>VXAZ01004105.1:32139-63814 GCA_013399875.1 Gymnorhina tibicen | reverse complement strand
CCTAGCACTCGGCCTTGTTAAACCTCGTAAGACTCCCATGGGCTCTCTCCTAGAGCTTGTCCAGGTCCCTCTGGATGAGATCCCATCCTTCAGCTGTGTCATCTGCAAATTTGCTGAGGGTGCACTTGATCCCTTTATCTGTGACATTAATGAAGATACAATATCACACTGGTCCCAGTACAGGCTCCTGAGGGACACCACTTGTCAATGATGTACACTGGAACTCTGAGCCACTGACCACTACACTCTGCACGTGACTGTCAAGCCAATCCTCATCCTCCTAACAATCCACCCATCAAATCTTTCTCTCCAATTTGGAGAATTCTGGGGGACTGTGTCAAAGGCTTTATGGAAGACCAGATAAATAACCCCATTGTCCACTCATGTAGTCACCCCATCATAGAAGGCCACTGATTTGGTCAATCAAGGAGAGAAAAATCAGGGCTCAATGAAAAAGCTTTTTTTCTGAGAAAACAGAGCATCTTCGTCCCCAGACATCTCACTCAGCTCATCATTTCTGGGTGCCTGTCACTGTCAGGGTGGCCCTAACTGCAAGTAGTCCCACCAGCCTTTCCTGAGCACCCTTCAGTGCAGTTTCTGGGTTGTGCCATTTGGGAATAAGATCTTATGTCAAACTGTTCCCATTCATACGCCTGCCTTCAAACTGGGGAGAGGTAGAGGTCTTTAAAACACTACACCCTGGTCACTAGGAAACAGAGGGGTTGAAACTTCAACAACAGATTTCAGATCCGACAGCTGAGGACTAAGTCACCAGTGAAGGCAAACTCAGAGTCTTTTGCTTCATGCAGTTTCATAGTGGGATTTTCCACCTTTTAGCTTCATGTGATACTTTTTTTCAATGCTAACATGGCTTAAATACCTCCAAAACACCAAGGCCTTGTAGAAAGGATTCTTAATGCTAAGAGATTTGAGATTTCACCTTCCATCTTGTACAGAAGTGGACTTCATTAGTAAGAAAACTTACTGCTATAGATGAAGGAGAATGAAAAACGACACTCTGCGTATGATGGGCAGCATTGTCTATTGATACTGTTTCATGTGTGATACTCAAGTATACAGTGGTTTTCTCAGAATTGGTTGTCTTTTAATCAACATAAATTTAGGCAGCACCATCAATGGTATCACTCCTCTCTGATGGCTGTCTTAGACCAACCTGGATCCCAGACAACCAGGCATTCTCTGGTCTGTGCTTTAAGATATACCTCATGCAGAAAACCAAGTCACTTCAATCTGTGTATGTGCATTTATGGAAGCCCTCATAGTTTCAGGAGTTGCAGAACTTCAGTCACAAGAAGTAAGCTCTTAGATGTCAAATGACATGAATCCTCAAGGGTTTAGTACTGGAGAAGTAAAGAAATAAGTATCCTCATACGTGGGGGGAAAAAAAAAGATGATAAAAGCACTGCAAGAAGAAAAAAAAAGGCAACTGAAAAAATGTGCAAATCAGTAAAAAAAAGCAGGATTAGAAATAGGTCAATAACTTGAATATCTGTTGAAAGCAACGAGGAAGTAACTTATAAATTAGCAAGGTTGTAGCCTGGAGGATGACAGGAAATGGAAAGCCTCCTAAGGATAAAGAAAGATATCAAGCTCCTAAAAATAAAAATGTAATAAAAGTCTTTGAAGAGGAAGTGTTTCAAAATGTTGGTTTTGATAACGAATATTATGTCCAGTGTTTAGACACCCAGTCATTCATCGCTGCAGGTAAAATCATCAAATCTCACAATTAATGATAAAACCCACAAAGTCATCGGGGAAAGGTGTGAGTGACAGACTTAGTGCCGACTGACATCTGAGAAGAAAACACTTTTTTTCATTTTTTTTACTTGGCATCACCACTGACTTTTTCTTAGGGAAGTGATACAAAAGGTGTCATGATACCACAACAGCACATGGCACAAGAGCACTGTGCTAGAAAGAAAACTACAGACCTTGAACTGATAGGCTAGCCAACACTCAAGCAATGACTGAAAAACTCTTCAGCACCACAAAAGCTACTGAAGATCCTATTATTAAAAATTGTTGCTTGCAGGGAAAGGAAATAATCATCAATTCTTACTGCAAAAAAACCTCTTCAAAGACAGAGGGATACAGGACATGAATCAACTCCTGCATTGCTGGACTAACATTAAGTCCAGGGTGGCTGTTCAGAAAAAATGATGTAGTGATTTGCCCAGAGGGAGGCTGAATTTCCTGCCTTAAAAATCTCAAATCCATTGAGATTTGACAATGAAAACTCTTCTACTTAAAATCATACAATAATTCTTCAGCTGAAATGTTGGGGTTTTTCTTTCCACCTATACCACATATAAACGAAATATGTGAATAATAATGCAGAGATTTAATAGAGAGTGCAAAGTTTTTGTTGTTGAAATTATTCAGAAGAGAAGATGGAAATATACTGGAGGTACTGGGAAAAAAAGCTGTCCCAAGAAAAGTGACCCCAGGCATTTGAAAGAATCAGTCAACTGAAAAATGTTTGTCACAAGTTTTTTGGCAATGGAAAGGGGAACATTGTTATGGGACCCACCAACATGGAGCAGTCACAGATCACAGAATATTCTGAGTTGAAAGGGACCCACAAAGATCACCAAGTTCAGCTCCTTAGCGAATGGTCCATACTGGGATCAAACCCACAATCCTGGTGTTATGTGCACTGTGCTCTAACTAACCGAGATAATCTCAGCCAAGAGCCTTATAAAATAGGACTTGATACAGGAACAGATACAGACTTGTTCAAGCTGTTTGGGATTTTTAAGGAAAAAAACCACTTAGAAATTAAGGGTTATTTTCAATAAGTAAGGTGCATTAGAAATCTTTTATTGAAGCTGGTCCAATGACACTAAATTGGGAAGAGCTGTTGACTCCCTCGAAGGCAGAGAGACCCCATAGAGAGACCTCGACAAATTAGAGAGATGGACAATCACCAACCATGTGAGGTTTAACAAGGGCAAGTGCTGGATTCTGCACTGGGATGGGCCAACCCTTAGTGTATGGACAGACTGGGGAATGAGAGGCTGGAGAGCAGCACTATGGAAAGGGACCTGGGGGTCCTGGTGGATGGCAAGTTGAACGTGAGTCAGCAGTGCCCTGGCAGCCAGGAGGGCCACCCATGTCCTGGGGGGCATCAGGCACAGCATCGCCAGCCGGGCAAGGGAGGGGATTGTCCCGCTCTGCTCTGCACTGGGGCGGCCTCACCTCGAGTGCTGGGGGCACTTTTGGGTGCCACAGGATAAGAGAGATATAAAGCTGTTGGAGAGTGTCCAAAGGAGGGCCATGAGGATGGTGAAGGGCCTGGAGGGGAAGCCACAGCAGGAGTGGCTGGGGGCACTTGGTCTGTTAAGTGAAATGAAGGAGACTGAGGGGAGACCTCATTGCAGTCTACAGCTTCCTTGTGAGGGGAAGAGGAGGGGCAGACACTGATCCCTTCTCTCTGGTGACCAGTGACAGGACCCAAAGGAACGGCCTGAAGTTATAACAGGGAAGGCTTAGGTTGGATGTCAGAAAAAGGTTCTTTACCCAGAGGCAGGTTGGGCACTGGAACAGGCTCTCCAGAACCTGTCACCAGGTCGTCACAGCACCAAGCCCAATAGAGTTCAAGAAGAGTTTGGACCATGTTCTCAGGCACATGGTGTGATTCACAGGGATGTCCAGAACAGGGCCAGGACATGGACTTTGATTCTTGTGGCTTCCTTCCAACTCAGGATATTTTATGATTCTTTGATTCTACTGATTTCTGTCTTCAGAGGTAAAAACTCAGAAGAACAACTGTAACTTAGAAAGACTGAGAATAGTGATATATCACAATGATTTCTTGCTTTATGAAGTGACCGTCTGTTCCCAGAATTGGATTCTTTCTGCATAAAGCAGTAACAAAAAAATCATAGATTTATTGGCAGTAATGTGAAACTGCCCGTAATAATGCACAATAATTTTTTTAAGCTGAAGTTTTTCTGCTAAAATTATGTTGATTTTTATCTTCCACAACTGACAATAAAAATAAGCACGCAGAGCAAGGCAAGTCTTGTTTTTCTGAATGGCAGTCTAAGCAACTTCTAAAACATCTTCTACATATCCACTCTGCTAACACTGAGTCTGTGAAATCATGCCCTGCTTTCTCTGTGGTGAAGTTTCAATCAACAGCTAGGGAGGAGTTGCACAAAACTGAATAGAAAGGAAAGCAGATTTGCAGAACACATTAAGTGCTTGACTGTATAACCTGCTTCCCACCTAATGTCTGCTTCTGCAAATTTAAAATATATCTCCAGTGCCATCATACTGCACTGGCTTCACATGCCAAGTAGATTTTATGTATCTGCAGGGACTACATTATTTTTTGCACATAGGGTACAGAAAGCTCAGAATTCTATTGTCTTTCACTGGAATATATGTAGTACCAATTATGTTACAGAGATCAAACTAATTTTTAATGACTCTAAGAAATTTCACTTGCTTTCATGAAATGCACACTTCTTAGGACCGCAAAGCTGTACTTACTCAGTTCTAAACACAGCTAAATTATACTTCAAGGAAGTGATTCATTATAGTCATTTTTATTCAGAGACTCATTTCTTCTGGTATCTGAGTAACTTTCTTGTTGATAAATTGACACAGTTTTCAATTTTTTCCCCCCACTTTGCTTCTTATCTTTAAAGATCAGCAACAACTAATCATAGCAACTATGGATTTTGTACGCACATCATTTCCTATTAAAGGAAACGCAGTGTATTACACGTGAGTCACTACAAAATGAAAAGTTTTCATTATCTGTTCTTTTGAATAAAATTGATATTCATGGTACCGTGCTGCTGCAAATTACCATCAAACCATCAATTATAGTGTTGACTAATAGTTTTTTTTATAACTTTGCCCCTCAACAGGAAGGCAAGCAGATTTATAACCAAAATTTTCCTTCCATCTATACACTGCTGCTCAGTGTCCCTTATCAGGACTCACACAGCTTTTTGAAGACCCCCAAGCATGTCCTTCAGGTCAAGCACATGATGCTTGTTTCATGAAGGGCACATTGCTCATAGATGTCCCACCACTTGGCACACACTGTGCCCTGGCAGCCAGGATGGCCACCCGTGTCCTGGGGGCATCAGGCACAGCATCGCCAGCCGGGCAAGGGAGGGGATTGTCCTGCTCTGCTCTGCACTGGGGCAGCCTCACCTCGAGTGCTGGGGGCAGTTTGGGGTGCCACAGTATAAGAGAGATATAAAGCTATTAGAGAGCATCCAGAGGAGTGCTATGAAGAAAGGAAGGGGCATAGAGGAGAAGCCGTATGAGTGCCTCATTGCTTCTGCCAGGAGCTGACATGCCCCAAAGCTGGAGGAAAAACATCTTCTGAACTTTAAGGTCACAGGCACGGCACCCCAGCTCTCCTCCTTTCCCCTGGTGAATCCCTGGCTCCGCCTTGCCCAGGCTCCTGGAGCTCCACGAGAGAGGACCACAGTATTACAGACTCCTTCTCTCTGGTGTCCCTGGAAGTCTGAGCAAACTTGTTGAGTGAGGAAAATCTTGGCTGTTCTCCTACAGGACTTCTCCTACCCTGGGATGCTTCCCACTGCTGGTAGTGAGGACGTGCTTGGGGAGGGCTCTCTTTTGTGAAGGAGAGCAGCAGAAGGTGCTCAATCATTCAGTCTGGCCAGTATCAGGGCCCACTGGCCACTGTGCATACCTTGGACATGTGCAGCTAGAGGCAGGCACTGGCATGCCTTTAAATAAAACATTATATAAAGCTCAGTTATTAAAACAATATGATGCAATAGTAGTGGGGATGACTGAGTACTTATCACACAACAAAAAAAAAATTACAGGATTATCATAATAGCAGATGATAAAAAATTCATAATAATTTGTCTGAAGAACAATCGCTGTCTTTGGAAAACTCACTTTCAATTGACTGACACATACCAACAGACATATACAGCACAGTAGAATGCGCTGAACTCAAAGAAGCTGGATGCTGATGACTCCTTCTGTCAGCTTGTTCAGATGTCAGAAGTTCAATTATGCTGATGGGGGTACTTGCTGAGAGTTTCAGCTGATCCTACTTGGCTTCTCCCAGTCCAAAACCCCTTCTAGTGGTGAGAAGTCACACGAGGTGTGTGACTCAGCAGGAGCTGGACACATGCAGCTCCATGACCTACAGCTGCCACCTACTGCAAGCCAAACAGGCCCCTCCTGATATCAGAACTATCTGCATGTGGATTTTCAGATCCCAAAAAGTCCTTCAATATGGAGCTGGGTGTGCAGGGACACAATCAAAACCTAACATCTCTGGAAAGATTTCACAACCTTTTTAATTAGGAAGTCTATATTTACAAGGGAAAAATATTCTCCTGGTGAGTTCTTTGGGCCCAAGGACTACACCAAGCAGATAGGACAACAAGCATGTTCAAAGCGCTTTGTTGTCGCTTCAGTGAGGATACAAGACATGACAAAATCAGCAGTATCTCTAAGTAGCTGTTGGTCTCAATCCTGCTCCAATTCAGGTGTTGCAGTAAAGTGAGCATTAAACTGGGCATCTTTTGAAGGAGGTCCTAAAACAGACCCAAGTTTCTGGTTTCTCTTAAAAATATATTGGTTTGGAAATCTGGCCAGTTTGCAAGGCGAATGAGATTGATAAGGCCATGTTTCTTATGTTGCCATAATTGAACTTGAGTTATAGTAAATCCTCCTTCAGTCCTGCCAGGTACAACAATAAATTGGAAGCCAGAAATGAAGTGTCCAAAATGAGGTGATAACCAAGCAGGGTCTCTGACAGTTTAATCAGTCAAACTCCAGCCTCGCCTTTGGGAATGTGTAGGCAGTTTCTTGTTGTACTAAAAATCCTTTGTCTTCATTCTGCTGCAAGCTCCTGGGTTGAGCTGAAGCTTTGGGAAGAAGCAATATTACTAGTATTACTGGTGGAAAAAGACTCCTGTTAAAGCACACTGCGTTCCTCTAAGTAGAGGAGATGATGAAAAATATGAAAGGCCAACTTAGAAGCAGGAAGAATTGGATCCTCAAAATAAGACGCAGAAAAGAAATAAATCTGGGAAGCTTCACAGAGCCATCCCTGCTTAATAAAGTCCATTCTTAATGCAGCTGACACCCACATTTATCATCTCATTACATCCAAACGTAGCTATTTTTGGAAGGAGATTGTTTTTGGCTGATCCATTTGTCACTACAGCTAGATCAGCCCTACCTCTCCAAATACAGTAGAAATAGAATGTTAGAAATAGATTCTTCACAAAACATGGAAATTGCTGTGTATGTACTATCATAATCTGGTTAGATTGAACACAGATAATGGGAATTACAAAAGTAAGAAACCTGCTCATTCTCAGCCCATCTGAGCTCTCAGTCTCTACAGCCAGTGAATGGTACAATTTTGTGGAGATACGAGGATACAGTGGAAATGGTGTTTAGATGATCTAATCTAAAATGTAGAATGAACTAGACTGAATCCTGGGAGTTTTGTCCCAGTGGTTGTGTCTTGCTCTCATCCAAAACCAGCTTAATTGAGGAACGTGATCATTCAGAGTGTGTTCCCATCTCTTGGCTGATTTGGACGGTTGTCCTTACTAGTCTTAGTTAAGAAAAGTGGAGCAGGAGGGAAAAGTCCTGACAAGTGTGTATTTGCATACTTTACAGAGGACACATCAAAGTCAAGTAGGTTTTGGAGCCTGCATTGCATCAAATGCAAAAGCAAAATCATTTGGAAAAGACCAAGCTGGTTCATCATAACCCAGGGGTATGATTAGGAGACCCCAGGACTGAAAAGCCATCAGTTCTGACAGCGACTTTAAAACAACTGTCACAAAAACTGGAGCACAGCTTAATTCTGAATAATAAGATCACACAAATAGATCCCACCTATGCTCATTTTTCTTGTAGAATTGATTAATTGCCATACATAATTGGTTATTGGTTACTAGTGGGTTAACTATTAATTCCTGTACAACTTACTATTATTACTAATTACTACTGGGTTTCATATTGGGGTATGGTTTCTTTGATGTTTTCTAATTTACAGAGGTGTAGTATCGTATGCGGTAAGCTTGTAAAACTCAAAAGTGGAGTGAAACCAAGTGTGTTCAAATGCCAGTGAGCCGTGTGTTCATTGTGTGTCCCAGCCCCTCAGAGCTGTTCTGTCTGGAGACAACTCAGCAGATCATCTGGGCACTTGCTCATAGTTGCACCAAGTTGCTCAGGGCCCTAGCCAGTGAAGGGTGGAGTTTTCCATGGACAGGGAGGCCACAGCCTGGCTACTCAGCATTATATGTCCCTCCAATTGTTTCTTAGGTCTAAAACACCCTCTCCATCACAAGGGAATTGGGGCAGCAGTGAATAAGGCAGGCACCCTGTCCAGCACCATGGATCCTACTAAACAGCTGCTGTCCTGTCATCAGCCTACCACCACAGACTCTCAAAGCAGGTGGGCAGGAATGGTGTCCTTAGAGAGGCAACTTGCCCACCTTCACTGCAAAGGGAGGTGCAGCCTGCCAGATGGGTTGGAGAGGGTTTTGGAGCCAACCTAATGACCATTTCAGTGGCATCTCAACACTGACATTCTGATGCAGGATGGAAACTGGATGCAGACAGCAACATGGTCACACCAGCTGAGCAGAGGCCATGGGAAAGGGTTTCCCATCTGTAGTTATTACTGGGGTAATAATGGGGCTGGGAGGTGTGCTCTGAGCCAAGTCCCTCTCAAGATCTGTCTCACTGTCAATAATTGGAGTCATCCACAGGACCCTCTCACTGGTCAGCAAGGAGAAACAGAGCCTGGGAACAGCAGGCATCCAAAAGGGATCAGGTGACTAGCACCAAAACCCCATTTATTTGGCTCTGCTGAGCAGGGTGCCCAGGATTGTCACCCGAGTTGTGGGCATCCCAGCTTCTCCATATGCTCTGGACATAATACTTGATTAAGCCACAGAGGTGCTTCAAATTCATGCAGCAGTTAATAAACAAGTTTCTGCACAGTCAGATATTATAAGGATTTATTTGTAATTTCTACTATACAAACAGTCATTTTCACTGCTTTAGGGAAAATTATTTGATTGAGATTTTTTGGAACATACTGTCTGTGTACCCTACATGTGAGTACTGAAATCTTCAAAAAAGAGAAGGGAAATGCTTCCCAACCTGTAACTCGTATATCATCTACAGGAATGGAGGATTAATACATTTTTCTGAAAAGAGAGACTTAAAGAAAGGGCATTGCTCATATGTAGAACAAGAGAACTTACGTAAATTCAAAGTGATGTTCTATTTTTGCCACCGTTAATTAAATGTTATCTTGCGTGCTTCATGCTTACAAATCACTCCAGCTATTGTCAGATCTCAAGTAGCTTCCCTTCATTTCTTCTTCTTCAATGAAACCAATTTGAAAGTCTCTTTCAGTGATTTGCTTTTAATTAGAAAGCATTCCCAAATGCAAGACTGAACAATATGGTCACTGATGTGCATTGATACTGATAGAGCATTATTTGTCAAGCCTGTGTTTAGAAGTGAACATCTGACTGGAATCTGTAGTGTGGTATATTTTCACCCTTTTGCTTTTTCCCCCAAGACTGGATAAGCCGCAGGAGCACTGAAGGTAAGCGAGAACCACGACTCTGCCAGGGAGCATGCAGACCCCGAACTACCCAAGGAGAGGTGCTAGGAGCCTACACAGACACACCAGCAAATGAAGGCAGCAGGTAAGTTGTGTTCATATCATCATCATCATCCCTTATTATGGTGGAGACAGGGAGAAGGGAGGGTCTAAAGCTGTTCAGTTCTCCTTTAAAAACAAAAGAAGCCAGGAAAAGAGTAGGTTTTGTCTGCTCTTCTGAGGTGTCAGATGCTAGTAACTGAGACTGGAGTCACATTGCTCATGTCCTCCTCTCCTTCTGGCTTTTCCAGTGTGTCTGACCTTCCTCAGTGCCACTCACATGGAGAACCTGTCATATCACTCCCTGCCAAGCCAGAGAGACAGTGCAGTTTAGCAAAGAACTCAGTGAGCCACTGCAATTCAGGACCAGGCATGAGTAACTGAGGCTGGGAGAGGGTGGAAACACAGTCTCCCCTTTCTGGCAGTGACAGGTTGCTGGAACAGCCTGAGCCTTCCTGGTTTGTTGGGAGCAACAGCTAACTAAGGATCTGATAGCGCTTTGGAACACACCTCTGCTTTCCAGGGACAACCCATTAGACAGAAGGTTGCAAATGGAATATGTTAAAGGAGATGATTTCCCTTTGCAACCTTCAGAGCACACTCTGGGGCCTAGCCACCCATCTGATTTGTTTTCTTCAGTATTTATACCTAGGAAAAAGACTAAGAATCAACATCCCTCTCATCCTCTATTTATGCAAGCTGCAAATACCATAAAGCAAACGGCTCCCCTGAGAAATGGCATACTAAACTCTCTCCTGATGTTGCACACCTTTAACAAGAGTTATAAAGTGGCACAATCTTAGCTGAGCACTAGAAATATGTCTCTTGTTCTAGACAACACTGTTCGTGGCTTAATAGCACTCTTGAACAGGTTATCTGGCCTTTTTAAAGAAATTCACTGTAATGATTCTTTCTTTGGTTTTTTTTGTAGGACTGTCATGGAGCATTTTTACCCTCAGTAATATATTGCTCAGTGGTAATTCTCATTACACAGATAGTAAAAAGCCACTGGGTCAGGTTTCACTAGAAATTTACTCGTCCTCTCCAAATTGTTCTAGTGCTCACATAGGTCCTGCCTTGCCTGTAGTGACCACTGTCACAGGAGAAGAAATGCTCAGCTTCTCATGCACGCACTCAGCACCCAGTGAAACCTTGCTCTGTCTGACTCAGCTGTGATTACTCACTCCTCTCTGTTAGGGGATTAGTCTCACCTTTGGTTTACCACAGAGTTTTCCCACTGCCACTTACATAAACCATTTTTTATCCCACTGATATTTGTGTTTTCAACATTGTCTATTAAATAATGAAAAATAAATTGGTCTTTAACAGGGATCCCAGCAGGGGTCCAAAATCCCCAACCCTTCTTCCCTCCACGCTGGTTTAAAGAGAATGATTGCAGGGATATATAGTGAGATCATCTTTTAGCTGTAATGGTACTAGGTTTTTCTATCCATTTATTTTTACTGATACTTGAACAAAGTGGAAGGAGATAGTACTCTAACACGTGTGTAGGAACTGGAGTCTAGTAGTACAGGACTTTAATAACAAAGATGCCTCAAGTAGATAATATAGAATTATTCTAAGCCTCAACCTGAGTTTGTATGCATCAAATAAGGTAATTGCAAGTTGGGAAAATCTGTGGGTCAAAACTCAAATACCATGGGTCAATGCTGAAATACAGCTGTTTTGGGGAGATCAAAACACAGAGAAGTAATTTCCCCTTTTTTTGGCAATTCAGTTAAGTTTAAAAAGCAGGAGGATATGTTAATGGAATAGCATAAATTTGTTATCCTGGATGCTGACTCTTGAGATTCACTGAAAATATTTATATCATTTAACCAGAGGGTGCCAGCAACCAAAAAGTGCTGATGAACCATCAGTCTGGGCAAGTGTTTACCTGCTGCCAGCCTCTGTTCTGTACCAGATCTCTTCAGTACAAATCTTGGGCATGTTTCAGGGCTCCAGGCAGCATGGACCAGCCTTTACATGACTAGCTTGCTCTGCCAAAAATCAGGCACCAGTAGGATTTGTACCCTCAGACATTGCTCGGACACAAGGGACAAGAGCTGTTAGACCACGTTATGATTGCAGGTCAAACTAACATTTCCAATAGCAAAATAGATGACAGACATGTAGTTGGAAGATGTCATCCAGCTGAGGTCAACAGGAGGTGCTACCTCCATGCTGTCCCACCTCTGCTGTCCCCTTTACACCAGCCTTGCTGAGAATGCTGATGTCACATGCTGGGGCATATATGTCAAATGTGCTGGGGGGTACCAGGTATGCTCTGGAGAGGTCTCTGAGCCCCAAGACCTGGAGATGGCCTAGGTGTTCCCTGACTGGCGTGGCCTCAGTGACCATATGAAACTATCCAGAACTGGCCACTGTGTTCAGCAAGATGCTGCCAGCTCGTGTAGAGACAGCTGTATCCTCAGTGGGGTGGGAGATTTCCCCCATCATCTCAGATCTTTTTTCTTTATCGCATTAGTTGACTTTCTTCTTTTTCTGAGCATGCCCTAGTCTGTATCTTCTGCCAGTGAGATGAACCTTTGACCCAGAAATCCATAAGATGGGTGACCTTAAAAGTTCCATATGACCTTGTGAGACCAGAGAAAGTCAGAAAAACACTGGTGGTTTTTTAAGTGGTTTACACCTGAATTTCGCTTGCAATGAAGCTGAGAATAAGAGACGCCAGAAATGGAACTGGGGTTTCTGTCTTTGCTGTTGTTTCCTCTCATGGTCTCTGCATGTTTGTCTTGTCTAAGGTTTCACAGTCAAAAGGATGCATCAGCTGCCCCCCTCATCTTTCCTCTAGAGACTGCTCCTTAACAAATCTCTTATCTACTGATTAATTAATCATGTCGATTACACAACATGATGCCTTTTACTTCATTGGCAGAATAGTAATGGGAATGAAAAGTGGTTTGTCTGTTTTGTAAGAAAGCTGTTTGTTAATAGAAATTGTTTTCAAATTACAAAGCTAGCAAAGGTCTCCATCCACCCCCTAAATCTTATTTAACTTTCAAAGGAGGAGATCAGGCTACTTGTCTAACTGAAAGAGTTGATGATGTCTTGTCCATTACATGGCAAAGACCAAGACTGGGGTACAAGAACAGAAAGAGCCGACAGCAGCACCAACATTTTGAGCTCCTGAATGCAATTACTACTAGTACTTTATGACTAGAGCTAAGGTTTTTTACTTGCTGTGAATATGTTTTTACTTCAAGGAGCAAGAAAATCTCAGATTAGTATCTAAACTCTCCGTATTTTTTCCTGAGTGTTTGTGAGTCATGGAAATAACTGTTGTTCGTTTTCTTATTTGGGGTGAATGAGCTCCAAGACTGTACAATGAGCAGGATAAACAATTAAGAACATTTAAAACTCATGTTTACTTCTAACCACCCCTCAGTGCATTTCTTAACAAATGTGGTTGAAAGGTACATTCATGACATTTTGATGTTTAAAACAAAAAAATACTTTTTGTGCTGGGGAGGAGGAAGGGGGTTGGTATTCAGAGCATCTGAATTGTTACCTCGAATTTCTGAAAGATATGTCACATCCAATTAGCTTTAATTTTTTTTCAATTTAAAATAATTTACTTCAAAACTGGCTGTTTATGATATTTCAGTGCCCATTTAATGTATTAATTATTTGAGTCAGAGGTGAAGTTAAAATGTCAACACAATTCAGGTTTCAATAAAAATATTTTCAATGAGATATTAGTATAACATCACTGTAAAAGTCCCATTTTAAAGCCACTGAGTCACTAATAAAGTAACAGAAAACACCATTATAACAGTTCTAGAGCAGACAGAGAAAAGAAACTGAAGACAAATAAGCCTTACTCCTGGAAATGTTAGCCATGACCTTGACATTAGTGATGGGAAAACAGCCATTCTGTCCTCTTTCTGACCAACACCTCACCTTCCTGGGTTGCAAACCAAGCTTTCCATGTAGCAAGAAGCCCATGGTGATGGAGAGGCTTTTCAGTTCCAGAATCATGCTTCTCTAGGTAAGGCAACTTCTGCACAGGAAACAGATCTTAATATTAGTTACACTTTAAGGCTAAATTAAATTGGCTTAATGAACACACAGTCAAGACTGAAAAAATTAGGGATGGTATTTGGTACACTGCACTTCCCAGCTTCTTCCCAGCCTCCCCAGGTCCATAGGAGTTTTCTGGCTACCCTTGGCAAGTGAGACAGGCCCCTGGCTCCAGTCCCATCACAACGAGCATGGTCCCCCAAGCTGAGAGCCAGTGCACCTGCCACAGCCTTCTGCTTGCCTATGGACGTAAACACAACTCTCCTCCTGCGGGCAGAGGTATACACCGGGACTTCTTGCAACCCTTGGCTCTGGTAACTGGGCCAGCCACCTACCTAAGCTCCTGGCTGGCTGCATCACAGCAGAAGCAGCTGTTAGGGAAAAACATTTTGAAATCCATCTTTTGTGCTGAGGAAGGGTTTGACTGAGTTCATCACTTGCGATGGGGTACTGGAGATCTCACCTGGTTACTTCCCAGCACCCGGTGACACAGGGGCAACACTGTACAGCAGGACAGGAAAATGAGGCAGGATAAAAGCAACTCTTTTTTTTCCTAGCTATTGCCAGAAAATGTTGGACAGACTCAAACAGGTTCACAGTGTTGTGGTAATATGTGGCTGCAATGCAGAAGGAAATGCTTGTTGGCATTGCAGAAGAGGTGTCTTTGGAGGTTATGACTCAACCAGAAAGTCCTTCCAAATTACAGATTAATCACTTAGCTGTAGGTATGAAAAAGCCCTCAGATCCTAGCTGATGTCTTTGGATTCTCTGAAGAATCAAGAAGAGATGAGAACTGAAATGAAATAAAGTCCTGCAAATATAATATAGGCCCACTTCTCCAGTGCTGTCTCTTGAATGCAGTCATATGTTCATGAGACTGTTTATGAGTTCATAGTGTTTCAGTTTTTATATATCTGCTTCTTTTCTCAGGTATTAAGAAAAAAAACTTAAATCAGACCAGTATTTACTGATATTCATGCATTACCAGTCATCAAGATACCCCTGAAACTGGTCTATTCAGTTTTAGTTCCCTAAAGAGCCAAACACAACAAATTGTGTAGAGGCAGCACATGCAGCAGTGAACCTTTCCCAGGAGAAATCATGGGAAGTGTTTTGGTAAGATGTATGTAAGTCTCCTTTGAAAAGATGATTCAAAAGAAAAATGCATATTCCAAATAGTCATTATGCTTGTGATGAAAATTTTCTGAAGCCTTTTATTATTATTTTATTATGAGGCAACTAAAGAAAAAACAAACATCCTCAGTTCCATGAAAAAATCCAGAGGAAAGGCTTTAAAAATTGTATTTTTGTCAACTAACTAGCTAAGCTGTAACTTCACATAATTAAATATATCACATTAGTTATACAGTGGAAGACATTTATTTATTTATTTATTGCCTTGTGAATCCCTTGGGTTTAACAGTTTGTACCCTAAGGAGAAAGATCATGTAGAAAGTACGAAACATGATCAGTCAAAAATCAAAATAAAAAGTCACAGAGCTCGCAACAGGAATGCAGAGATTTTCCCTCATTTCCCTTTTTTGGCCCTCACACCATCTTCTCCCAAGAGCTACCAAATACATCTTTCATTTTTGCTGTTTTATGCCAGAGTCTTATCATTCCGCAGAACAAATTGGAAAACTGCTACGTATGTTCATCAGCTAGTCTGGAAATCAAGCCTGGTTTTTGCAGGTTTAGATAGAATCTTGCACAGAAACTTTTAACTTCCACATTTTAGAAAAATACTCTGTATTTTTTAGGATGTAGCTGTAGCTTTAATATGAATGTCCTGAAAGAAATATATTTTTATATAGCATAATTACATTTTTTCATAGTACCTGCTTCCCAATTCCTTGCACATATTTTCTGCAGTGCTACCTGCTCTGCTTTCTGGGTGATAGCTTTGTGATGGCATTGGTGAAGCAGATAAGGGGAGGAGGGGGAAATGAGTCTCTATAATTTACAGGTTTTAAAAATGATTAGTTATGTTTCTCTTATCATACGTTTTATGTATGGGGCTTCTTCTGGAAACAACTATCTGAGTCACCGGAATAAAATTTCAGTGTGAATCCTCTGTGATTTATATTTCCTTTTTTTATTCCTGTATGGAATAATACAGATTGTTTTCACTTTCAATAGTTATTTAGAACCATAGAATCACAGAATTGTTTAGGTTGAAAAAGACCCTTAAGATCATGAAATTCAACCATTAGCCCAGCACTGCCAAGTCCACCATTAAACCACACACCAAGCACCACATCTACATGTCTTTTAAATACTTCCAGAGATGGTGACTCCACCACTTCCCTCGAAAGCCTGTTTCAATATTTCACAACTGTTTCCAAGAAAAAAATTTTTCTAATATCCAGTTAAACTTCCCTGATGCAACTTGAGGCCATTTTCTCTCATCCTAATGCTTGTTACTTGGGAGAAGAAAACAACTCCCACCTGGCTACAATCTCTTTTCAGATAGTTGAAGAGAGTGATAATGTGTCCCCTGAGCCTTCTTTTCTCCAGGCTGAACAACCCTTTATGTTTCTATACTTAGAAGCTGGATTTTATGACTACTTGCTCTCTCAGGTATTCTTAAAAAAATGTATATTTTTTGATTTATCACTAACAATTAAAGACAAAAGCCTCTTCTTTAACTCCTATTAGAGCACAACTATCCCTCCATTACTCTGTTTTTGAATGCAATTCCTCTAGATGATTTGTTTCAGCCATTGCTCCCTTTTTCCTGGATGCTGTTTCTGTATTTCCTGTCTTTAGGCAACGATGACAAACACAGTCTTCTTTTGCACAGTGACAAACCTACGGCACTTCTCCATACCAGCCAGCAGCATGATGCAGCACAGTTATGCAAAAGCCGCTAATGCAGCTCAGCTCAGCCTTGGTTGTCCAAAATGGATTTTTGGGGCCTGTAGATAGATATTAAAAGTAATGGGACCATTTAAAGACGTCCCTCATAAGCACAGAGACAAAAGGATTGCCTGTTAAAGTTACTGTGCAAAAGGATGGCAACAACAGCTCTGAATGTTTGTGGCCTGCAGAGTGCTAATTGTTTCACAGAAGTTGCCTCGCTATCACTTTTTCTTCCTATGCTAAGTTATTCAACATACATCTTGGCCTTGTCCAGAACATATTTTAATTAGTCCTGAGCAGATGGATAAGAACTGGAGTTTTGTCTCTGAAAAACTTTGAGAGCTCCCTGACATCTGGTGGAGTATAATGATTAAGACTCATGAGCTTCTTGAAATACTTTCTCACATCGGTCTGAGTCATACTTTCAGCGCAAGATGAGAGCTTGCTTGGTAAACAGAATCTGAAGAATAAGCAAAAGAAGTTGTGTGACTGCTTTCTGCTAACTTCCAACACTGGTAACTTTCAGTATTAACACTACTATTTGCAGGCATCTGGGAGCCAAGTCTTTGAAGGCATCTTTGAAGCAGGAAGGGAGGGCACCCTGGCTACTTCAGTGTGGAGTTCATTCTCCATTTTGGTCAAAGACTGACTCCTGCACAGGCAGGAAGGAGTGGTGATGCTTTGGAAATGTTTCTGCTGGTATTTCATTAAAGATCTACCATTCGTGAATTAATAAATGGAGGTGTCTCTCCAAAGGGCCTAAAAGAGTAAGATCATCTGTTTAAGATCTTTCCAAGAAAAATTAATGATATATTGAAATAGGGTAGCAAATTCATACAACCTTGTAATCAACTGACAAGCTGGACTGTAGTATCAACAACAGACATCTTTGATCACACACAAAAAAAAGAAAGTCTGTATTTGAGGACATTAAAAAGACTTATGTGAAAGAGCTGGCAAGCCAATAGATACAGAACTGTGACCAGCATTCAACTCAGAAATACAATTCTGCTGTATATAAAAAAATAATTTTTTGAGACATTATATTATAGTGACAGCTACGCGGCAAAAAATATGGCACATTTTTGTAAATGTTTTTTAATGCAGAAATTGAACCCTACTCTGTGAGATCCTTTTTAAGGCTGAAGAAAGATGGTGAGGCAAGAATAAAAACTAAGGATGAAGTGAACCAACTTAATAAGGTATGAATGAGCATAGAGGCATTCCAGGTTCTGTTTCCCAGTATTTTGCTAATACATTGTAGCAGGACTTCCTCTCTATCCCGGAAGAACTTATCTTTTCTGTCTATCAGCTGATGCAATAATTCAGGGCATTTTCCCCCTCACATGAATCTGCTAATTGGTGAGATAACCCAAGCCAGACATCTGTTCAGTAGTGAGTTATCTCTGGTGCCATGGAGGTGGCATTCCCAGCTGACAACAAACATCTTCCCTTCAGAGCAGATTGAAGAAAGATAAGCCTTGAATTTCTGACTGGCAGACACTTCACTTTACAAATTATAAAAGCTACACAAAACTTCCACAAAGCAGAAGTCTTCCGCACATTCCCTGGTAATGTGTGGGGACCTTGCCTCAAAACAAGGACACCTGTCTTGAGTTACTTTCCCAGGAACTGAGTGAAAGGAAAGTTATGTGCTCCATCATCAATTCGGTGGTAAGTTACATTGATTTCCTAAATCTATACTATTTCTTCACTATCTGTAATACACATACCTTTATCATGCACTGTTCATGTATCTCCTAGTAGTTCTTTTGTTTATCCTGGGTAGTAAGTAGTCTATTAAAGTCTTTTGTCTGTTAATCTTGTGTCTATTCAAAAAATAATTCATTTTATAATAGACCTAATTGGACATCCTTAAGAACTTGCAAGCGAGAGCAATTTAGGGGGGGTGCAGGTCACTTCAGATAAAGCCACTGCCAGAAATCTAAGCCTAAAACAGGACTTGTCTAAGCTCTCACTCCATTCACAACATATATATATATATATTCACATTATTTAGTGCAAGCTTGGGAGACTGTCATAGAATCATAGGATTGTTAAGGTTGGAAAAGACCTCCAAGATCATCAAGTCCAACCATCTTGCTGTATATGATCCTCAGATTGTGCAGGAGGAAAGAAGGATCAAAACTCTTGTTGTGCAGGAGGGCAAGAATTGTGCAGGAGGGCAAGGATCAAAACTCTGGCAGAGACTGATGGACACTGAAGTAGCATGACAAATCCTGTATAATCTGGTTTGACCTCATTGCTGACTCCATTCTGGGCAAGAGTTTTCTCTAAGGACCTCTGAAGGTCCCTTATGACTTGAATTATCCTTCAATTCCGTAATCAGACACAGACTATATGGATATTGTTGCTGAAAATGGAGATCTCCACATTTTTCTGAGAGCAGTCACCACAACTGGCTTCATTCAATTCACCAAAATCTTTTATTTATAATTTTGATCTCTATGTTTAGTGTGTAACTACACATCTGAATAAGAGGGATGACTCCAGAGATGGCTATCCCAAGAGACAGCATCTTTTAAGTGTTAGAGTTGGAGTCAGATTTGCATTCAAATACTGCATAGCCCATTGGTACCTGTCATGGCTTGACAGAAAAGTTTTACCACATCACAGAGCTTTAGGCATGTGACTGCTCTTTAAGGATTATTTTAAGAAAGCAAGACACCTACATCTGGAATCCTCTTTGTACAATATCCTAATTTAAACTTTGCAATTAAAGTATGCAGCTGGGGATTTAACTGGAGTCATTATAAGCTACAGTGGTGGCCTACCTGTCACCCATAGCCTTGAATTCACTTGTGATGGGAAGAAAGTCTCCCCTGCTGATCTTTGATTCAAATAGACACAGCACAAATCATTTCCTTTGGTCTTCCTAAGAGAAGGCAGTTCCCAGCCTGAGCAGCTGGGCTTGGCATTAAGCCCAAAAAAGGCTGAATGGATGGATTTAGGGACAGAGTCATAAAATGACTAATCGAAATAGCAGTGCCTAACCCTCTCAATAGTCACACGCTGTGCTGACATTTTCAGGCAGGTCAACTCCAGGTGGCCCAGTTACTCAGTGACATTCAAATTAAACATTACAATGTGGCCCTATTAGATCCAATCATTAATACCCATTTTTACCAGTGCTAAAACACTTAGACGAGGCTCCAGGTGACTCTGCAAGATCTCGAGATGAGAACCAGTAATGAATGTATAACCTGCTGAGTAATGAGGCCATTTCTAGGTACAGATGAATGTTTACTTGGGAGCAATCTTACGGTTCACTTCACCTGAAAACCTTCTCAGAAAAACACAGATGCTGCCTTAATGGATTCCAAGGGGAAACATCACCTAAAAAACCCTCCAAGGCTCTAAATTTTAAAAACTTCTATTGTAAATAATTTCACAGAGCAATCACTGGGGGGAAAGACATTTATTTGATCAGATTTTCCAGGATGAAGCATTTTATTAGCAAAGTTAATTTTTGGCTATAGGGAAGAATATGTAACTTGTGGAACACTACCGTGACCTATTACCATGGTGGCTAAAAGGATGAGTTAAAGGTGCTGATAAGATCTGCATGGAGCACTGAACATTAAAGATTTGCAAACTCGTATAGCTAAGATGGATTTAAAGCTGCCCTGCACTTTTATTTGGAAAAAAACCCCAACCAGTCTGGAGCTGGAATCTTACATAATGGAAACAAATGTTTTCAGTAAGCTTAGTAGATACAGAACTCTTTGCACTGGCTCGTGTGGGCGTGTACGAAATGTGCAGTGACTGCTCATGCCCTACATGTGTAGAGTATGCCTTCTCTCAGCTACAGACACCTTCATCCAGCACTGATGTGTTCTTCCACATATTGTTCTGTTGGGTTTCTGACAATCTTCTGCATCTGTGGGGCATTTCAGGGGAACTGTTCCTTCTCATTTCTTGTGATCTAGAAGATCTTTGCGCACCAAAGGCCACTGATTATAGAAACAGGAACTTCCTTTTCCCTCCAAATCCTGCCCCAGCCTTCTCTTTTCCTTTCAATCAGTGACTGGCAGATTTTCTGGCTATGGTAGAAAATTCACGCCTGATTATCAAATGACTTACCCTGTTGTGACCCGATTAGAACTGCTGCAGTTCCATTTGTGCTCACAGGCCAGGGGCTGGGGCTCACCCAGAGGGGTGAAATAAGCTCATATCACCTTGGAAAACCATGCTGTCAGCAGCATGTGCGTGCATTGCAGTCTACCAGCACCTCACAGGATCAAAAGATTTTTCTGAACAGACTAGAACAACCATATTTTCAACCACTGTAGTCAGGTATCTCTGAGGTATCTTAAGAATCACCATACAGTAACATACTAAAGAAGTTTCTATTTTATTCACAGGACAACTCTGAATGTCAATCCTTTGTGAATATCACCACCTTTACATATCAATTCTGTGTACAGATAACTTCAAGAAATAAGATCCATATATGTAACTTCATACTTCATCTGCTGTTTTGAAGAGAAGTATGCAAAACTTTTCACAATGTGCTTAAACTAGTAGGCAAAGGCAGAAGACAGACACACAGTCTCCCACATGTCTTCAATACTTCAGCATGGGCTTTCTAATCTGGTTAGGGAGCAACTGAAGGGGTATTGCAGCTGTTCCCTGTGTGTGCTGGATGCTTTATGAGATCCGCCTCTGAAGCTTTATCTGTGCCGTACAATGTGTCTTGCATTAGCGATTTATAGAGTGGTTGCTAGCAAGCAGGTTTATTTACAAAGCACAGTGCTAGCCCTGGTGGTGTCTGTTACCAGTTCTAGGAGTGGTTCAGCTGTGGTACTGTGATACCTGCCGGAGTTAAATTATATTTCCGTGCATGGACCAGATCCAAGTACAATAAAGGCAGCAGCAAGAGCTAGCTCTACCTTAAATCTGTCACTAAAGGATTTGAATCCCAGCTAAAGGTAATTTATTGGTTTTCCTTGAGTGAAGACCTGGAATGTATGCATACAAGAATATGCTAATTATTTAAAGCAAGTTAGTCCCTGGTTGGTCTGCAATGCTTTGAGGTTAAAAAGTTAGGGAGAACTACAGTTCTTTAAATAAAACCTGGGGTTAGTCACTGATGATGGATGAAGCAGAGAGACAGATATTTCCTGAGTCCAAACACAAAACCATGCTGTGCTCAGGTCTGAGCTGCAATTCTTCATGGCCATCAGATCCCGCACATCACCCTAATGACAAGATCTTTTCTCTGAGAGACAGAGCATCTCAGCAGCCCATATGAGTACTCAAATACTACCCCCCTAAAAATTTTGTTAGAAATGCCTGAAAAAAATCTCATTAATCTCAAAATTTTACCACAACATCCCAAGAAAACTGGTCTCAAGAAGGGAAAGGCACAAGAGTCTTGAAGAGTACTCTCACACACGTTCAGTATTCGCATACAGCTATGCAAGGGCAGGGAAGGAGTAGGCTTGCTTGTGTAACTCCGGAAGCTGAGGAGAAGCTGTCAGGAGGCTGAATAGTGATACAGCATAGTTGCATCGACACTAATAAATTCAAGCACACATGGGGACACTCCTGAGCACAATTCCCCAGGACAGAACGCTTGTACATCACACTGGCCGTCCCTGGCCCCGCTGCTCTCCTTCCTAGGAAGGAAGGACCCTACTGGCCACCCTTGTCCTGGGGTGGTGGGCAGCTGGCAGAGGAGCCAGTGCCTCTTGGCTCGGACTATCCCAAGGTGAGAGCATGAGGGGCACACAACCACCAAGGACCTGCTTTTCCCTCCCGCATTCAATTTCTGCATATGCCAGAGGCACTCACAGAACTGTGCAGAGGCTGAGGGCTGGGGCCATGTAGGGTGTAGCCACTGCTGCAGCTGTGGCCTTTACCTGCTTTGTCAGGTAACCTGCGCAGTTCTCCACTCCTGTGAGAGGGACTGACTTTCCTTGCAGGTTTTGTTCACCAAATCCAGGCTTGAGGGCCCAGATTTCCAGCTGCAGCTGATGCCTTTCAAACAAGCTAGCCCCTGGCCCCAAGTATCAGCTCTGAGCCTTTCAGAGATCTTTTCCATTAGCTGTAACCACCTGTAGTCAGGCCTGGCAGTCCAGCTCCCAGCTCCTTCACATAACCTTGAAGGGTATCAAGGTTTGGAGAGAGACAAAGCCCAGGGGGAAACTTCACCACCTTGTGGAACAAAGTGGTCTGAGATGCTTGATTATAAGGAAGAATATTTGTGTTGCGAAATTTTCCATTTTTCTGTGAAGAGCTATTAGACAAGGATGCGTGTATTAATGTCACAGACCTTTGCCACTGGCAGCCATCTAGTCCCTCTGAGAGTTTTAACGGCCTGAGAATATATTTATTTCTCAGTACATTATAGCTGTTGAAATAAGTTCCTAATTCTTGCCCATTTTCACATCAAAATAATCCAGTATTTTTATCTCTCTGTCCCTCGTGGCTACTTTGGCAAAAGATAAATTGTTTGCTGTTAAAATATCTTGACAAATCTAGCTAGCACAGGGCATTTTTTTTGCCCTCTCATCTGAAAAACTATTAGTATGTTCCTCAGGGTAGAGGTGATTAGTTTATACTGGCAACGCAGTAATAAAATTCTGTCCTTAGCCCTCTCATTATGCACAGGAAAAATTCAGATGTTTGCACCAGAATTATGATGCTGGGACTGATTACTGACCAAGAAGTCGTTTGAATAGAGGCATGACAGTGAGTAGCATTACACTTTCATACTACAGTATTCCTGACATGAGTAGCTGCATTCTGAACATCATTGTGGGCATGAATAGCAACTTCTAGAAGTGTTTGTGCCCCATCTGCTGTGAAAAAGAAGACTGCTGAATGACTTGCCACAGGCAACACTAGCAGTAAGGAAGAGGAAAGAAAGAGAAAGGAAAAAAGCTAGCAGCCTCATATATAATTTAGGCTTTTATTCAGTTTTGCTACTATTTCAAAGTTGGTTTGTCATCATTAATTCAGTAGCTGGGTCAGGTATCAAAAACTACAGTCACAGTGAGAAGTCTGGCTTTCTGTTAGTCTCACATGCAGCCAGTCTCATACTTTTCAAAAACGGAGCAGGCAAACTGGCAGTCTGGAGTGAGAACAAGAAGTCCAAATAGTGAGCTTTGGTATGGTTAATAACAAGGCAGCTTCATGCCCTGCAGCTGATGGGGAGCTAGACAGAAAATTTGTGATGACTTGTTTATTTGCACACATAAATCTCAACAGAAATTTAAGGGAATAATACAGTGGCAAACAAACAGTATAGGCTAGTCAATACCAAGATAATTCTAGCAAAGGAATTTGGTGTATTTGTGTTGGCAAAGAGAGAAAAGTAGCCATTACCACCTGGGGAACAACCTTCTCCTACATGTTTCTTTACACATTCACTCTGAGATGCCAATTAAAAAGAAGAGCCTGGTAAACCCAAAGGTTTCAAAGCAGCTGATTTGTAAGAAGAATCTCTATGCAGAGAGAAAACACTGTAATAGCTTCTGGGGAAGACAAAAAGCCATATGAACTGAGGACTGCTTTGAGACCATGGTCTTGGTGGAATTTTCACTGCTAGCCTTCCTGTTTTCAAAACACAGATGCATTCCTGCTTACTTGCTGCACTTTTCTAATACACAGCAAGAAAAGAACTTTTTCAGAGCTCTGCTCATACTAAAAAACCACTGATTTTTGTGATTTATTGATGTTTGGGAAGCCAGCTAAGCAGAGTGGTGAGAAAAGAAAGACACCACAAGTTTCACCATTATGCAGAGCAAACCCTCTGAAACAACTGCTACATCTCCCTACTCTGGCTTGTCAGCAGTGTTTTCGGAGTTGAGCTGAACATCAGCTATTGACCCAAAGTACAGCATGTCCCTTTAAGAGCGCAACCTTCCTAGTCATGCACTGTGTCTTCTTTGCAGTAAGTATTATTACTGATCTGTTTTAGGACTTGATGGAAAACATTGGTAAAACGATATAAATATTTCTGATGAAGATTATGTGGGGGAGTAAGGCATGCCCCTTTAAATAGAGTGACTCAAAAAACCCTGCATTTGTCATGATAAAAGCTCTAAACCCTCTTTGACTCACATGTGTTTGTGTGACATGGAAATACAAGTTAAATGCAGATACAAATTCTGACAGAATATTCACAAATACAGTTTTAAAGTTTATACTGAAAGTCTTGTTTCACATGGCAAACTGAAAATACTACAGCCTGAATGTTCTCTTCCAGGACTAACGGGCCCCCAGAAGGAGAAACCACAGGAAAATCATAGGGGTATAATTGGGAACAGGATATCATATTGAACATTGCTTATCTGACACAACTTTTGTTCCGTTCCAAAGGGATGGAAGCTGTTCTGGATGTGAGGAATGAATCAGACTCAAGAGGCTGCCGAGAATGAAAAAAGCTAAAACTCCACAATCCTAAATGTTACTTTATCACAGAATAGAAAAGATGATAATATTTGCAGAAAAAACCTATACACTAGATAAAAATCAGATGTATTGCCTATGTCAACCCAAAGAAATGTAAAAATTAAAAATCTGGCTTCGTATCAAAACAACTGATAGCCTGGACATTGAGTTGCATTTGGTTCTCATTTAATTATCTAATAATCAATATTAAAATTTTACTTGCTTTTTGTTTTAACTAGATTAAATTCCATTTGGCTCCAATTCAGATAATAAAGCTATTGAGATAATTTTAACTCATCAGGCTTCCAGCAGAATGTCAGGTAATTCATACGGCATACACATTAAAACAGGTCACACTTGATTTGTTCTTAATTAGAGCCCCAACATAATAGTGTTGCAATATGAATAGTTACATGCATCTGTCCATGGCTATAAATGACTACGGCAGTTTTGGGATCACTACTCCAGCTACTTTTTAACAGAAAATACATCTATAGAAATTCTCATGAAATATGAATCAGGAAGAAACCTGCCAGTTTAATTAACCTGGTGATGAGTTTGCTTCCTTTGCTTCCTATCTTCCCTCACAAAACTATCTCTTTTGCTTTTTTTTCCGCCACAATGACCCAGATGGAAAAGTACTGCATTTGCAAGAAAAATTCCTTCAAAGAGAGCTTTTTAGTTGTCAGCAATTTGTTTAAGTGTTTCAAATTCACACCTTCACATCATCCAGTATTTTTGTGTTCTTTTGATTCTTTACTAAAACCAGAACTTAAAAATTACGCAACCTGTAGCATGATGAAAGGAAGTGGGAATACTGCAACTTCCACAAATATGTGTAATAATTAACACTACAAGTATTATAGTATTATTAATAGCAATTACTAATATTTAAGCATTGCTGATCAAACAGGTGTAAAACCCTGTTTGATGTTCTGTGTGATCGGCCATGGAGAGATGGGCACACTTTCTGCCCTGCTATCATGTGATAAAAAAAACGCACACAGGCAGTTTTCTTGGGTTTAGCCATCTGCTTTTTATTGACCTGTGTGACTGCTGTGTGACTGTTTCTCTTCCTGTAACAAGTACTGTCATCTTTGATTCTGGGGCATGCTACAGGCAGAGAACGGCCCTGTAGGCAGTGTGCAGGCAAACCACCCACTTCTATGTCACTGCCTGGCCATTGTTAGCCTAAGGTTTGCCAGAGGCCAGGGTGAAGAGCAGGAGAAATGTCAGTAGGGCTGGTGCAGAAGTGTAGATGGAGCAGATGAAGTGGGTTTGCACACAGGTACTTGGAAAGAGCAGAGTGGGAAAGCATGCTCCTTGGGTGCAAGCACATGACAGGCATTGGGCACCACAACACCATACCCCAAGAAAAGAAAGAACTATCTCTCCTGCACTGACAAAGGGGCATGCATGACATAAGCTAACAAATCCACTGTGATTGTCATGCCAGTGGGATCCTTCTGGGATGGGGATGTAGCATTGCAGAGAGGGTTACCGACAACTATTTTGGCATCATTAGCATCAGATGTTATTTTACCCAGGATCTTCAGCCTGAGCCCCAGATACTGAACTCTGCTGTCTTCAGAGACATCAGCCTTCATTTACTACTTTGACTCTTACCTGCATTAATCTATTTTTGCCTTTGAAGCTGAGCAAAGTTGTCAAAGTTTATTTGCAATCACTAAGCAAATATGTCAGATGTTTTGAAGCTTTATGCCACTGGAAAAAAAAGTGTTGAATAGCCTTTATAAAACATGTAAGCAAAATTAGCATCAAAGTCAAAGAGTTTAGGTTGATGCTGTCCCCATGACCTGTCTCTGCTGGCAGGTGGATGGTGACTCACACATGCTCTGAATGTGTGAAGCTGCTCAGGGGGTAATGACAAAATGCAGGCAATGTTATCTCTTGTACAGCAAGAAACACGCATCCATATTTATTCCTCTGCATCAACAGCAAGTTCAGAAAAGAACATTGCGACTCTAGAACAACTCGGGTGTCTCTGTTCAGGTATCTGTCCACTCTACAGCACTATGGATAGAGGTATCTCCCAGTGGCAGAGATTCCCAGGGAGACGGGTAGAAAGAAGCTGTCCCTTAGAAGCAGGTGATTCACTCCCTCTAGGGTACCAACTCCTATAGACACAACAGGCAAGTCTTGCTCCTTTACTCCGCTGGCAGCCCTTAGATCAGACCATCTCAAGGAATAGCCAAAAGCCAATTTCAGTGACTGTCTCCAGCAGCTGGAGGGAGAGCGGAAAGTAGGTTAGCAATCAATTTTCCCTAGTTAGGCAATTTTCAATACTGTGTTTCAGGGCATTAAAAAAAAAAAAAAAGGAAAAAAAAAACCCAAAGCAAAAACACACCAACAAAAACCACAAAAACCACCAAACACAATACTTAAATGCCACCTAGTGGTAAAAGCTATTTTCTTTTAACCTGCTTTACAGGGAAACACAAGGGGAAAAGGACCACTGCATGAAATCATGGTTAGACAAGTTTGGATTTTCTGAGTTCACTTCACATTCTCCCCCTTGAATGTCTCAAGGTCAGAAGCTCTAGGAATATCGGAAATATGTTCACAGGGCTCAAGCTCTGCAGTGCTGTGTGCTGTGATGTCTCACTTTCAAATGCCTCAACATGGGACCAGTATCCCCAGCTACAAACTGAGGAGCCTGTCCTTGCAGTAGGACAGTGGGTAGGTCTAGTACATGCAGTTGGTGTCTGTGTGAACCCAGAAGCCTCAAGATGCTGTGAAGGGAGATAGCCACCCATGGTGCAGGCACAAAAGGAATCTCACATGTAGAAAATTTAAAGCCTTATTAATACTGGTATTTTAAAACTGGTTCAAAGTTGCTGTGGCAAGATTGTAGCAAGTAGTTCACTGATTCTATTTGAAATCTCTGTGCTGTCACAAAACAAGCTGTCAACACTGGCTGAAACGGTCTGAAACTGGCTGAATTCCATCTAAAACTAATGACATCTTGCTGGTACCTGCAGCCTTTCACAAGCATTTCCTGGTCCTGCTTGACAAAACCCCCATGCCATAATATCCTATCAGAACAGAATTTACTGACCAGTTGTCTTCTGTTTGGATACACAGTGTTCTGGGGCTGCTTTTCTGCAGAAATACTCCTCATGTCTCTTGAGAGGATGCTGCTGGGACCCCTGGTCAGCTGGGACCCCAGACCAGAGCAAAGCAGAGCCAGTGATCTGCCCAAGCTCTGAGGAACTGCATGAAGATCTCCAGCATGACACATTCTGTTGCCTTGTAGTTTTAACTCCACATTACAGCAAAGGAGCCTTTAATCTACCCACAGGCAATTTGCCTTCTTCAAAGCAGCACCATGGCAAGAGGTAGACAATGTGACTCCAGTGGATGTACTAAAGAACTTGTTCTCTGAGAAGTGCCACTCTAGATGATGTTTCCACCTTAAAAAAGCTTAGGACCACACCAGAGAGCCTAGATCAAATTTGGAAGCATTTATTTTTCAAGTAATGTTCATCCATAAGAAAAGGAGGGTGCTGACATGAAAGAAAATCTCTGGATTCCCTGCTGAAAAGATCTGCAGCTTGATCTGCTTCAGCTGGTTCTCTCTTTCATTTCCCTGTAGCCAACTTCCCTTTAAGATATATGTGTATGTTGTGATGTGTGCAGTAGTGCTATTATTACTTAAAATAGGTTGTTAGGGCACTGAACTTGGCATTTGTCATTGCCTCATCAAATGTGATATGCTGATGAAAGAACCATTAAGTTCCAGGAAGATTTTTGAGGATTTCCCTGTGAAAATCCATAGCTCAAGGTATGCTATCACCACCTGAAGAATTTTCTCAAGACTCTCCATGTCATTGCAAGGCTAGAAACAAGTATCTGCAAGGCCCATGATCACCACTTCCCAAGAAACCTCAAACCAGAAAAGAGCAGCCAGAGATTTACCCCAAAACCTGAAGTGTAGTGGGGCTTGCATCCACGTGAAGAAAGAGAGGACAAGACACAAGGATACAGGACTATGATCAACAGGCTTACAACTCTCAAGGAATTTGGAATCACTGTTTGAGCTCATTTTTACAATAGAGAACACACATGTAATCATACTCATAGCAGCCTTTACCATTTCAGAGGTGGGACAATGCCTTGAAGATGTGATGGCAAGAATGGCTTCAAGCACTCCTCCACCTCTGTGCACTGCCCCTCAGAAGGAGAAACCTGCAAAAAGCAATAGATGAGGACCACATCCTCCACTAGGGTAGGGGAATAAAGGAACAGAGAGAGCAGTCCTGATGCCATGCATGCTGGGCTGGCACATGTTCCTGCAACTCTTGATTGTTCCTGCATAGCATTGGTATAGGGAAAGAACAGACAGTAACAGAGCTCTGTCTTCACCCTTTCTACACCTCCAGGCTCTCTGTGACAACATAGGGCTCCTGAATTTTGCTTGTGCAGGCATCATGCACCGTGGCATTTTCTTTCATGGAGGTCTGGGCTTGTGACAGCTGTTCGGTGAGGAGAGCTCTTCTGGAGATAATGCCCTTGGCCAGACAGTCTGTGTTTCAGCAGCCTTGCTGTCCCCACTTCCTACAAGCCACTTCTTCTTTATTCCACAGTCCTCTGTCCTTTGGTGGCAAATGCCCCTGCGACTGAAGTCCTCCCCTCCTTTTAATACAGAAGGTGCAGGAGCTAGGCATCTCTTTTCTGTCTAGCTGGACTGGGATGCCACCTGCACTTCCAAGTGTAACTACTCCATCCCAAAGAAGCAAGGAGGAGTACAGACAGGGTGGTTGCAACAGCAGTCCATGTCAAGGGCCCACTAAGAACACGGGTAGTAAAGTGGCATATTCAGAGGCACTGACAGATTGGTGGCAGGGATGCACATCACCTCCACCCTCTCCGTTTTTGTCTTCTGCAAACCTTTAGGAACAGGCACTGTTTGAAGTGCTGGCATCACTTTTCATCTTCTTTTCACTGCTTGAATTGCAACATCCATTCCTTTCACAATTGAGTATTTAACTTGCAGAGCCAAGGCCAGTCTTTCAAAAAGAAGATAGTGCTACTCCCTAAACTTACTGCAATTTAATATAGGGCAGTGAATGAAATCTGCTCTTTCAGGAAGTATCTCCCTCCAGCTCAGGTCCTTTTTTACTTATACACATTAAGTGAAACCATCCTGATACAAACAAAAGCAGTACCCAAAATAAAACACTTTTTGATAGAGACAATACACTAATTCTCAGCTGATGAGACATACCTTTCCAATGAGAAACTACAAAAGAGCAAAACTGAGGTCTGAAACTCTGTTGTTTATTTCAGTATCTCTTAGGACCTCTAGTCCACACTAGAGCTTTACTTCCTTTTACAAAATGCTTTAAAGAAGACAAAATGCATATATTTTTTGCCCATTTTCTTTGAGCTAGGATATGGACAGATGTAGATTTGCTTCTTGCCTGCTCATGTAGCCCACTTATAAAGGTCAGGCATTTGATTCTGGTGGTTTCCAGTCAGAACGGCACATGACTGCATGTCTTTGCACTGAGCAGTAGCATTCTTGTTAAACTAGCACTGCCAGGTATGTGGTTTTTGAACTCAGGTGTCTTTAGACTTACTATTTTCTGGAAATGTAATATATTAAAAATATAAGCATGTAAATAAAATGAATACATTACTTGAAGAAACCTGGTGAAACCCAAAGTCTAAAGGCGGTGCATCATTCAGGACAGACCTGAAGGCATGCGGAGATGTCCACATATGAAATACATTCACTACTGCCAGGTCTAGAAGCTATTAGGCTATGACCTGCTACAATATACTTCTCGTTTCTGCAGCAAGACAGAAAAGCAACAGAGTGTATCACACAATTTATTAACAACTGAGAAGTATTGTGGTCAGCAGAGAAAGCACACTTCAAATAACAAGTCTGCGAGGTTAAGTTTGGAAAATTATGATACTGAGATGGGGCTCAGGGGGAAAACCTAAGAACCTTCTGGAGCTGCTTCCAGAAATCCCAGGAACAGACATTTTTCTACAGGGCTGCAATACTGCAGTTCTCACCACTGACTCCGAGTGCTGTTTAAATGGCTCCCACTGCAACAACCTCCAAACACGGCAATTTCTAGCCAGAATATGGTGTGGTCTGCCACACTGTTGACTGAGACGTCTCAAGAAGCTTCCCCCTCCCAACTCCAAAACAAACACCAAAAAAACTCAAACAAAAAGGTGCCGTACTTTTGTATGAGAGTACACGCTAGAATTATTTTTCATTCTGTTATATGATGCAGCTGTAACCCTGAGGCCCACTACCAGCAAACTGCCTGGCACGACCAAGCGCAGGTGATGGTGGAGGTCGGGAACAGATTCGAGCACGTCTGGCCCCGAGACCGGTCCGCCTCTGGGGGTTGCTGCTCATCCTTCCAGCTCCCCCCCGACGCTGCCGCTGTGCCACGAGCAGCCCCGCGGCCCGAGCTCCAGGTGGGGGTCCCCGCCAGCCCCGCGCTCCGCCCGTCCCACGGCAGCCCCAGCCCCTTCCCGGGCGCACGCGCACTGCCGCGCGTGCCGCTTCCGGCTGCTCCCGCTGCCTTTCCGGGCCGCGCGCCGCGCTTCCACCTCGCGGGACGGACCCTCGCGCGCCGCGGGGGACAGCTCTCGGTGCGGCGGCGGCGCGCGCCCCGCGCCGCTCCC
>VXAZ01004105.1:0-24144 GCA_013399875.1 Gymnorhina tibicen | reverse complement strand
CTACAGAAGTGGCGAGTTGTCCACAAATATTGTAGCATTCTTAAAGAAAACCCAATATAATTCTGAGAATGTAAAGAATAAAATTAATCTATTAAAATATTATTGCATTTTCAACAAGCTGAATTACCAAACAAGAAGATATTCATAAGTGTCTGCTAAAATGAATGTACTTCTAATTGTAAAAAAACAGTGGAGGGGAAATCATGTGCTTACTATCACCTGGGTAAAGTTCCTAATTTATACAAGAACTTTCCTTAAAGGGATCCTTTCTTTTCAGTCACTAAATTGAAACTATATTACAAATAGGTTTCTTTTGACTTGTGAAACAAAGTATACTGTCTCCACTTACTTGCTTTTAATGGACAAGCAGGGGTTTTTTTGCCAGGATTAAATATTAGCCCCTGTGCAGGTCACATAAAGAGATTGGTGGGATACCTTAAAACTTTTAGGCATAATTTAGTTCTGATATCTTTTTGTAGGAGTAGGTTAGAAAAAAGGTGGGACAAGAAACATGGCATTTTCTTCTGTACCAGAAAAACCTTTAAAAAAGTACCTTTGGAAAAGTTTTAAAAGGAAAAAAAAAGGTGGCATAAATAATAATGGGATCCCTGGCCCAATATCAAGATCCAGGGCTTCCATACAGTGTGGACAATAGACTGTGCAGTAGTGATCCTGCAGTTCTACTTGCTGCATTGTTGACATTAGAAATAGATAGCAAAATTTAGAAGCAAGGTGCGACACATGCCATTTTTTTCCATAAATCGTTTTTAAATTTATTTTATTTTCAAACTACCACCTAGTAAATTTTATTTCAGATTGGTGCTCAAAATTAACTTCTAACATATTCTTTTCATTATAGACACATCGTAGCTACTTCTGTAGGAGACACAAGGCGGTTTCAGTAGTATTTCCCATAGAACTCTTGAAGCAGTGATTTTTACTTTTTTTATCACATGTAGTTTACTTTTTGCTGATATTCATCCCATCTTTAGGTACGTCAGTTGACAGAAACCATGGCTAATCTGAAGATTTCTTCTTTTGGATTGGCAGCTTCTGGTAAAGGTAGAGTTGAGACAACAAACACATTAGTCCATGGATGTTTACCTTTAACCTTGATAATTTTATTAAAGGAAAAATAATATCTAGTAATTGATGTTTAGATACATTTTTTCCTTTTATTAAAGGAACTAATAAATTTTTTTAAGTTATTTGATCAAAATCCATTCACCTGCAAAGTAGCTTTGAAATATATTTTAAACACTGTGTAAATAACATCTGAAGAAAACTTTGATGGCATTCTAGAAAATCTGGGAAGTATTTAGCATCCTGTATAACATAAAGGCTCTGGACTAAAGAAACTACTCATTCTTTAGGTAAGGTAAATTACTGTTCCCCATATTTCAGAGCTGTCCACCAGTGTGTAAAATGGCTCCTGTATGATATAGGAAGAGCTTTTTTTTCTGGCATTTAATTAGATTTTTTGCACTGGAAAATTGAGTATTGTGTAGGGTGGATGAGACTAACTGAAGTACTTGTGAAATGGTTTTAGCACATGAAACCTTAGTCATTTGAGTGAAAGAGCTATTTTTAAGTGTTTGAAAATACTTCTTTATTAAAATACTGAATTTCAGATTAATATTTCAAATTGAGAGAGTTAGTGCTAAAGATGTACTACTCAGTCCTGTAGAAGAGTTTTGAGAACCCCTGATTCTGTTAAATCACCTAGTGAACTTCTAGCAAACCAGGAATCAACAGGCTACACATTTCAGAAGAGTTGTATTTGTCTATATTTCTATGCTTTGTATAAAATATTTAGAAAAAAATAGTTTAAACAGTGCAGTTCTTAGAATTGAGCTAACTATGCTCACAATAATAAGTTCTAATGTATAGGCATGCTGAAGAATTGCATGAACATGGATGTTGATCGGTCAAAAGACAGAAAAATTGAAGTTTTGAAAGACAAAATGTTTTGCTCTGTAAAAGTAAAGCAAAAAGTATAGTTAAATGCTTAAAATATTTCGAATTTTTCAGAAAAACAGTTCAATGACAATAATACATATTTTCTAAGTAGGACAATCTCCATTTCAAAAGGTCATTGTAATCAGTAGTTTGTGGCCTATTCTTTCTGTAAAACCATCAATTCCTCTCACATAAGCATGATTTGTTATTCTTATAAGATAAGTCTTCATGGGATACATAAAAATCCTGATTTCAAAGTACTTTTGGCTGACTTTGTCAGGGATGCAGAAATGTGAACTAATTCAACTCTGTTAAAAAATAGTTTATTATCAATCAGATTGATCACACCTCTCAGTTTAGTGAGAAAAATCCCTGAGATCGTGTGGTAATACCCAGTAGATAGAAAGTTTTTCAAACCTGGATCACATTGAGTCAATCCATGCCTAACTTATGAGTGTTGGTGTCAATCTACTATGTAGATGTATTGGGCAAAGCAACACTGACAAAATGTATGTGCCTAATATGGTGTAAAAAATGGTTATAATGAGCATGTACTTGCATACTTTGTGTCTTGTAGCACAAATTTAGGATGAAGAGTTAGTTAGTCTTTGAGAAATCAAGTGCATTGCTAGAATTTATTGCATTGTTCAGGGTAATATTTACCAAATGTTGTGCTTACTGCCAGTTCCTGGTTTTTAAGCAATGACTGAGTGGAGTCAAGGCATTAGGTGCTGTTTGCATAGTTACACTTAATACAGGCTACAGATGTTCTGTGTTAGTACTGGTAGTCGGCCATGGTTTAACCCCAGCCAGCAGCTGAGCCCCAGGCAGCTGCTCACTCACTCCACCTTCAGCAGGATTGGGGAGAAAATTGGAAGGATAAGAGTAAGAAAACTTGTGGGTTGAGATACAGCCACATGCGCAAGCAAAAGAAAGCAAGAAACTGATTCACTGCTTCCCTGCCTGGGCAGGCAGGTGTTCAGCCATCCCCAGGAAAGCAGGGCTCCAGCACTCCAGGTAATGGTAACTGGGGAAGACAAAGGCCAAACTCTCAACATCCCTCCTGCTTCCTTGTTCCTCCCGGGGTTAATTGCTAAGCATGATGCTATGTGGTATGGGATACCCTGTGGACAGTTGGGATCAGCTATACAGGTTGTGTCTTGCTTCCAACTCCTTGTACACTCCCAGCCTCCTTGCTGGTGGAGTGGTGCAAGAAGCAGAAGAGGCCTCGGTTTGTGTAAGCACTGCTCAGCAATAAATAAAACGTCTCTGTACTATCAACCATGTGTTCAACACAAATCCAAAACACAGCCCTACACTAGGCACTGTGAATAAAATTAGCTTTATCCCAGCCAAAACCAGTATATTTTATACATAAAGGAAAAAGATTTCTTCAGTACAAGATCCTTTTAAATGCTTTAAGGTTCATTCAGTATCCCCATGCTTAATGTTTATACACTTTGTCAAGATGTGCATTTTAATACAGATCTGTGAAATCTTGAAGTGCTCAAAATCCATATTCAGTTTTAAAATCCTTGGTTTCATACAAGGTTTTCTAAATGTGAAGACTGCATTTTTATCAGTATTTAACTATTTAGTTTGCTTTCTTAACAGTTGAATGTAGCAATTGTGAAAAAATACAGAAACTGTATTTTAGTATAGAAGAGGCTTAATGGTCATATTGGCAGAATCATAGAATGAATGTGTGGATGGAATCCTTGGTCTGTTTATAAGAGTGTTTTTAAAAATTCCTGTTTTCAACACAAAACCAAGAATCTACTCTTTAGCAGTCAGGCTTTGAAACAGCACCTTTTTACTTTCTAGTTTAAAAAACCTGAAATGATGCCAAAAATCCGGGATATCACAGGATTCACTGTGGAGAAGGAGTTGAGAGGCCGGAGCATTGTCCTTGAGCATTAGCGCATCAAAGTTGAGTGTTGTTTCACCTTGCTTGTGATTTGAGCCGATGGTATAGTTTCTTTGTTTTCAGATTAGATTAGATTAGAATACCCTGAGCTACTTTGTTAGTTTACAGTATTATAGAAGTAATACGTTTTAGATTGCAGAACACTTTGGCATGTTTGGTCTCAATCTAATACCCATACCAAACATAAATATAGACAAAGACAAATACACTGAAAAACATAACTCATAAAAGGAAAGATCAGATTTTCAAAAAATATTTCTAATGGAATTCATGTGTTTGACATGTCTAAGCTCTGTAGGCTTACTTTTGGCAGGATTACTACGCTTTTTCTTTAAAATAAACAACATTATACAGTGACCTTGCAATCCTGTTTCTTTTTGTTCAAGGATTTAGAGGATTCAGGGAGGAGGGCTAGTGCATTATAAAGAAACCCTAAACAAACTGATAGTCTTTCAGTTAAAGCATGAGAACCTTTTTAAAAATCACTGGTTTTACCTGAGAACCTGCTGTCTTACTGAAAGTGTTTCAAAAGTACACTTGCCTATCCAACAGCTGAGAGGAATTCTTGTGTTTGTCTTAGTCTGTGGCACTGATGGTGTTTTTACAGTTCTGAAAGTGGTTTAATTTCCATGATGTTAACATTCACATTATTTCACGCATCTTGAAATGGAAACACATGGAAAGGAGTCAAGGATGTATTTTTTACCTGCCGTATTGTGATATTTGATACAATTCAAGGCAATTGAATGCATTCACTCTGAACTCAAAATGCCACAATTTAATCTGAGATTTTATCTTTTAAAGGCACTTTTTTTCTTTTTTCTCTTTTTTCCTCTTTTTTTCTTTCTTTTTATCTTTTCTAAGATAGTTGTAAAGCTGCTAGATTGAGAATTACATTTTCAAGATATTCTGGCAAAATTAATATGAAACTTTAGATTTCTCAGTTTAAAAAAAGTTGCGGGTTCTTTTCTTTCTGATGATGAAGTAAGTGGAAGTGGAAGACCCTATAATAATCCAATCTGTCTGATAGTCAGTAGAGAAACTGAGAAATTTCTAGCAGTAGAAGATGGATTTTTAGTAGAACTGTTTCACATAGCATAAGTTAAGCTTACACCCTCTATGCTATCTTGATTAAAGACTGCTAAAGAGTGGTTTTGAAAGGAGGAAGAACAGATCTATAGGTGAAGCATGAGTGGGGATTCCAGATATTCTGGACCGTGGTAATAAAAAAGAAGACAAAAACAGGAGGAAGATACAATGAAGATAAATTAAAGATCTCTTAAGCAAGTTGCAAGAATTGAATAAGAGAGGGACAGAAGTGAGTGTCATAAAAGCAAAATAGGAAAATATTCAAAGTGATGTTGTACAAGTTTGAAAATGAGGGCAAGATTCTAAAGTTTCTAAACGTTTCCGAAGTGTGAGAAAACAGTGAAGTTTAGAAGAGGAGTACGTAAAATTTAGAAGAGGAGAGCAGTCACACTTTCCGAAACAGAAGATGGTCTCAGTCACATCTAACAGGATGTGAAAATGTTTTTACTGAAATGTAAAAGTTCTGCCTACTTCATGTGTAAAACTTTCTGGAAAATTAACTATTTTGTAATAGTTCTAGAAATAATTTTTCCTAAGTGAAGAATTTACTTCCAGGCTAATAGCATTCTTTAGAAAAACTCAGTATGTAAAGACTGTAACATTGTATAACTCCCCTCCAGGATTTGGACACAGAAGAGCAGAAATCATCTAACAGTCTGAATTGCTTTTCCACCACTGAGCAAGTAAGTTCTACGGAAGAAGATGAGTCCCCAAATATAAGAAAGAAGACTAAAATGGACACAAAACCACGAAACAGTGTAACAGCCAAAGAATCCATTTCTACAGACAGTATAAATTCACATTCCCACAAAAGTACACCAGATGCTGCAGCATATACAGATCACAGTAGAACAGCAGACACAGAGAGTGAACCAGAAGAAGGTGAAATTACAGATTCTGAGTGTGAAACCTACAGTGATGAGGAATTAACGAGTGAAGAAACTGGTGATTCAGAAGACTCAGAAAATGAAGGTGAATTATTGTGGCTTATATATGGTATTACTGTATTTTTCCAGGAGCCTGTTAAAAAAAATTACAGTTTGGATAATTTAAAAAAAATAGTTAAAAGCATGTGACTTGAGATACTTTGAATTAAGAAGTGCTATATGTTACCAGCATTTCTTTCCCTCTCTTCACTTGCACAAAAGTAAGTAGTAGTGTTTTTATGAAAGCTGTTTCTGAGTATAACATATAACAACAACAGCTTGTGTAGAAACCTCTGCGATTGCAAAAATTTGGTTTGATTAGGAAAGTGAAAGGAGAAAAGAAACTCTGCTGCTAAAATAGAGGTTCTAACCAGTAATTCTATGCATTAACACTTAAATTAATATACAGTATTTCTGATACTGTTTGTAAACCATCATGTACAGTTGAATGTAAGATGGGTCTACTGTGGTGAAAAGCAACACTGAGTATTAGTTGAAATCCTATTTTGTTTATATTCCAGTGGCAGCTTGTAAGAAATGGAGGTATACAGGAAACCTGTATACTGTTTTATACTAAAGTGTTCTGCTAGGTCCTTAAAAAACAAAAAAAATGAAGGTAACCTGTGAAAAGCTTGAGGCAGCCAGTTGGAGCTATGTATATGCAAAGGATATTACAAATCACAGAATGAAATACAATAGAAAACTGTATTGTAGCCTGTGCCCTGCTCACAGTTTATTGTCAGTATGTTTTTTATGTTTTCATTACTTTACTGAACTACTCAGATTCTAAGTGATTAATGCTAACCAAAATGTGCTTGCTACCATCAGGCTTTCAGACTAAATTGTCTTTTCTTAATATCCAATTCTGCAGTAATGCTGAAGTAATAAAAACTGGAGACAGTTTCTCTTCCCCTAGTACCTTTTAAGGTATTGTCTTCTCATTCTCAAGGTCTGTTCCTGGCTGAGATCATTGGAGACTGTTTCTACGAATGTACATCCAACTACAGAATTCATACAGCTGTTAGAGTATAGTATCTTAATGGATAATGATGCAAAAAAGCATATGCATCTGTAGGCTCTGTCTATTATTTTTTCTAATCCATGTTGATGAATAGTGCTCCTAAGAGAAAAAACTAGTAAAAATACATTTGACTTAGAAATTGTCAGATACAAAGTTTGATATGCAGTAGGTCTGTGATGTGGTGAACAAAAAGGTGCTACCTTTTCTCAAAGTAAAATCATTTTCTAATCTGTTAAAATTAATGATGCATAAATTTATAATATACTAGTAAATTTTGTGAATGTATATATATTTTACTGCTGTAACTAAAGAGTTGTCCACATGTAAATAACTAGAATTAGGAGGACATTTGCAATACTTTGGTGTGCAGTCAGAAAGCCTTTGAAACAATAATCTCATCAAAGTTTTCTCTCAGATGTGGTTACACATTTCTTTTTATGAAAGTTGCATATTATTCTGCCAGGTAATGCCTGAATGTTTTTCAGTTTTTTGAAAACTATGGACTATAAAGTTAAGACTGTAATTTGTTGGTACTAATGGTGGTGGGGTTTTTTTCTATATAATTATAGATGAAGAAAAGATCTGGCCTCCTTGTATCAGAGTAATTGTAATAAGATCACCAGTTCTACAGACTGGGTCACTTTATATTATCACTGCTGTGAAACCTGCTACAATTGGAAGGTAAAACTGAATGAAATTTTATATATATATATCTATATATATATATCTATATATATCTGAAACTACCTCGCTTTGAAAGCTGTGGAAAGCACTTAGGATTGCTTGTCTCTGCTCTTCATGCTTGTCTTCCTAGGCTGCAGCTGTTGTGAGGTTCTCTGAGTTTGGTTAGTCCACAGTAAGAAAGTTCAAGTCAGGTCACATAACAGCATGTTGTGGTGATAATGTAACAGTACACACAGTTAATGCAGCTCAGCAGACCTGAAAATTTGCTAGTGATAACTTGATCTTGTGACTGAGCCCCAGTGGCAGCATAGCTGCAAGTCCTTCTTTGAAAACTTGTTTCCTAGAAAGTAAGTAAATTTTGTTCCAAGCTAAAGTACTTTTTTCAGAAATGGAAAAAGGCCCTTCAGAAATTCAGAATCACAAGGAAGAATATCCTGGACTTCCTCAAATTTCAGTAGGGTTTGTTCATTGGCTTTAGATAGTCAGTTGGTTTGCGCTAGACTGTATGTACTCTTACAGTTCTAAATCTGGTTTGTTCATTGTGGATGATGAATTTAATGACGACATAAAGCTTTTTCCATGCTTACTGAAAACCTCACCCTGGAAAAGCTGTTTCTATCTAATGCTGATAGATGTGTTTTGATTTGCTCTTAAAGGTGAAGTCCATGTATGTGAAGATGAACAGACAACTCTACTTTGAATTTGCATAGAAGTCTTTTACTAGCTGCATTGCTTCTTAATCCCTTAGTATAAGAATCTAATACACAAATCCCTTCTTCCTACTGCAGTGTTTTGATAACAAAAAATGCAAACCAACCAAAACCCACCCTGTACAGCTTACTCTTTCACTTGTATTACCTGCCTAATGCAACCAAGAATTTAACTTTGCCATTGAAGACTGATGCCAAGATACACTGAAGAGCTCGAAGGATGCAGAGTTCAGACTGTTATTTACAGGCATTGCATGATGGTTCAGATCGAAATGTCAGGTTTATAGAAAAGAATTTATTGGTACCATTTGATCATTTATTAATTGCCTGCTTTGTATAGTTTATACAAACGTCAGAAGGGACATGAAGCAAATCTTTACATTGTGTATATAGCAACACAATGTTTTCTATCTGTAAAAATTCCTAATAGCTTAGAAGAGAAATACAATATTATGGTTCAACTGAAATATACCTTTTGTAAGCCACTTACAAGACCTATTTCTACTTTGTTGTGATTTGTATATCAACTTGCCTTTCCAGAGAGAAAGATGTTGGACACACACTTCAGATTCCTGAAGTTGGAGTCAGTAAGGTAACTCTTAATTCATGTCTGCTGAAAGGTAGCTCAGAAGACAGAAATGTATGAATGAAGCTTTAGATTTTATGCCTTTAAATTTGGAAAATCATGTTAATTTTTTGAAAGAACTTTCAGAATGAGATATGGGTTTAGCCAGACTTGAATTTAGAAAAAAGGAAAATACACACTGTTTTACTGATGGGAGCTTAACGCAAACAACAGTGTGTTTTCAAAGTCTAGAAAAGCAAAATACTCTTTTAAAATTGGAGTTCTACTAATCTACAGTGTAATGCACAGTAAAAAAATTATATTTTGAATCTTGAATTTCACAGTTATTGAACTTGAGGAAAAACCCTGTTAAGTACGAATGGTATATAAAATTTTGATGTCAGATAATAAGAATTTCATTACCAAGTAATGCAGTCCTTGCAGTATGCTCAGAGCAAAAGGGTTTATGTTATTTTTCTTCAAGCAACTGGAAATGATGTAGAGGGAGTTTGAAAAATTAACAGAATTCCTTTCAATGGTAGATGGAATGGAAATTGTTGTTCTGTTAAAATTCTGTGCTCTGTTCTGCTAAATACTTCAACACAGACCCTAATTACAGCACTCATAATAAAAGAAAACTGTAGATTGACAAAGTTGTGCCATCCAAACAAAAACTTTTTTAAAATCATCTGTAAATGCAAGTCTCTCATGAGGAACACACTTTACTATGTCTGTTTTAAATGATAGTTCTCATTAATCAGACGCTGTATTTCATCCTGAATAATTTCCAGAGTGAATAGTTCTCTGCTATTAATAACTTCCTCAGACATGTGTTTGAAACTGGGCAAATAAAGAAGCCAAAAGGCTTTTATTTTCCTGTAATGTTGCCAGTTTAGTACTTCACAGGTACTGACAGTTTATATAAGAAGTTACTTCACTTTTCAGATAAGAAGTCAAAGGTGATAAGATAAATTACGTATCTGCAGAAACAAAAAGTTATGTAGTAGTTTGTTTTTTGCACTATTCTTACTTTTTAGCTGTGGACAACTTTGGTGTTTGCTTTTCTTGAGTGGAAAGTGAGAGTTTAAACAGCCTGCAGATTTAGCCTCTTTAGAAGAAGTTTTAGTTCTATTCAGTAAAGCAGAAGTAGAAAATAAAATATCTATTGAATGAACTAGTGAGTCTCCATCATTATGGGAGTATTCCATTTAGTAAGAAATGCTAGCCAATCTTCAAAATACAGTTGTTGGTTTTTTTTTAATTGAAAGCAGCAACTTCAGTTGCTCAAAATTGTTGAATTTGAAACAGTCACTTTTCTAGACTTACTGCTTTTATTGGAAGTTCTAGTAGGCTGGAGAAGTTGGTACTTTGGTTTGGTTCAGTGGCCTTTTCTGGAGGTTGTGCATCTCTTTATGAATTTGGGCAGGAGTTGTGCTTTCTCTGGTCTGTGTGGGCTTGGGAGTAATACCTATATAGAACTGCAACAAGACAAAAAAAAATAGATCGTTAGTCTCAATATCAGAAAGGAGATAAAAGAAACAGCAAAAGATTGGTACTGATTGTGTCCTAGGTATTAAGATGGAGGAGAAGGTGAATTATGTGAAAGTTACAAAAACATGGCATTAAAGGAGTTATTTCAGGTATGAAAGACCAAGTAAATGGAAGCAGAATGAGATCTTTTTTCAAATTAGAGTGCTGTAACATACCTTAAAAGCAAAAAGCCTGTTATCAACAAGAGCAGTTAAAAAGGCTATATTACTGAATCTTGCAGTTCTTTAAGTAAAGCATACTTGGCACATTGGAAGAATATAGTTGTCCAGTACTGAATCAGCTTATGAACAAAATAGTTACATTATTAACTGTATATGTTAGCTCATGCTGTTGTGGCCCATTCATTTACATTGCACAAGAATGTAACCATAAGATGTGAAATATGCTATTAACTTAGAGCCACACATTTTTAAGGTCTCAAAATATATTCTGAAATCTTACCTGAAAATAACATTTAAATTGTGAAGTATTCGCTTAATAAGAACATTTAACTTAGGCTTCTATTTGTCAGTTTCATGCAGAAGTATATTTTGACCATGATTTGCAAAATTATGTTCTTGTGGATCAAGGCAGTCAGAATGGAACAGTTGTTAATGGAAATCAGATTCTCCAGGTGAGTACCTATTGTTTTAGTGCTCTACACATTGCAGAAAACTAATTTTGTGGCCATTTTAAATGTGTTATGGGAAATCACTTACAATGCCATTGCATGTCTTCTTTCATACATTAATGCCTGCCTTGGTTTCCTTCTGATCTTAGGGCCACTTACAGTACTTAATGTTTGGTTATACTAGGAAAAATCCACTATGGTTGCAGTTGTCAGAGTGAAATACTCACTGTAGTTAAAAATTTGCCTACATTTGTGAGACAAAACTGAATTACTGAGTTGACAAAACTGAATTACTGATTTGTAGGCAGTGTGCATGAAATAGAATTTGTATCCTTCATGAGTAGTTAACCTGGCTGCCAAAACTTTCTTTTGCTGTAGCCTAAAACAAAATGTGATCCCTACATCCTGGAGCATGGAGATGAAGTGAAGATTGGCGAAACTGTGCTTTCTTTTCATATTCACCCTGGCAGTGATACTTGTGATGGATGTGAACCAGGACAAGTTAGAGCACATCTTCGCCTGGACAAGAAAAAGGAGACTTCTGGTTAGTCATATTATCATTGGATATATTTCTTATTATGGCTGTTTACTTAATAAACGTAATAACTAGTTCAGTTTTCATACAATTTTCTCATTAACTGGGAATAGTTATACATAATGATGTATTTTCTTCTTGGTATATGTGTGTATGTATAATAATGTTAGAACAAAAATTCTCACATTTGTTTTATGTTTCAAAACATTGTTACATTAGTAATTAGAAATCCAATCCTGTGTTCTTCCTTTTAGTTTGTCCAGCACTTAGCAAAGAAGAGAGAGAGTTAGTCAGAAGAAAAGCACTAAAACAAATACGGGTAAAATATGGTTTACAGGTGAGTTTATAATAGAAGTTTTTGTAATCTTGTGGTTCTTAACTTTTTTTTAGTACTTTGTGATTCCTATTTTAAGCCACACACTTAGTTTAAAAAGGCAAGTTTTCAAATGCCCTTAAACTTAGCCTTGTTTGTCTTCTGTACCCTAAATTATTATTCTTTACAAACCTCTACAGAGAAAGATTATGGTAGGAGGGCATGAAAGTTCCATTGAAAATTAGAAGGAAGATCCTTTCAAAGTGTACAAGATTCGTAATCCTTTTGAAGTTAAGATTTTGCAAGACGCTTGTATTTTTATTTCTGCAGATTAAGTTTTCACTGAATTTCAGTCCTATCTTTTATTTGGAAAGGAAACACAATAAGCAACTGAAAAAATTATGGAAGGAAGAGGGATTTTTTTCAGGTTTTTAAGACCATAGAAGAATACCAACATGAACATACAGGCAATATAATGTATATGTATTCAAATTACTTCTGTTGTAGAGATAATTTTAACTATGTGGCTGCTTCCAGCATTTGTACTAAGTATTCATGTAGAAAACAGAATGCCATAATTTCTATCAAATTCTTCAGGTACCAGAATAATACTGATAGAGAATCTGTAAACATGCTTAATTCTGTCATTTATTCTGAAAAAAAGTAGTTGCTGGGCTAAATGTTTATATAAAAAGCCAGTGGCATGTCCACATGGTTTTCTGCTTAATATGGAGAGATTTACTCTTCATACCAGGAGAAGATTCAAGAGAATTTGTTATTTTATTTAAAACTTCTGAGAAATTACTGAATTTGGCACTATTACATGATGATGGCAATAATGTGGTTTACAAGGTATGCCTGCAAGCTAAGAAAACACTAAGTGAGGACTACAGATTTTGTTATAAGATATGGAATTAATGAAATAGGCTGAAGCTGCTACACTTCTGGAGGGAAAAAGGGAAATTACCAAAAATAAAGAATTTAAACCCCACTTTCTTTGTCTTGATGCAATTTAATTTGCTTGGAAAGAACACAGACTATGAAGACAACAAGGCAGTGAAGAATCCAAAGTACAAAGACAGAGCAGGAAAACGCAGAGAGACCATTGGAAGTGAAGGAACCTTCCAGAGAGATGATAGTTCAGCTTCTGTTCATATGTAAGTTGGGAGTGGGGGAAGGTATCCCCCACGTCCTTCTCTTTCGAATCTTAAAAAAATGATGATAAAGTAAGTATCAATTTATTACTAGTATACAGTTTGTTAGATTACAAATTACCTGTATATATTGTGTTAGGAGAGCTAGAAAATTCTAAGCTTTTCACACTTCCCATTTTGCATGCTCTTATTTATTAACTCACCTTCCATATAGAAATCAGCTTGGCCATAAGGATGCTTAGATCACTTCCTTACCAACTCAAAAATTTAAAGAAATCCCCAGCTGCACTACTGACATCTTCAGTAGTATCTGTTTTTCAGGTAGCTCAATTTTTATTTTTTCTATTCAGTCCCAGTAATAGTACGCATGCAGATTTTTCACCTGCAGCTTCTCTCACTGTCAGTATCCAGCCACTTATAGGACATGTATTTACAGACCTCTTAAATGACACTTGAGGTTCCATCACTAGTTTCTTTGCCTCTGTAGCTGTAGTTGGGGTTTTTTTAAGAAACATGAACTTGTAGGTGCTTGTAAGTTAATAAAAGGAAGTGTGAGATGATGAAATAGGTGCATTAGGATGATTTGGCAGCGATACTGCCTTTTCCCTAGTGTAATCCATACACTCCTACCCATGATGTATCTTTTAACTCCTAAAGCAAGCAACTAGTTCAGGAGTTTTAAGAAACCTGGTATTGACCAGAGGCTTGTTAACCAAAGATATTCTTAGAGGAACTTGCAAAAGGTAGCAAGGATCTTCTGAATAACTCTTGATGGATTGATTACAGGTTTCTAGAGCAGCCTATGTATGCACATTTCTGTTGTTCAGTATTTCAAAGCGTACTCTTTCTATTAACTCTTGCTGATCAGTTATATTAAACTTTCTTCAAAGTGAAATCAGCAACAGCAACAAAGGACATAAAATGTTGGAGAAGATGGGATGGAAGAAGGGAGAAGGCCTGGGAAAGGATGGTGGTGGCATGAAGGATCCGGTAGGTCTTTCTGGTTTTCGCTTGAAACAAAAATAATAGAAATGTATTTGTAGTGAAAAGTATCTAATTGTGTGCCACTATTCACTTGAAATGTATCAAAACCCTGGTCAGGAAGGAATATTCTTAGTAGGACCAATCTCAAATTATTTTTTCCTTGACTAATGAGGTATTTTGAGATTTTTCAGTAGTGTTGTCCCTTCACTAGACTGTGTTCATCAGGAAACTAAGCAACGGAGGACAGACAGCTTCTAGCCATTGAATTAATAATCTCATATTAGAATACGAAGTCTGGAGGAAAATTGGAATAATTTAAGTGATGTGAATTGAAGATTGGTTTGGGGTGGAATTCTTCACTTTCTCGGAGGCTGATGTAGCACAAAAAACAAGCTAGGTAATGGGCCATGAGAGAGGAAAAGCCAGCTGAAGTCACTGTAGCCACCAAGTTGTGGGCCTCTGTGGCAGCCATGTTAGCCCCATTTTTGTCACCAGAGATGCGTTGTCTTTGGCAGTAATGCTGCTCAGAGCCACACCATGCCCTGTGTTGTCAAACTAGCCAGCATAGGGATCATATGCTGCTCACTCAATGAGGTGTATTTCACACTAGTGTTAGTGGCAGGGAACATTATTCAGCACTCTAGATCATAGTTCCAAAGGTGGTGATTTGACACATCATTTTCACAGTACTGTTTATATATGATCTAGGTGTATGAGAACATGAACTGCTTGGGGAGAGGGGGTGGAGCATGTATTAGAAAACCAGAATTTCTCGTATTTAGAATACCTAACTTGCAATTACAACAATATTTAATGTATTTGACAGATCCAACTTGAGTTACATCAGAAGCATGCAGGTTTGGGTACTAGGAGACCAGCCTCAATTGAAGATATTCAGCTCATGCAGAGCAAGAATAAAAAGAACTGGGATAAAGCAAGAGAGAGGTTTGCTGAAAACTTCCAAGACCCTAAATCACAAAGGGATACACCTAAGAATACACCTTGGGTTAGAGGGACTGTAGACTGAAGTATGTAGTCCCACGGCAAGGTAATTCCTGAGTATAAATAGTTGGGAGAGAATTTATTTTTATTCTTTTTGCTTTTGCTAAAGCAGGAGTTTGGTTATATGTAAAATACATTTGTGGAAAAACTTACTCAAGATTAACTCTGTTATGTTAATTGGTTTTCTGTAGTCTTCATGCTTTTATATGCATTTTTAATAAGAAATGAATGGAGTTTAGAGGGATATTCAAATTTAAGTACTTGAAAATTATTCTCATCACAAGCAGGAATCTCCCATTGTGTTTTTACACTTCACAGAAAATTACACAAAACATCTGTTACATTTAAACATGATACCTTTAACATTTGAACAGTAATTTAAAATCAAGATTAAAAAAAAAAATCCCCCCAGATCCCTAGTACCATAGTGCTGTTTCTTCATGTTTGCCATGAAATGCTCGACAAGAGGCACACCACTGTTAAATTCGTACAGTTCGGTACTAGCTACATGTCTCAGCATACCTTTGGCAAAGGAAAAGGGGGGAAAAGCTTGTTTTTAAATGATTCAACATTACTGTTCACAAATACTGTACTCCATGAAATAAACTACCAGCATTAGTGAAGAAAACAATGTTCAGAGACAGCTTGTAGCAAAATTTTCTTCTGTGAAGAACTTGTTTGAGATTTGTTTAGTAAATCTGTATCATGCCTTTAAAAGAGGAGGTATGTTTAGAAAACTGCTGTCTGTTTGTATTTATTAACTTCTTTTTCTGATACATCCATTGCTGGCAATGGAGTTTATGCCAGAAAAAAAAACTACACAAACAACTGATTTTCGATGGGGAAGGATTTCCAAACTAAAGCTAAAAGATTGGTATTTATTGAATGTTCCTAAACACAATAAATCATTGCCAATTTACGCAGCGTGCTTCTTCATACTGTCTTGTCCATATGTTGAATAGGAGTGCTCTTCTAAAATGAGTAAAATTTAATCCCACTTTGTTCAAGCTGAAGTTCTGATACTTGTGCAAGGAAACATGGTAGTCTCACCATTCTACTGGATTACACAGGCACTGTGGAGTAAAACCAGAACAAGTTACCAGCCATTTATCTTAATCTAGATGCAGACACTGTAAAGCAAAAGGTCCAATCTATTATTTAAATCATGAAATGCACCCAAGTTTACAACCTGAAGCACACCTTACTTCTGCAGACAGAGGTGAAGATACAGTTATCCGCACTCAATGCCTGGAGCAGCATAACTAAAATTAGGTCACTGTTTGCCTTTGTAAGCAGTTCGTTTTCTACCGATTTAGTGACAGACATATATTATTGCTGTTGTAAAAATATACAGCTATTGCTCTATTACGCACTTTGCTATTGCATTCCTTTTTATTGGCAACTTCACATTTTCAGAGGCTTTCCTTTTCTAGCTGTGAAAAAATGTTGTTCTGTAAGTCCTGTTCTGTACTTGTTAAGTTTTAGTTCACCATTGATCTAAAAAGCTGTTCCTGCTAGTAGGTGGGGAAAAATACACTAGAAGAACATTTCTGCACCTTTTTCCTTGCTTTTTTTTTTTTTTACTTCTTTAGTCTTCAGAGTAACATTATAAGTTTTAATGTGATGTAAGAACCGTAACTTTCCCTCTCTCCAAGTATTCAAGCGTAACAGCTCTTAAGAAAAGTGAACCACCGAGTTTGCATTTCATGAAGTTCTTGAAGTAAGACATCATTTGCCTTCTGTGAGAGGCATGGTCTCATGTAGACAAGACTGACTGCTTTCAGTACTGCAGCTTCCTCTTTCAGCAGTTCCATATAAAGGGCTGAAGCTTAGTCTTGGTTCAGTGTCGGTGTGACAAATATTCTCTCTTGATACTGCCTAGGGAAGTGGAAAAAGCAGTGCCATTAATACACAGATTGTTAACAAAACAAGTGGAAGTAACGTCTGAGTAATCCTCATCAAGCAGTTGTGTGCCTTTATTGAGTAAGAGGACTTGTATTGAGCTAAATATGACTTTTCATCCTTTACCTTAGTGACCTCTTACAAAGTTTTAAATACACATGCATGAGGTGAAAACCACCAGTGGTGTGCAAGCCTTATGTGCAAATGCAGTACTGCTTTCCCTCATGTCAGGAGGGGAACATGAGTTGCCATTGCACTATTATAATTTTGGAGGCTATAACCAGTAAGATACAGCATAAAGTTTAACTGTCTTACCTTCTCAGTCCTCCAACCATCCCACTGTCTTTCCCAACTTATGATACTTAGAGTTGCTTTTTTATACAGCCAAAGTCAAGTTTTAGCAGTTTGCTTTATATATAAATACTGCTAGTGAATACAAATAATCCTAAAGTTCTTAAGAATAAAATTAATCAGTTTATATAAACAAACTATTTTCTGTAGTCCCAACAGAGAATTTTGCCAACATAGAAAACATATTTCTGAAATTTAAAATAAACAAAGAAGAATAGGTACATTGTTATCTTAAGTGCTGAACAATCCAGCTGGCACATAGACAGGGAGTGCAATCAGTGTTGTACAAAAGGCAGTGAACAAAACACCTATGCCAGCAGAGGCCCTGAACTATCTGCATATGCACCACTTTTACAAAACATACCACAGGATGAAACTGGAGTGTTTGTTCGAGCAAAGCTGCTGCAGCTGGTTGTGTGAAGGGTACCTGACTGGGGCTTCCTGCCAGCAGATAATAAATCCACAGCAGCAAGAAGACAGGTCAAAACCAGCATCTTGGTTACCAACAAGACGTCCTGAAAGGTGCATTCCAATGCAATTTTTTTCTGTGTGGTCTTTTTCCAAGTGCTGTGAGCTCTAATGTAGGATTTTTTTTTTCTCAGCGAGTTTCTGATTTCTAAACTAAGGGTTTCATCTGCACCTTATTTTAATGCAGCAATGCCTCTCTGTTGATGAGCATACCTGCGTACGGGTTTCAGTAGCAGTGATCGTGGTTCAGCCCTTGAGCGCACCAGGGCACCATCCGCTGTCCTCCGTCCGTGCCCAAGTGTCGCGGTGTCATTTCAGCGCTNTGCTTGGCCTAACGGCACGGGGGGAGAGCGGAGCGGGACCCGCCCAGCCCGGCACGGCCGCGGCCGGCACCGCCCCGCCCGGGGCTACCCCGCCGGGCCCAGCATAGATACGGCACCGGGTTATGCTGCTGAGGTGCCGGCTGATGTGCTGCTCTGCAGCTGAGGAGGAGCGAAGGGAGCAGGGAATCTGTTACATTACCAGAGGACAAGCAGACAAACGAAAATGGCAGCCCTAGATAGTAGTTTAAAATACACCTACATGACATTTTTTAACATTTAGACTTAGAAATGGTCCTAAGAATGAATGAGTGGTGTCTCAGGAGGGATCTTGAGAAAGATATGCCAGGTAGAGCCAGCGCGGCCCACCAAGGGAGCCAGCACAGCAGTAGTTTCAGAGCACCTCATTCACACCGAGCTGACTCTTAAAAAAATCTGCCATGCTCTGCTCGTCTGTTGTAAAAAGCCGTACAGCCCCTGCTCCTTTGGCTCCCCGGGCCCTCTTGTCGTCTTCCTTCCCTTTTCTGTCCAAGGACAATGTTAGACTGGTGTTGCCTTGGTAGTCTTCAGTCAAGCCTGGTTGCTACTGCAGATGGTGTGCTTTGGTCAAACCTTAACAGCTGGGCTTCGTGGAACTAAAAAGTTCACAGATTGTCAAGCTAGAATTTGTAGCACTCTGAGTCTTGTACAAAAACCTGTTCACCTCCAGCATTTTCCTCCTTCAGTCCTTTCTTTGTTTCTTCCTTTGTCATTTCCCCTGGTGAATTTTTTTCTTTTAATAAGATTCTTCATTTAGCTTTCTACACATCAAAAAACAATATGCTGATTAAGTAAAAGTGTGATACTTGAGTTACCACCATCAGATTGCTTATGGGACTCGTTTTTTCAGCCTTTTATCCTCTTTACTCAGCCTGTACCACCCCCAGGCAGGAACAGTCTAAAGTGCCCAGTGATGTTTAATAAGGCTTACTGTGAATCAAAATTATAGTTTCAGTTCCACAACTTCCTTGGCAAATCCTTAAGCTTTTGGTTTGATTCTTTAGCTACACACTGGAAATAATACTATTTTTTTCCCTCTTTAGAGGTATTTAAAAAGCAACCACTTCTATGTGGCCATGCTTGAGCAGGGAGTTGGACAAAATAACCACCAGAAGTTCTTTCCAACCTCAGCTGCTTTGTAACTCTGTGATTACCACAGTGAAGGACTGATCGGCATTTGGATATTGTAGGGGTGGAGGCCTAGACCTATTAGGCAGGCAGAAAGAAATCTTGAACTCACAATAGCAAGAAAACCAACAAAAAGCCCAAGGCGAGTGGGCAGTTGAAGACTTGCCAGCAAGGAAAAATCTGCTGTCCACTCTACCTTTCACCAGCTATCCTTGAAGCTGGGATTCATGATCCAACAGAAGTTAAGTTGCAAGAACAATAAGCATGTGATGAGTCTGAATGGTAAAGATTAAACCAGAGTTTTGGAATCGGCCTGGCAGGCTGGCAAGTTCAGCATTCCTCCACTGAGCATAACAAAGAAACAATAGGTTAAAAAAAAGTGATACAATCAGTAAGTGGACCATTTTGGCTTTTTAAAACGTTGTCACATGCTATTTAAAGAGGCATTCTCTGTTGTGTAATGTTGTGCAAAGTCCTGATGTTCCCAAACTTTTGCTCAGAGGCAGGTCTGTATGTGACTATGTATTAATGGATGGTTGCTCAGTGTAATGTAGGTGCACTCATCCTCCACAAAGACAGTGGCAGGAAAAGCTCCACTGAGGCATGTCTGGGATGTGTTTTCTGTTTGGAGGTCTTTCTGAGCTCTTTGAGAGACTTTCTGACCTGTGTTGACCAAGAGGTTTGGGGTTTTCTGGTTGTGATTGACATGGCAGAGCAGAGCTTCTGTCTGGGTGTGTTACTTGACCATGAGCAGTTGTTATCGACCGCAACATCAGTGTGATGTGAACATGATAACCAGGGGCACTAGAAGTGGGCTTCTTCCGTTTGTTCAGGTTGAGCACAAGATAACTGGGTGGACAAGTCCCCTATCCAGCAGTTTAGAGCTTGTTTAAAGCACTTGATGAGAAGGAAAGTATAACTGGGATGTTCTTGAATGATTTGTTTAATGCAGTAGTTCCGTTTTTCATTTTGCCATATAAATGCTTCATTTGAGACTTTTATCTTTATGCAGTAAAGATTCTACTTGGAAATTGCTCACAGTACACAAGTTCCTTAAAATAGCTTTATCCACTGTATGTCTTAAGTGTATTTAAAGAAGGATATCTTTTCTGATGAATTTGCAATATGTGGGGCTTTACTACAAACTGAGATACTCTTTGTATGCATTGACTTGATGGAGAAATACATATGAAAGATGACTGTGACTTTCTGCTTTATGTGTTTTCCTACATCTGTATGTGTGGCACCCTACAGACACCGTGCCATCAAGATGATGATTGAAATCTGCACCTTGCTTGCTGAAATGCCCATTTACATTGAATTTTGCCACAGCCAGAGTTGAGAAAACTGAATGTGGTTTTTAAACTTGTAACCTTCTACACTTTGGAGGTATGAACAAGCTGCTACATTCCTTCTTCCTCAGGCCTTTTGCAAAAACCAAGGTTAGCTGGTTCTTCCAAGTCTGTTTATTTGAAGTTACTTGAGTGATGGTGGAACATTGCAAAAATGTTTAAACAACTGTCTACAACGTGTGACATGATCCTCACCTCTTTCCTCTCTGTCCTGTGACTTGCATTCAGTGAAGTATTTTCTTTCCCCTAGACACTGCTGACACCTGGCTATGGTAATATGCCAATTCCCAGTATCCACCACTAAAACTAATGAACTATTGAAGCCTAGATAAATCACTTTAGTCATTACAAATAAAGATTAAGAAGGCTTAACTGAGTGTAAGGCTCATTTTTAAAGTGCTGCAGTAGATGTGTTATCAGGAGACCTTTAAGTTGAGATCTCAGTATACTTCAAAGGCCTCCTGTAACAGTTGGCAGGATTATTAATAGCTGCCACTACTGATTTAGGTAGTGCTTTCTTGGGGGATTTTAACTAATGAGTCCTGTCATTTTCTTTACCATAGGTTTTATTTGTTTTGCTTTGAAAGAAACAAGTTTCTGTTCTCCAGACATGGATACAGACAGTGTGCCTGGGTTTGACAACTCAAAAGAGCAACCTACAAATTCTGGAATGAAAGGGTAGGAGCCTCAACTGGTATTTCACCATGACTTCAGTGAGTGCACACTAGCTGCCATCACCTAATGGCCTGGCTTCTGAAGCTCATAGGCCAGAGTAACTAAATAGATAATGGCTTGGGTATTGGTACAGAACTCTACACACAAATACACATGCCCTAGTTCTTCAAGCTGGAGGAGAAATCAAGATGGTTGTGCCAGACTTTGCAGGAACAAAGTAGTGGTTTGATGCTGGCTGGATGCCAGGCACCCACCAAAGCCACACTCTCACTCGCCTCTGGAAGTGAACAGGAGAGAGAAAATACAACAAAGGGTCACGGGCTGAGATAAGGAACTGGGCAAGTTGCTCACCAAATACTGTCACAGGCATAACAGACTGAACTTGGGGATATTAATTGAATTTATTACTAACAAAATCAGAGCAGGATAGTGAAAAGTAAGATAAAATCTTAAAAATTCCTTCCCCACACCCTTCCCTCTTTTCTGAGCTCTACTTCCTACCTGTGCATGGAGACAGGGAAGAGGGGTTAGGGTCAGTTCATCACAAGTTGTTCCTGCCACTGCCCAGGGAGAGGAGTCCTTCCCCTGCTCCAGTGTGAGGTCCCTCCCACAGGAGACAGTCCTCCACAAACTTCTCCAATGTGAGTCCATCCCACGGGCAGCAGTTCTCCATGAACTGCTCCAGCATTGGTCCCTTTCCACTGCGTGCAGTCCTTCAGGCACGGCCTGCTCCAGTGTGGGTCCCCCACGGGGTCACAAGTCCTACTAGGAAACCTGCTCCAGCATGGGCTCCTCTCTCCATGGGTCTGCAGATCCCTTGCTCCAGCACAGGTCTCCCACAGATTCACAGCCTCCTTTCAGGCATCCACTTGCTCTGATGTAGGACTCCTTCATGGGCTGTAGGTGGATCTCTTCTCTGCCATGGATCTCCATGGACACACATGCTTCACCGTGGTCTGCACTACAGCCTTTATGGGAATCCTGAGTGGTGCCTGCATCATCTTGTCCCCATCCTTCTCCACTGACCTTGGTGTATGCACAGTTGTTCCTCTCACACATTTTCACTCCACTACAGCTGCACAATAACTTTTTTTCCTTTTTAAATCTGTTATCAGAGAGACCTTACTGCCGTTTCTGATTGACCCAGCCTTGCCCAGCAGCAGGTCTGTCTCTGAGCCAGCTGGCTCTGGCTCTGTCAGACACAGAGGAAGCTTCTCACAGTTTCTAACAGAAGCCACCCCTGTTAGCCCCCCTGCTACCAAAATCTGTCCATGCAAACTCAATACAGTGTTGGTAGAGAAGTCTACACACATATACACATGCCCTGACTCTTCAAGCTGGAGGAGAAATTCCACCGAATCACAGAATATTCTGAGTTGGAAGGGACCCACAAGGATTATCAAGTCCACCTCTTAAGTGAAGGGTCCATATGAGGATCAAACCCACAAGTCTGGCATTATTAGCGCCATGCTCTAACGAACTGAGCTAATCTCATTTTATGACTTAAAATGGTTATGTCAGGCTTTGCAAGAACATGATCCCAAACTGAGAGAATGTGTTCTCCTTTTGCAGCACCATCCTCCTGCCAAACTATGTGTGTTGCACTACTGCAGTTAGCCAAGGAAGATCTTTCTATTGTCATTGATTTAGATCCCCTATGTTTGCTCACCTAAACAAAACATTTACTGGCTGTTTGTATTCAGCATTTTGGGTGACGGCTGCACTAATAGTTGGTGTTATCATAGTGCTGGCCGAATTGCAGCAGTGTTACAGGTGCCAGGATGCTTGCTTATTTTCAAAACACTGCACTTTTCAGATTTTGTGTCTTTCTTTTGAATAATTACATGGTTTTTGTTCTTCTACATACTGTTAAAAATAGTCTAGAGCCTTGAAATATCTAACTCTTGACAGCTGCAGTGCCATGATTTTTTTCTACTGGCTTCAGTTGCAGTGACTCAATTGACAGTTAACAATGATTTTACAAAGTGTATTTTAGAATCAATAAGACTCATTTAGAGTAAAAAATCCTTTTATACAAAGTAAAGATAACAGTCTTCACGGTAGGCTTTCAGAATGGTATTTTTCACCAGCTACTTGCCACTTGTAAGTTTCTGTTGATTATGTAAGAATAGTTTTCATTGACGGTTGCATCTGTTTGTTTATTGGGGTTTTTTATGATGACACCTCTTTGAGTTCAATGCAGTTACTTGGAATTTATGCTAGCATTAATAAGAAGAGAAATACGTTCCTAGCCCTAGATCCTCAGAATCCAGGATAGTAACCAAAACCAAAACATGGCTGAGCATGTTGATACATCACAAAGAAAATCAACATGAAGAGTACATTGTTATCATTGCAGTAAGGCCCTCAAGTGTTGCAGAAATGCAAGAACTATAGTTTCCAGTTGTTGATTGCTTTAACTACATGATGGCAACACTGTCATCTCAATGAAATTTTTTTTGCTTCAGAATTTAATGTATAATTATATTCTTGTACCCTTTTTACTCCCAGAGTCCCTAGCTTTTACTGCACAGGATAGAATGTATTTAACAAGCAAGAAACTGGATCAGATTTTTTGCCTTCGGTTTCCCTTTCCCCAGTCATGTCTCCTATTCTCATCTTCTGGCTTACAGCAAAAATCTCATGCTGTTCCTTGGACGAACACATTTCACCATTGGGATTCCCATGCTGTCTGCTCTGCACTCTGCATTAATACAGTTACAATCAGTGCATGAACATGAGGCTGAAGAAGCTGCAGTAAGTGGTGGCAACAATTGAATTAATGACTCTTTTATGATTTAAAATAGAAGTACATCAGCTACTTACTATTTTCAAGTAATAGCATCATAGGTTCATAAAATAGTTTGGGTTGAAAAGGA
>VXAZ01004104.1:6808-90600 GCA_013399875.1 Gymnorhina tibicen | reverse complement strand
CAAACCATTCAATGATTCCATGACTAAGTGTGTGTGTGTATCCAGCTCTCTGGAATGCAGCATCTTGTGTGCACACACACACAGACAAGAGCCATGGCCAGATCCAACAAGCTGGGACAGAACCAGCCCATGGGTGTAAGCGCACCTGTGTCAGCTGTAGGGACCTGGAAGGAGAAATCTCCTACACTGAGCAGCCCATGGAATCTGGCTGTTCTGGGGTAGAACAGGGATGGGAGCCCAGGAATGTTGTGGCAGAGGTCATGGGTGGACAGAGGCAGCTCCGGCTCAGCTGTGAGCAGGCAGGGCTGGCCTGTGGCCTTATACCACCGGGGACCTGCCTCCTTACGGCAGCAGTGCGAGGAGGATGCCATCTCATAGCTTTGTAAAAAATATCCTTTAGTGTTTGCTTTCTGCAGCAGGTACCACTACAGCATCTGGGCAGGATCCTTCCTGCAGGTCCAAGATGGCTCTCCTCGCCAGCTTTGTCCTGAAGGAGCAGTAGGAATGAGCAATGATCCGTGTGGAATCATGTGGATTCTCCCATCCCTCCCCTGAGTGAAATGTGCAGTAGTAAGGGCCGAGCCAATGAAGATCCTGCCCAGATAGGCTCCCACAAGAAAGGAAGAGGCCTGGCTGCCCATCACCACATCTCTAGGGCACGAGAAGCATCACTGTCCTCTGTGCAGGCCTCAGAAATCCAGAGCCAAGGGAAAACCAGGCTCAGGGTCCAGGCCTAGATAGATGGGGGCTGCTCTTCAGTGCAGCTCTTCTTCCCTTTATCCGGGAAATCCTCGCTTGTCTTCTGGAGGTCAAAGCTCTGGAAAGGAGCAGGACAAGGAACTGCTGAGAAGTGACAGAGACTGCAACAACTGTATCTGCTGTGGCTCTTTTAGACTCCGCCTAGGGCAGTGAGAGCTCTTCTGATGGTTCCCACTTCCCCCCCTCCCAGCCCAGACATGAGCAGCACACAAAGCGCCGAGGATCACCAGCAGAGGGCAAAGCTTCCCATGCTGCACAGCGTCCCCCCTTCGCCAGGGAAAAAAGGGCAGAACTGCTCATCCGTCAGGACGAGCAGGGACAGAGCCTTCCCTACCTCCAGCTCCCGCAGGACCTCATCCATGAAGTCTCCTGAGTGCTGTTTGTAAGCCACGGCCAGCCTGATGGCGTCGTTGAAGAGCTGGTGGGAAGGACAAGGCCTGTCACTCACAGGATGGGGCACATGGGCATTGGGTTTCTGTAGCAGATGGAGACTGTTCCCACATCCCAAGGGCAAAAAAACCCCTCTGCAACTCTCTATAGCCACCAGCCTCTCACATGGAACCAAAATGATGGACCGTTCCCTGCTCTCTGTGCCCAGAGCAACCCCCATGTCCCTGGGCTGCCGAGGGGCCTCATGGACACCAAGTCCAGCAGTCAAACGCCCATCTCACCTTCACCACGTTGGTGCCATCGGCAGCAGACACGAAGTAAAAGGGCAAACTGAACTTCCGGGCAAAATTGAAGCTTTTCTGGGTCACCTTCATATCCGCTGAGGCAGACAAAGAAGACATGGTCAGTCAGACATGGCAGGAGGTCCAGAAGGTGGGTGTCTCCTGTGTGACACGTCAGCCACTGCTGACCCAGACAAGCCACAGCCCCAGTGACAGCAATCACAAATGGCTGGCTAGCATTCCCCATGGGAGGGAGCCTTCCAGCCTCCTGCACAGCCAGGTGAACAGTTTTGTCAGCAGGTGCATTGAGACTCTTCAGCACAGAGCAGTCTGTGCAGGCTGAAGGAGCAGCACCAAGGCTATCCCTGACTGATCCAGGGAAGCCACAAAACAGCTTTTGCCTCCTTTTGCTGCCATTTTTGACCAGGCGCTGCTCCGATCACTTTTGGGTTCTTGCTGGATAGAATGGGCAGTGTGGTGAGGACAGAATTGGAAGAACATCACTTGAATAAAACTGAAATGGATCAAATTTGCACTTTTAATTGCTGGTGACACAGGACAAGCACCTGTAAGACAGCAGGTGAGGTCAGCACAGGACCGAGCCCAAGAAATCCTCTGGACCCAACAGACAAGGGACATTCGTTCTCAGTCAGGACAGCAGCGAATCCCACTACAACCCTGGCAAGTTGGGAGCAGAAGGGACACTCACCATCAATCTTGTTGGCCACTACAATGCATGGAATCTCTGGGCGGAATTCCCTCAGCTCCTTGTACCAGCTGTTTAGGTTCTTGTAGGTGACCTTCCGCTGCACATCAAACACCTTCCAAAAGAGAATCACCTATCCCGGGGCCAGCCCAGGACAGCTCTGACTGACCCAGGACAGCTCTGACCAATCTGTGGGGCCAACTCAGGACAGCTCTGACCAACACAAGGACAAAATCCAGAATGTTCCCAGGAAGACATGACAAAGGGAACTGGGTGTTATTAGAAATGGTGAAAGAGAAAGGGACAGTATCCCCAAGCCCAGCCAGCAGCAAACAGCCCCTTGATGTCCTTTACACTGTCACTGCGTCCTGTGACAAGTCCCTGCCACCCACACAGGGAGCTGGCACTGGGAACAGTGTGTGCCAAGCAGGGTCAGATGTGGCCTCCTAGCGTGTAGTTCTGACAACTAAACCACCAGTGAAAATGACTGGTGCTCCCAAGTGGTGAGTAACAGTGGAAAGTGAGAGCGACAGGACAAACCAGGAGATCTGAGCAGGTGAGGAGCCAACGAAACTGGGAACAGGGACAAACACGAGGACTTTGAGAAGACAGCAGAGCCAGGGGATAGAGGAAAGTGTTACCAGGAGAGACAGACCAGAGCTAACCAGGTCCATCTACAGGGGTTTATCTGGTGAGAGAAAAAAGAACAATCTAGGAAAGTTTTTTTAACCACTGGAAGAAACAAGGAACACACGGTAGTGTAACCATAAAAGTAACACAAAGGCCAAGTGTCACTGAGATCATTCTGAGCCCAAATCCCACGGATCCCATCTGAGACTCCCTCACCATGATGCAGGCGTGGGCCTGGTGGTAGTAGGAGGCGTGCATGCTCCGGAACCGTTCCTGTCCTGCCGTGTCCCAGAAGTCTGTAATGCAAAAATAGCTCAGAATGACACAACTCACCGAGTTCTGTTTTTCTCACAACTTACACCCAGGAGGCAAAGCCCAGCCCACCTGCTCAGGGACACAAATTGAGTTTCACCTTACCAATCTGAAACACTCCAGGGTTAAGAAATTGTGCCAAACTGGGATCTCTTCTTAGCTGTGGCCTGTGCTGGCACTGACCATCAACAAAGGAGAAGCCACCAGTGACACGAGTTATATGGGACAGCAGGACCAAGACAGGCAGAACTGCAAAGAGCAGTAGCAATGTCTGGCACTCTGTCACTAGGGATGACAATGGGAAACTACCAGAAACTGCTGGACACTGCTGGTTTCTGACCCAGGTCAGCCAGGGCCCTGCCGTGGGAAATACTCCAGCTCCTTTTGCAAACATCTGGCTCTGCTCTCCCAGGGGCAGGACTCACTCTGAAGTGCTGAAGGTAAGTCAGCCAGAGGCAAACAGGTCCCAGTCCATGAAGTTCTGTGTACACCAGATATCATGAGGCAAACCTGGACACGACCGTGCCTTTATTTGCTGTTGGTGCAGCTCAGGTGGAGATCCCCCACCTCTCACTGGGTTTGTAGGCTCACATCTGAGTCTGGTTTGCTGTATAAATTTGCATAGCTTCACTTAAGCACCTCAATGTAGTCACACCTCTTGTCAGCTGGACCCAAGCGTGGCGCTGTACCCAAAGCCAAATAAGCCAGTTTCCTTAGGGATTCCTTTGCACTTTGTGTCTGACTGGACACTGTGTCAGACCTGTTGGACAGTGACCTTCTTAAACTGCCCAAATACAAATAGGTCCCCATCAGACCACATTTGCATTCACTGTCCATGTCACAACAAAGATGTTGAACAGTGTCAGCCCCAACTGTGACCCTGAGGGACCCCTCAGGGGCCCTACTTGTCTAGGTCTCCACAAGGACAATGAGCTGTGACCAGTGACTCCATGCGGTCATCCAGACCATTCTTCATCCCCCGACTGTCCACCCATCCATCCAATCCCTGTCTCTCCAGCTCAGAGCCCAGGACATCGCAGGGACAGTGCCCAACACTTTGCCAAGCCCAGGGGGATGATGGCAGTCACTTCGCCCCACCAGTGCTGCAGCCCCGTCACAGAAGGGCACCAGATTTGTCAGGATGTTGTAGTCTATCAAAACACCTAACCAAGATCCAGACCAAGGGGATCTCCGCTTCCCAGCTGTTCCCTCTGCCACGGCTCCGCCTGTCCCCGGGGAACACCGCATGCCCTCCCGGCTGGCCCTACTCACCCACGCGGACCTCCTGCTCGCCCACCCGGGCGCGGTGCTGGTACAGCGTCAGGGCGAACGTGGAGACCTGCTGGGGGCGGCTGCGGCGCGTTAAGGAGCCGACGGAGAGGCGCAGACCCCGCTCCGCCGCGACCACCGGGCCAGGCCGACGCCGCTTCCCGTCGTGCCTGCACCGCTCCCCCGCTCCCCCGCTCCCAAGGATACAAGCCGTCGAGCAGGAACCGCTCCAGCAGCCTGCGGAGAGAGCACGCGCCGCCGTGAGCCCGCGGGATCCGCCGCTGCCCCCGCCCGTCCCCGCGGGGCCCCCCGCGCCCCACGCACTTGGACTTGCCCACGGCGCTGTCGCCCAGGCAGATGATCTTCACCGTCTCCTCAGGGCCGGCCGCGGCCTCATCGCGGGTCCCATCCGGGGCTTCCGCCCCGGCCCCGTCCCGGCCGTGCTCCTCCGCCGCCGTCGCCATGGCAGCGCCTGCGCGTCCTCCCTGCCGCGCGGCGCGNGGCCGCGCCCCTGCGCCCCGGCCATGGCGGCCCCGCGCGGCGGCGCGCGGCGGCTGCAGTTGACTCTGGCGCTGCTCAAGCCGGACGCTGCGGCCCATCCGCTCGTGCACGAGGTGAGCGACGGCCGGGCCGGGCAGGGCCGGGCGGGGCAGCGCAGGGCACGGCACGGCACGGCAGGCCTTGCCACGGCCCGCTCCCCCCAGCGCCGCCTCTTCCCGCAGGCCGTGCACGCCGCCATCCTCCGTCACCGGTTCCTCATTGTCCGCGCCAAGGAGCTGCGGTGCGGCCCGGAGCAGAGCCGCCGCTTCTACCGGGAGCACGCAGGTACGAGCGCGGCTCAGGGGCTGCTGGAGCGGGATGCTGCCTCGGGCCGGTGCCCCTGGGCCCGTGCCGACTCGGTCCATGTCTCTTCGCAGGGCGTTTCTTCTACCAGCGGCTGGTGGAGTTCATGGCCAGGTACCTGCCGCGGGTGTGCGGGGCGCGGGGAAGCCCCGCGCTGCAGGTGACCCGTGTGTGGAGGGGCTCGCTGGGATGTGCGGAGGTGGGAGGCTCTGGCGGTGGGGAGAGGACTGTCGGGACCCTACCCTAATGTGACGGCAGCGGTACCTGGTGGGTGGCACCCCCGAAGGTGGTGGAGGTCGTAATTTGGAGTAGGTAACCAGTGCCAACGCCGTGGCCTCGGTGCCCTGGCAGGTCCGTACCCCTCCCCATGGCCCGGCGTGGCAGCCCATGGCAGCCGTACTGTGGAGGTTTGTAGGGACGAATAATCTGTAATGAGCTCTTCTTAATCTTTTCTCCTGCTCTTCCTGGGCTCTTGCCCCAGTGGCCCCATGTGGGCTTACATCCTGGCCCACGAGAACGCTGTCCCTCTCTGGAGATCCGTGATGGGACCCACTAAAGTGTTCCGAGCCCGACACAGCGACCCAGACTCCATTCGAGGTGCCTACGGCCTCACGGACACCAGGAACACGACCCATGGCTCAGGTAGGCCTGGCATTCTTGGATGGCACTTGGGGAGACAGGAACGATGGTGCTTTGTCTGCCTTTGCTTTATTTCTGGGGCTCCAGGTGAACGATTTGTTCCCTGCTGCACACCCCACGCACACGTGGCCAGGTGCAGCCTAGCCAGGTGCCTTTGGAGTCCAGCACGAGTTTGTGGGGGAAGACTGGCATCTCTCTCTCATTGCCTTTTCTTCTCTTTTGACAGACTCACCTGCCTCAGCCAGCAGAGAAATTGCCTTTTTCTTCCCAGAGTTTGATGAGCAGCGCTGGTACGAGCAGGACGAGCCCCAGCTCCGCCGCGGGCAGCTGTACTACAATGCCAAGGAGCGCCTGCACTGCGTGCTCAGGGCAGAGGAGGCAGAGGTGACCTGAGTTACCTGTGGTAGGGTTTGGTTTGCTGACCTGGCAGCACGTGTGGGCACTCTCTTGGGGCACCAGACACAGAGTTGTGCGTGCTTTAGGGAGTGTGGGAGAGGGAAGGCCTCGTGCATGCTGTGCTGCCAGAGATTAGGTTGTGCTACCTGGGATCAGATTATTGGTGTAGCAGGCAGATGCTGGGGTGCTGTAGGAGGAATTGCCCCAGCAGTGCTCATGCTGACAGAGTCTGGCCATGCAGCTCACTTGGCCCCCTGAGTTTGTTTGGGTGTGAACAAGACCGGTGAGTTGGTCAAGGGCCAGGTGAAGGATGGGTTGCTTGTTCCAGATGGAATTGGCCTGGGTTTGCTGATGGGAAGCCTCAGGTTCTCCCTGCTGGCTGTTCCCACAGTGCCTTAGGGAGAAAAGAAGGAAAAAGAGCATGAAGAAAGGCATCAGCAAGGCAAGATGAACTGTCCTGTCCTTGCTCACCTGCAGCTGGGCTGGCAAGTGAGGAGCTTTGCCAATAACAAAGATGTTGAACCTTTGTGACGAAACACCTGAGGGCGGCTTAGAGCCCTCAGTGTCCGTGGCCTCACTGGGCACCGGAGCAGTTCCGTGTCCTTGGGAAATGGGATGGACAAAGCCACAGAATTATCCAGATGTGTGATGGAATGATGACAAGGTGGTGCAGGAGGGCTTGGTTGGGAGGTACAGAGCCAGCTCCTGGCAGGCTGATTTGTGTTTCTCTTTGTGATGCCATGTGAGATGTGTTCCTGGATGGGGTTCCAGTCCATTTACTCTGTGTCCCTATGGGCTCCTTACAGTGCTGCCATTTTAGTTACAGTGCCTTGTTGTACTGAGGGAATTTCCTTTGGGCAATCCCAAATGCTCAGGCTGGGGAAGGCGTGCTGTGCTGCGCTTGGGGCAGGAAAGCTGAGCCGAGATTCACCAGTGCCCTGGTACATCAGAGACCCAAGGTGGGGACTCTCTAGGTGCTTCCAGAACTCTGTGAGGTGTTGGGTAGTGACTGCCAATGCTCTGTTGTGGAAAGCACTGCCCAGAGCTGCCATGGTTAAACTCATCCGTGTTTGTGTTCCCTCCTCCTCCTGTCTGGGATCAAATGGTCATTGTTCTGTTCCAGGTACAGATCCAAGGATCTGCGGGACATCACTGCTGTCCCTGTCCTCAGCAGTGTCCAGAGTGGATCTGCTCAGGATCCTGTGTGTCTTCACACAGGTCCGAGAGCTGCTGTCCCCAGTGCTGTTGATAATTTATTGATGTTTCATCAGTTGTTTTATTGATTCCTGGAGGTTTTGCTCAGATCTATGTGTTTTTCTTGTAACTATTAAACTTTGCTATTTTTCACCTTTCTTCTTTTATGTTGCACTTTCCTTTTTGGATATTCCTTGGGAATGTCCTTAACTGATAATTCCTGGCTCACACTTCGCATTTTTAAAGTTTTGGCGTTTTCTTCTACTGACTTGCAATGGTTACATTTGGGAAAAGGGCCCCTTTGAACATCGCCAGTGCAGAGAACTCTGACAGCAGGATTGTCACAGAGTGACACCACCTCACAGCCACCCTGATTCAGGAGCTGCCGGGTGTCACCTTGACACTGTCCTGGCCCTGAGGCTGTACCTGAGCACAGGTGCTCAGACTGGGCAGCCCATTGCCCCAGACAGAGGGTTTATTGTGTGAATCTCAAGCTGTCCCGCAAACTTTATCAGAGACCTGAGGTTGAAACACTTGGTGTTTGATGGAGGAGACGGTGTCAGAACTGATTTTTGGTCTCCAAGGAAGCCTTGTGGAATGTCACAGGTAACTCTGCTTTAAGGGCTCTTATCAAAGTGGGTTTGTTTTGGTTTGTTTTTTTTTTTTTAATTTTCTTTTTCCCTTCCTTGTAAGTACACAGTAAATGATTTTTCACTATTCCAATGGTGCTTGCCCCATCCCTGGCATGAGCTGGATGGGCCTGGAGCAGCCTGGTGTAGTGGGTGACATCTGTGTTCATGGCAGGGATGTGGAGCTGGATGAGCTTTATATGGTCCCTTCCAGCCCAAGCCATTCTGTGCTGATGGGTGTGACACCTCAGTATAGGTGTGAAGGGCAGTTTGAGATCTCTGGTTTTTCCTGGAAGCTGCAGGTCCCTGGCCCACTCATGGGGTGGGTGCACAGGGCTGGTCACAGCTGTGTGTCTGCAGCAGGTTCTGCCCCAGGTGCTGCTGCAAAAGCATTGCCGGGGGCCATAAGGTCCAGACACCTGCAGAGACACCTCAGGTGTGCAGCTGGGCCAGGGGGTCTCACTGGGATGTGCGAGTTTTGGGCATAAACTCGATCTGCTCTTGGAAGAATTGAGCAGGTTTGTCTCAGCACTGGAGGGGACGACACGGCTTGGCCTGGGAGGAAGGGAGGGAAAGGCCTCAGAGGGAAATCAGTGCTGATCCCAGCCCGGGCTGCTGATCCCAGCCCAGGCCTGGCCTCAGTCCCTGCCACCACGGGCAGAACCCTCCTAGGTTGAGGAACTGCACTTGATTTATTGCTGTAACACAAACTTTTAGTTACTGATTCAGATACTGAGGAAAACACAGGATGACCATTAAAGAAACATCTGGGGAATCACCTTTCCTCTACTTGCCCAGGTCCAGCTTCAGTCCAACATCTTTTCTTCCCTCTTTCCCTGCAGGTTCTGCCCAGTCTCTCCAAGTCTCTGGGGGAAGTGACATAGCACAGGGGGCAGGGGCTGGGCTGGGCTTTGCTTTTCTATTTGTCATTTCTTCCTCTTTCCTTCTTGTTTACTCGCTCATGGCACACCCACAGGCTTCAGTCTCTCAGGTGTGTACTTGCTCTGCCATGGTCCCTCCCTGGGCTGGTCCCTTCAGGGAGAAATGGGCCAAGGGGAATTTCTTGAAGTTCGTAGAGGGAAATGCCATGTCCTGCACCTGGGCAGGGATATTTCCACCTGCCAACACTCACACAGGGGACCAGAGCAGAGTTGCAGAGAAGTACCTGGCTGCCTGCTGGGCCATGAGCCACCCCTGAGTCAGCAATGCACCTCCGTGGTCTGAGAGCATCCTCAGGTGTAGGAGCCAGAGCACTTGTCCACAGGTAGGGCAGACCCCATCCCGTCCCTGGGGCACGGGTAGGGCCACATCTGGAGCACTGGCACCAGTTTCAGGCTCCCCAGTACAAGACAGCCTGGTCAGAACTGGAGTTCAGCATGGATTGATTAGGACATCTGAGAGCCTGACAGGCAAGGAGAGGCTGAAGGCTGGGACTGCTCAGACTTAAGAGCTCAGTGGGGTTTATCAGTGGGTAGAAATCCCAGGTGTGAGCAGTGAAGGGAACCTCAGGTGTCCCAGGAATGGACACAAGGCAATGGAAACAACCCAAAATATGGGCAATTCCACTGAGACATAGAAGAACCTCTTTTATTATTTTTATACTTCAAACGTGATAAGATAAGGTCAGGAGCCCCTATGCCAAAGCAGGGCTTTGGGCTCAACAGCCTCCAGAGTTCCTTTCTGTGCTCCTGTGACTCGGGTGCCTGTGGCACAGGTGAGCCTGTGTGCCACAGGTGTGGACCCCGGGGTGTTGCTGCAGTGGCAGGGGATGCACAGGGGGCACCTGGGCAGCAGGTCAGGCCTCTCCTTCCTCCAGCACAGCTGTAATTTGTACCAGCCCCATCCTGGGAGGGCTCTGTTGCTGTTCAGTATTTCCCTCTCTGCAGCTGCTCTGCCCTTTTCCCAACAGCCTGTGTCCTGCTTTTCTCACGTCTGGGAATGAGGAAAAATGGATACAATGGAAATAAAGATGAATTTATCTCTTCAGCGCTGACTGCTAAAGCTGCATCTCACAGTACAGAGCTAGAGACAAGGGGATTGTAGGTTGCAAAAGATTTTGTGGATTTGATCTTGTATCAGCTGGGGGTTTTCACACAGAAAAGACAAGGAGCCTGGGAAAGCAGCCACAGAATTAAACCCCAGGCAAACAGAAGTAATGGTGTTCAGGGAAGACTATGCCAGAGAGATCCAATCCATCCCCACACTGAAAGTACCAAGGAATTAACAAACAGTCATGGATTTGGGGGTCACAACCCTGTTGTCCACAGTTTTCCTACAGCAGGAGGAACAAGGAGTGAGAGAAACACCAAACTGCAGAAAAAATCCTCATAGCTTGGGACTGTTTTCTCCCCAGAAAATAAACATTCTCCCCCTCATGCCCCAGACAGGCCCAGCAGGATCTGGACACTGACCAAATGTAACCTTGAGCTTGACGTTGAGCACACGAGCACAGACCATGCTCCTGTCTACGTGGACAAGCCATCCACATTGGCTCCTCCTCACCTGTGTCCGGACAGGCACATCTCCATGTCCAAAGCCCTGGTAGACTCCAAGAAGAACCAGTTTTCATCTCTCCATCGGATCCTGATCCCAGTTACCAACATTTCCAGGACTTGACTGGCCCTTCCATTCACACATGACTATTGAGTACTTTTATTAGCCAGATTTCCTCATTAATTGCTCCCCTGCCTTCCAAAACATTCCAGATGAACAAAACACGGTTCTGTATCTCCCGCAGCACCCAGGCAAAGTTAAAAGCCAGCAGTTAGCAAAGCTGCTGCTGCTGGAGCTGAATATTTAAATTTAACCTGGGGCTGTGTTGATTCTTTCCAGAGAAAAGATGTTCAACGGAAACTCTTTAGAAATCCATCTGCTCCCTGAGTGCAAGGAGAGTTCTGGAAGCAGTGGGAGGGATGAGTTATGGTAACAGCACTGTGGTGTGTCTGTGCAATCCTGGAGCAGTTCCTGCAGGAAGCAGCAGCTGTGGTTCAGTATTCCCCAGTCCGATCCCTGGGTACTGGCTCCCTGCATAGGCACAACAGGCAGGAGAAGTTTAAGCGTTGGACAAAAGGAGAAAAACAGCCAAACTACAGATGTGAGACTGTGGCAGCATCAGCCATCACAAAACTAAGCTGAACCAGCATTCAGATATTTGTCTTTTGTTATTTTGCAACACAAAGTTTGGAGGTCAAATAAAGCAACAGAAAATCTTTGTGGCAGAGAAAAATAAGCCTGAGGCAGGCCCAGGTCTCTGGTTTCAGCTTGCCTCCGAAAGAGGCAGCAAGGAGGGAAAAATGGGATAAATTATGTTAAATTAAACCCTTTGGAAGTTGCAAATCAGAGGTGACTCAGCATCGGACCAAGAGGCACCAGAATGACACAAGTTATGTATGAGGTGTGCAGTGGTGTAATAACTGCTCCTACCTACTGTGGGATATACCCGGTCTGTCTGGAGCAAAGCAGGAATTTGGGCAGGAAGTACAACCAGGATTGCAAATAGCTCTGGAATCTCAACATTGTATTTTTTGTTGCAAAACAGATGTTTTCAAAACACTTGTCACCCAGGTATTTCCTGGAGCCTGTCAATGCACTGGCCAATTACTGTTTTCTCTTTTTATAATACTTCAGCAGTTTCAGGTGTGTGTCCTGTCCACACCTGAAAGGTGGTAGGTCTGTGCAGACCTGGGCCTTCTTGCTCCAAGTGCCTCTAGGATGCGACTGATTGCAGCAGGTGTGAATAAAGTGGCTGCCTTGAACTTTTACCAGCCCGTAACTTTTAACAGCCCGCTGCGGGCCTTGTTTACACGTTCACAAACATGCCAGGTGAGCAGGTGAAGTGCTCCGGGCTTTTGTAATTGGCACTGGCACTCCTGTGGCCTGTTCCCCACAGATAGGAGTCTGTGGGGAATGGGACCAAGTGGGCAAACTGGGAACACGGGAACTTCTCTCTCCAACTTCAGCCTCCTGGTGAAAGTGCGCTAATTGGCCTCAGGGGCAGAGCTGGTGCCCACACCTGAGTGAGGAACCTCAGGGCTGGCTCTGTGCAGCTGGGGACAGAGCTGGCTATGGGAAGAAGGAGACAGGCAGCAGGTGCCACAACTGCCCAGGAAGGACCATGAGCAACCATGAGGCAAAAGTGCTGCTCAGTGGTGACAGGAGAGAATTTCCTTGGTGCTTTCTGACCACAAGTTGGCCGGGAAGAACCACTGACCCCAGGGCTGGTGGTGGGACCACACTTTCCATTTCCAGGCCCCTGTAGGGGTGGGACCTCCCCAAACCGCACTGTGCAAGGGTGATGCCCCAGGGTAACAGGCCACTCACTTCGTACGTGATTGCAGGGTTTGGGCTTCTGCAAATGTCAGCACATGACAAACACATGTAAATCTGGTCAGCTTTGGCCAGTTTATGGTTAGACCATAGAATCGCAACCCTTCTCCCTGTCTTCTTAAACACAAGTGTAAATTACACTGGACAAAAGCTTGAAATGGTACAATTTTCTTCAGACAAAAATCTCCTTGTCAAATGTTGGGAAAGGAGTCTGTCTGGAATCCACGACCTCTCCCCCAAGATGTAGGGTGAGGCTGTTGTCCTGTCTTGGATAGGCCAAAGTGGAAATGCCAAATTTAGCTTACTCTTGGCTTACTCAAGCCCTGACAACCTAGCTAAAAATAATTTGAAAAATCCTGAAGGAAGTGTTTTCCCTGAGGAAATCACTGGGAGAAACCCCTAAATATTATTCTTGGAACACCTGGTGAGAGTTGCATTCCAGCATCAGACTTATGCTGGTGGGCACGGGCTGCTGGTCCAAGCCATGCTTTGAGCAGGCACTGGTAGCAGAGTGCCTGAAGGGTTCTTCCCTGAGATCCAGTGAGGATGTCTCCTGGTCCAGCTTGTCCCAATTGCCTCTCTGGTCACCATGCGGTTGTGAGAAGAGTCTGTACCCGTTACCTCTCCCCAGTAACATCAGGCATCTGCAGACTGTGGTCAGGGCCTCCTTTTCCTTGCTCCAGCAACAGTGGGGCTTATGAGAAAATCCTACAGAAAAGTGCCCAAGGAGAGTTTTAAAAAGTGGTGCTGGAATCACAGACTCTCAGATTGATTTGGGTTGAAAGGGACCTTAAAGCTCATCCAGTTTCACCCCCTGCCATGGTCAGGGACACCTTTCACTAGACCAGGTTGCTTCAAGCCCCGTCCAGCCTGGTCTTGACACTTCCAGGGATGGGGAAACCCAACCTGAGAAGAAAAGGAGAACACACAGGCACAAACTCTAGGTTGAATGAAATCTGTTGGAACTGCTGTCTGTCTGACATCTGCAGGACAGGACAATTTTAGTGCCCTCAGAACTGCATCTGAGACAGCCAAAACCACTGAGGCAAAAAACCTGAGTATGAAACTGTTGCAGCTGTGGGGAGAGTCATGGCTATTAACAACCCACTGAGCTCCTGAGCCAGGTGTGGCTGCAGGGATCCCAGGCCCAGAGGCTGCCTGGGCAGCAGCGGGGTGAGCAGAGATGAGAGCAAGGAGGGCTCTCAGCGGGCACATGTCAGAGCAGCAGCAATGTCAGGGAAAGTAGCACCTGCTGCTTTTCCTGTCAGGGAAAGCACCTGCCCGGGCCACCAGGTTCAGACGGTGGTGTGAAGAGGTCGCGCTCTACCTAGAGGGCAGGGACAAGTGGAGTGTCACCAGTATCCGTCTTGGCACATGTCCTTTGGAACACGCTCATCAGCTGTAGCAAAGAGGTAACAGAGTGTACTCCTGATGGGTTGTGGGTGACACAAGTTAAGGGGACCAGTGCTCCAGGGCAGGGCCAGAAGGACATGGACAGGCTGGGAAATGGAGACTGAAGGAACTGGTGAAATTCAACCAAGACAAATGCCAGATCCTGCATCCAGTGCTCCCTGAAACAAAAATGCATCAACAATCTCAGGAGAGGTCAGTGAAGACCCCCCAAAAAAGGCTAGGGCTGGAGCCCCATGCTGAGAGCAGGGGCTGGAAGTGCTGAGTGGATTCTGCCTGCAGGAGGAATGGCTTTAGGGACACCAAGTAACCATTTGTCTGCCAGTCCCTATAGGGAGATTATCCCAAAACCAGTGCCGTGCTCATTACAGTGGGGCATGGAGGGGTGGCAGGCAAAATCCAGACAACGTCCACCATTTTCTTGTCCCCGTCCTCAAAGGAAGCATTTGTGCCCGTGTGGAGACCAGGACCAGCTGGCAGTGCTGCTGCAGGGTGCTGTGATACAAGCGATGGTGGTTTCTGCTGGAGAAAGAATTCTTGAGCGGGAAGGTGCATCCCTCAAAACAAGCAGGGAAACAGGACTGGGAGAAGTTCCTGGTGTTACAACAGTGCACTTGGGTTTGGGAAGTACAATACATGCTTGGAGAAGGTAAGTTAAGAGTCTGATTTTCAGAAGTGTTGAGTATTTATAGGATCTGAATAGCCCAATCCTGAAGGCTGCACCCCCAAATTGAGGTATTTGGTTTAAAAAACAATTTCCTTAACATTTCACAAGTTCATGGAGATTTGATTTACTGCTGGACACCACTGGCCAGGTTTGATATCCATCAGTAGACCAGAGTGGGACACAAACAGTAATATTTCTTATCCTAAAGGCTGCTCTGAAGACATGCATTACCAGAACTGCAGTTTCTGGCATGCGGGGAGATTTCAGTATATTTTAATATTTGTGCCAACTATTGATGGTCTCAGAAAAGTCCCTTTTCAAATATCAGTGTGGGAGGGGGTTTCTCCAAGTGCTGCCAGCATGTGCCTTCCCTAAAACCTTGGGAGAGTGGCCAGGTTGTATTGGAATGCCATGGCACCAAGTTTCTGTGTGAAACAAGGAAATGCTCATCATTGCCACAAGAAAAAGGTGTAATTTTGTAAACTCAAAGCAAATGAGTGAAAAAGTCCCATTATTGTGACCCCTTTGCCCCGCCAGCTCAGCTGCCCTGCCTGAGATCTGCTTGAAAACAGGCAGAGCCCAGAGTCACTGTTCCATGTACACACAGAGTTACAGCTACACACACACACAGGGCCACAGTCACAGCTGCTCTTTTTTTACCACCTGCTGCTTATCTTTTTCAGCCCCAGACACCCTCTGACCTGCATTTCCCCTCACTGAGGCTGCTGCTCCTTTGGTATCTGCGCTGGATTTCCACACTGAGTGTTCATCCCCATCTAAGGTTGTAGCCTACACTTTCCCTATTTCCCAAAAGGTGTTACTGCTCAGCCTCTCATCTCTTGACATTCCAGATCCAGAGCTTATGCTTGGACCATCTCCTACTGCCCCATCATCAGGAACAGAAGCTGCAAGGACACCGCAGTGAAACAATACTGCTTCCCTGCTGCAGAAACATCACGGCGCTGTCTCAACCTCCAGACTCACTCCCCGTGGCAGTCCTCATGTTTCCTGGGGTTCCCACTTTACGTTTCCATGGCACTACATGGTGAACTCCAGCTAAACTTACTCCTGTCAGGAATAGCTCCAGGCTCCGAGCAGGCAGTGTTCACCCTGAGTTGGAGCCATATCACTGCTGAGCCCTTCAAACACACTGGGCACTGCTTGGTGCCTTCTGTGTCCAGTCAGTGCCACTGCCAGGGCTCTGTCCCACCTGTCTGAGTCTTCTCCCAGGCCTCTGGACCACATCATCTCCTCTAGAGAGCTCTGCACTGGGCTGGGTGGGCATGGTTAGCATAGGTGGTGAGAGCACAGGGGAGTGTAGGTGCCCTGCAGTCATCTCATGCTGTGTCCCTACAGCTGTGGTGCTGCCAGTTTGGCCAAAGGCCAGCCCCCATCACTGCTCCATCTCTGCTGGCACCTCACAGCCCTGCAATAGGTAAAATGAGGCTGGCAGGAAGGACTTGGGGCTCAGGAACTGCAGGCCCCAGCCCCTCCAGCAGCCTCCTCCCATGCCCAGATGCTGCAGCCCAGGTGCCCAAGAGCTGCAAGGCTGGAGCGGAGTCTGGCGCTGGTCTGCACCTGGAGCAAGAATGGGAGGTCAGTGTGGGTCCTGTGTCAGATGGGCTTGGTCCCGTGGGCTCAGATCCCACTGGTGCAGGCTGGTGGGTTCTGCTCCTCACTCCTGTCACTGAACAGGAGCCACCTCTGAAAGCCTCTCCCCAGGGCCCCTGCCAGTTAAAAGCTTCTGCTGCGCTTACAGCATCGAGGACACGTGGGCTTCTCCTCCTGCAGGTAAGACAAACCAGACAGCACCTGGGACATGGCTGAGACATGGAACATAGGACAGCACCTGGGGACAGCTTAGTAAGGAGTAGGTGCCATCCAGTCTTTGCTCTTGGCTGTGGAGGTGAGGAGGGGTGGGAAGGCAGGGCTTCGCCAGATCCTTGTCACGCACTGCTGGTGGGTAACCTGGTGCTGGCTCCCAGGGCTCCTGGGTGGTCTGGGCAGGCTGTGGCTGCTGCTGCTGCCTCCAATAGAGGCTGTGTTGACCTCCGACGGGGGGCCCCCCGAAACCGGCTGGGGCCAAAGAGCAGAGAGAGCCGCTGTTCTGCTGAAGCTGTTTATTATAGTTCCATAGTTTTCTGAAGGCAGAGTTCAAAGGGGTAAACGCGAGAGCCAAGCAGCAGCAGTGGCAGCGGCAGAAGCAGGCAAACAGCAAGCTGTGGCAGTTGTAGAAGTTCAAGATGGGGGCTACCAAACTTACAGGGACACTTGCTATATTTGTTAATTATCCAGTAGAAGAGGTACACGACTCTAGCTTTTCTTTTTTAACCTATCCTGTTCTAATTCTAACAATCGAAATTTTACATAAGCCTTACATAGGAATTACTCATATTTATGTGTTTTGCTTCTATCAATATTTCCTGTTTATGTAGACACTTTATCTAAAAAATGTGAGCAATATAGTTCCATCTATGTTTTGTCTAAAGTAGAGAAATTCTGTGAAAAACAAGACTGCTGCAGTAGAAACCGCATACAAGGTCTCTTTTCTGCAGCTTTTAAAACTTAAGGCACTTAGCATATTTTTCTACCAAAAGCTAAAATTCTATTTTTCTGCTTCTCTTTGGTACAACTTCATGTATCTCAGCTTGTCCATAGGCCCTAATTCAATCCCTGTACCCAGATTCTCTTTTGAGCCTGAATCTTGGGGAGTTCTCACTCCAACAAGAGGCATCCAGTCCTTTCCAAGAGAAATGAGGGAGTTCTCACTCCAACAAGAGGCATCCAGTCCTTTCCAAGAGAAATGAGTCCCATGTTGTTATCTGCTCCCTCAGTTCAGCCGTACCCTCACACCAGGCCTTGGCTGTGCCCAAGGTTCAGGACCCCACCTCCCAGGGCTGTATGCTCCAGGCTACCTGCTCTGCTCACCTGAGTATGGATGCAGTGGCTTGGTGAGGAGAACTACATCCTCCTGCAGGAGCAGCTTCCCTGGCTGGGTACGGAGCACATATGTGCTCCTGCATGAGGAAGGGTGACAGAATAGTCCCCAAAATGCTGGAGCTATGCAGAAGGTCCCCTGCTTCAGGGAGTGCACCAGAGCAGAGCTGGGTCTCCGGCTCATATGTCACCGTCACAAGGGTCCCTCGCATCTCCCGAGGGAAGGACAGGAACCTGACTGGCACTGGTAGTGTCTCTATTCCCTCTCTGCTCCCCATCCAGCCTTTCTGGCCTTGTCTGCCTGGGCAGAGTGTGTGTACCTGCTCTGGTACCTGCACAGGGTAACACCTGGCCGGTCAGGAGTTACCATGAGAAATCGCCTTCAGTGCAAGTGAGAGAGGGAGGAAAAGGGTCGAGCAAGGTGGAGGCTCTTTCCAGGCTCATTCCTGTGCAGTCCAAGGGAGACAGGGAGATTCTCCTCCCACATCTTCCTATTCCTTGGTGTGCAGGATGTCTGAGGACAAAAGGATTAAATCTGGCCTCTCTGAACTGTGGCTGTGTTTGCTGACTGCCACATTGCTCCACACCAGGGTGGAAGTCAGGGTCATTCCTCTGCACGTTCCTGTGGTTGCTCTGCAGCCCTGGAGTTCCATGTCCAATCTAGTCTGGATTTGTCAGCATAGGGAGGGCACCAACTGAGCTCTCTGCCCTTGCTGCCCTTCCTGCAGTGAAATTAACCATTCCCTGCATTCTGTGACACACAGGGTCACTGCTGTGCACCCACGGTCCATGCAGGGCTCAAGGTTTATTTCCCGGTGTGATGGGCTCACACACCTCTTGCTCACCTGCTATTTTTTCCAGGCGTTGAGCCCCAGTTTGGAGCATGAACAGGTGACTAACCTTTATATGCCCAGCCTCCCACTATTGAATTTATTCACATTTTTATCACTCTGGTCCCTGAAGTCCCCTATTCCTCCTATGCGACAGGCAGGTCCCCACTTTTGCCAGTGCCAGGTTCACCTGTCAGCAGCCTCCTGCCTCTGATGAGCAGGTCAGTAGGGGTAGCATCCAGGCAGGTCTTGGACAGAGCCTTCCCCTCTCACCCCACACAACAGCGTACCTATGCCCTCACAGAGCAGCTGCCTGAGTGCTGTGACAGCTCACACAGCCTGAATTTCCAGTGAACACAGATCCATGTGCACACTGTGTAGCACTGCAGCAGGGACAGTGGGAGGCAGGAGGCAGTTCCCGGGGAACCGCACCATGGGCTCCCCCAGCTTTCACCCCCCCAGGACCTTCTCCCAACTGCAGCACTGGGACAGGCAGGCTGGGCTATTCCTTCATCAAAACGCTCTTGGCTCAGGCTGGAGCTGGAGGAAAAGCAATGGTCTGACTTTGGGGGAAAAAAAACCAAAACCATGGGATGATACAGTCCTTGTGTCCCTCTCCAATGTGTGCAGAATTAGTAATTTAAAAAACCCCTATGTGTTCAGAATTAGTAGTTAAAGATTATGTTGATCTGGGCAACTGCTTGAGAGCTTGTCTAGGCAGAGGTTTCCCAGCCTGGTACATCCTGGATGGAGTGACAAGTTAGGATATCACTGTGCCAGGCAAGGAAGAACTCATCTTCTGACTGAACATTTTCCTCTCAAAGTTAAATTTTTAAAAAAATGTTGAAAAACTAGCAAGTGAAAGAGAAATGAATCAGAACTTAATTCTGCTTCTGCTTAGCAAACCCTGGTATTGCTCCCAGTGCACAGGGAGAAAATACTCTCAGAACAGGATGGTCTTCAGCTGGAGGACCTGAAAGTTATGAATGAGACAGAACTGACACCGGAGCAATTCCAGTAGGAAAAAGAGCACAATTTTAACAGTGCTTTGACAGTTTCCTGTGGTAAGCAGTTATAAGAAACAAACTCCCAACAGAAGCAGTGAATTCTCCAATACTTAATGTTATAAACGCATGACTGATGCACAGATACAGGCTTCGGGCAGGGAAATTAAAACCAGATTAATGGGTCTAAAGCAAGGGAACCAACCTGAAATTTAATCAGGTCGTTTAATCTCCTGAAGAGACATGACAATTGACTTCTGTTGCCAAAAGTATGCCTGTAAAGAGGAAGAGGATGCTTTATTTTTTCTTCCTTTCTTCTTTTTTTGGTCTTTTCCCACTGTGTTTGCCCACTGAAGCACCTTGGCCCCACCCATGGAGCCCATGGCATGAGCAGCAGCAGCACTGGTGGGCAGCAGCAGCCCTGGCCATAAAAGCCCAGCACATGCCACCTCCATCAGCCCTTGGCTGAGGTTCTGAACCATAAATGGTTCCTCCATCTCTTGGACGTGGTGATCACAGCTCCATGTGCCAGTGAGCAAAACCCTTGTGTCAGGGTGAAAAGTGAAATAGGATGATGGAAAAAAGGTTGGGAGGTCCAGGCCAGGAGATCCCTGATGGCTTAAATTTTCCTGTGGCTCAACAAACCCCATGTGGTGAGTTGCCCTTTGCTGGAACCTGTACTTTTGTAAGTGGAACCCCTGCTTTGTGAGTGCTGGTTATAACAGAGTAGGAAACAGGATAAAGAAAAAAAAAATCCTTCTAACTGGTGCAGGGTGATGCCATATCCCCAGCCCAGGGCTTAGTGGCTGTGGCATCTAGGGAATGCATGTGGAAACATTTAGTCACCATAAATACATCCAGGAGGGGTAGAGACACATTCTTGGAATAGTCATCAGGACTAGGGGCTGGGTTGGCAAGGAGCTCCAAGAGGTGTGGGTGGATGCCCCCTGCTCTTGGGTTTTTCTGTGTGCTTCTTCTGCAGTCAGGCACCCAACACTGGATGGCAGCTCTTTGGATTCCAAAATCCCAGTGTCTGTGAAATCTGGACACAGGAAACTTTCAACCACTAGGGAGATGGGATCAGAGCCATACCACCAGTGAACTTGTGGCCTCATGGGGGGCTGTGCTCTAGTCCCCTGGCTCACAGTCCCCTCCTCCTCCTCAGTGTTCACTTCTGCCGAAAGACTGACCCAGCTTGCCCTGTGGCAGGCATGAACCAGACACAGGTGACAGAGTTTGTGCTCCTGGGCTTTTCCCACGGCCAGTCCTTCCTCTTTGCTCTTTTCCTGGCCATTTACCTGGCCACGCTGCTGGGGAACTCTGCAATACTGTCCCTCGTGTCCCTGGATCCCCATCTCCACAGCCCCATGTACTTCTTCCTTAGTCACCTGTCCTGCCTAGACCTTTGCTACTCATCAGTGACAGTGCCCAAGATCCTGGCAAACGCTCTGCGCCCACAGGCGACCATCTCCTACCGCGGGTGCCTGGCGCAGATGTTCTTCCTGATGTGGTGCGCGGGGGCCGAGTGCGCGCTGCTGGCTCTCATGGCCTACGACCGCTACGCGGCCGTGTGCCAGCCCCTGCACTACGCCCAGGCCATGAGCCGCAGCACCTGTGCGATGGCTGCTGCCGGCTGTTGGCTCTGGGGGCTGCTGGACTCGGCTGTGCACACCCTCCTGGCTGCCCGGCTCTCATTCTGCGGGGCTGCCCAGCTCCAGCACATCTTCTGCGACGTGCCGCCACTGCTGGGGGCCGCCTGCAGCAACACCCGCCCCAATGAGCTGGCCCTCCATGTCTCCAGCATCTTTGTGGGACTCAGTCCCTTCCTGCTTGTCGTAATCTCCTACCTTTGCATCCTGGCCACCATCCTCGGGATGCCACTGGCCACCAGCCGGCGCAAGGCCTTCTCTACGTGCTCTGCCCACCTGCTCGTGGTCACCATGTACTTCGTGGCGGCCAACCTGAACTACAACCGGCCCAGCTCGGGCTACTCACCGGCAGCCGACACACTGGTCTCCGCGTTGTACTGCATCATCATCCCCATGCTCAACCCCCTCATCTACAGCCTTCGCAACCAGGAGGTATGTGGGGCCCTGAGGAAGGTTGTGCGGGTGAGTGGCACACCACGCTCCCCAGGCAACAACGCCTGAGCAATGCCAGGGCCGTGACAGGCTGCCGACACGGTGCTGGCACTGCTGTGTCCATCCCTGGACGTCTGTGACAGCACAGCGAGCTTGGGGCTCCCAGCCCAAGCACGTGGCACGCTGCCATCACTCGCCTCACCCTCAGCATATCACTGATGGCAGAATGGCAAAATAAAGTCAGGAACAAGGCTACAGGTCCAGGATTCTGTCTTTATTTTCCAGATGCCGTGTGCTGAGCTTGGCACGGGACCTGCTGCAGCTGTGCTACTGCCAGGGAACTCTGCAAAAGGCAAATTCATGTGGTGCCAGACATGTGCTGGCCCTGAGCACGGCCACGAGCTCTGCCTTAGGGCTGCCCCAGGTCTCGAGTCAGGCCCTGTGCAGAACAAGGGCAGTGCCTTGGACTGCATAACCTGGCCTGGGCAGAGGGGCTGTCACACCATCCACCTTCCCCACATGCCTTGGCTTTAAATCTGATGTCTGCTGGCTTTCCCCAGGCTGCCAGGGAGGCTCTGCAGCACTTTGTTCATAAGCACAGCGGCTTGCACAGGCCACCCATGGCCTCAGTGCTGCAGTCAGACAGGGAGGTCTCAGCACTGAGCTGTGAGCTGGTGGCACTGAACTCACCAGAAATGCTTTGCTTTATGGCCAGAAAAATCTGCCTGTGCAATTGTTGTGTGTGGCGTGGCTCTGGGCGACGGTGGCTGAGGACTGGCTGGGAACGTGGGGCTACTGCCGCTGCCTCAGTCACCTCTTCCAGCAGGGGGTCTGCAGCTGGGTCCAAGCTCAAATGATTGTGCGTAATGGCCAAATCTGCAGGTGCGTACATGAGGCACAGCAGTGTCCAACACTGCGGCAGAGCCAGGAGCAGGGGCTCACTGGGGCAAGGCAGATGATGCAGGCAGGTCACACCTGCAGTCACACAACCTACATTGGCTGGACGTCAGCTGGACCCAAACATGCTCATCTGTAGCTCAGTTACGAAGAGATACCCAGCAATATCCCATCTGTTTCCAAAGAAACCCACTGGAGAGTCAGAACTGGGACTAGGAGGCACATAGCCTCGTTGGGAGTAGTTTGCCATTTCTTAGTGCACAACACATGATTTTATTCCTCAGGGAAAGAAATGTTTCTGTAACCCGCCTGTTGGGTTGGGCTGCTGCTCCTAATTAGACAGGCTGTGAGCCCCTCAGTCCTCCTTGCTATGCACCGTTCTGGATTCTAAAAAGGCCTTGAAACACCCTCCGTCCAGTGTCACTGGGCACATCAGAGTCTGCCCAATGAAGCCCTTTCAGTTCAAGAGCCCCTGGAAAGGGACAGCAGGAAACACAGCAGGAACTGCACAAGGAAAAAAGACTGGGGAAGTTACCTCAGAGAAACAAAAAAATCAAAGCACTCCAACCAAACAAAAACCCCAAAGCCAACCAAACAGAAACCCAAACAAGAAACCTCTGGAAAAGTTACATTAAAATTGAAAAATTTTAACCTGAATCCCAATGCACCTTTCCTGTGACAAACAGACATAGCCTGTGGGTTTTTCCAGGATCAAACACTGAGCAGGAAAGCCACACTCCTGCCCAGGTACTACAGGCTTGGTCAACTGCTGGGTGGTCCAGAACTCACCTGCAAACCACACTGAACTCTAAATAGTGTCACAGTGGAACCCTCTGCACCCACCACTGGCAGTGGCAGTGACTGGGGTGTGCTTCCTCAGTCCCACAGCCCCTCAGGTGTTCCCACAGCCCTTCAGGTGCTGTTCTACTCAGCTGTCCCTGGTTTATTCATGCTGTGATGGTACCTGCATCCCAGAGAGCAACAACTCCCACAGCTGAGCATCCACCTAAGAGTTACTGGCTCGAGGGAGGGCTTTGCTTTGTGTTTCTGAAAACTGCTTAAAACATTAACGATAAAATGTTTCCTCCTGTCCTGCTTCCCACCTGCCCAGCCTTTTCCCCACACCTGTGATGAAGAGTCAGGGGGCCTTTTCAGGAGCCTCCAGCAGGCACAGGGGACACAAGCTGTCACAGGATCACCGGGACACAATTTGAGCCAGGCCAGAGCAGAAGCTGTGAGGGAGGGCACAACCCCCAGGGACAGACACACGTGTGCCCAAAAGGAGCACACAGACTATGCTCATGTTTCTCTGCTCCATGCTGCAAACATGGCTCATCCTGAAAGTGGAAACCCTTCCTTGGAACCAAGGCAAATTTGGCTTTCCCAGTGCTCTTTTCCCTGACCCCTGACTAGGATGAGATCCAGGGCTACAGCAACGGAAAGAGGTCCCACAGCTCATGTCCCTTCTGCCTTGCCTGGACTACATTTGGTATTCCTGCTCTGGGAATTGCCCCACTGGGAACAGGACACACTCCTGCAGGCTTGCTGGCTGACAGGTGGGGCAGCCTAGATAGAAGAGACAAGACACCTTATATTGCACTCATACGCTCTTAAACCATCCCACCTTTCCCACCTGGAAGTGGATGGGAATCAAAATCCTCTTGGGCATAAGACAAAACATTCCCTCTGACACTGCCAGTTTGCATCTTGATATTTCTTTGAATGTGGGTACACCAAGCTGAGCCAAATGAAGCTGATAACATGGAAGAGGCTGGAGCAGAGAGAGGCTGTCGTGGTTTGATGCTGGCCAAATGCCAGGCACCCACAACAGCTGCTCACTTGCCCTCCCCTGCCACAGCTGGGCAGAGGAGGGGAAAAAAAATTAAACGAAGGGTTCATGAGTTGAGATAAGGACCTGAGATCTTCCACTGTTCAGGGAGAGGAGTCCTTCCCCTGCCACACCATGGGCTCCCTCCCATGGGAGACAGTTCTCTGTGAACTTCTCCAGCGTGGGTCCAATCTCACGAGCAATATGAGTCCCTCCCAGAGGCACACAGTCCTCCCAAAACTGCTGCAGAGTGGGTCACTCTTCCAAAGGGTGCCGTCCTCCAAGGACAGGCTGCTCCAGCCTGGAAGCAGGGCCCTCTCTCCAGTGGGTCTCCCACTGGATCACAGCCTCCTCCAGGCATCCACCAGCTCCAGCATGAGCACCTCCCCCACAGGCTGCAGGGGGACCACCTGTTTCACCATGGTCATCACCATGGCCTGCAGAGGAACCTCAGCTCTGGCACCTGGAGCACCTCCTCCCCCTCCTTCTCCACTGACCTTGGTGTCTCCATGTTGTTTCCCTCACATGTTCTCACCTCCTCCTCTTCTCTGGCTAGGAAAAAACCCTGTGTCCTCTTTGTTTTGATTTTCTTCTTAAATATGTGATTCACAGAGGTGAGGGATGGAATATGTTGGTTTTGCATGGCCTGTTTTTTGGTAGCTGGAGGGCAACAGAGGTGGCTCCTGTGAGAAGCTCCTGGAAGCTTCCACCCTGTCTGGCAGAGCCAATCTCTGATGGCTCTGAAGATGGACACACTGCTGGCCAGAACTGGGCCAATGAGAGAGGCTGGTAATGCCTCTGTGATAACATATTTAACAAGAAAATCAAAACAAAGAGGACACAGGGTTTTTTCCTAGCCAGAGAAGAGGAGGAGGTGAGAACATGTGAGGGAAACAACATGGACACACCAGGGTCAGTGCAGAAGGAAGGGCAGGAGGTGCTCCAGGTGCTGGAGCCGAGATTCCTCTGCAGGCCGTGGTGATTGCCATGGTGAAGCAGCCATACCCCCGCAGCCCTGGGGATCCACGGGGGATGCAGANGTTTGGCTGCTGCTCGTGAGAGTGGACCCACGCTGGAGAAGTTCACGGAGAACTGTCTCCTGTGGGAGGGACCCCACAGTCTCACAGGGGAAGGACTCCTCTCCCTGAGCAGCGGAAGAAGATCTCAGGTGAAGAACTAACCAAACCCCCATGCCCTGTCTCCCTGCACTGTTGGTGGGAAGGAGGGAGGGGTTGGGGGGAAAAAAGGTGTTTTTAAGGGCTTATTTTACTTCTCATTATCATCCTCTGACTCTGTTAGTAATAAATTCACTTTGTACCTTGAAGTTGAACTTGTTTTGCCCTTGGAATGTTTTCTCCCAGTCCTTATCTCAACTCATGAACCCTTCATTAAATTTTTCTGTCCTCTGCCCAGCTGTGGCAGTGGAGGTTGAGTGAGTGACTTTTGTGGGTGTCTGGCATTTGGCCAGTGTCAAACCACGACAGAGGCAAAAGTTTGGAAGGAAGCAGCTTGCACTGTGCTCATTTCATTGCAGAAGCTTCACATAATTTGCTGGGAAGAGGCCAACTCTGCCATGACACTGTCCCCGCCACCAGCCTTCATCCACCATCTCAATGTGCGTGATTGTGTCATCAGGATCAAAAGAAATCTCATCATCTCCATCTGCAAAAATTGTCAAGAAAAGACAGTCATAATGCAAAGAGAACCTCAGAGAGAGCTGGTTCACATTCCTCCTCCCACCTTCCCCCAGGCAGGAGAAGACAGAACAAGTGCTCTAATAACCCCCAAGAGTTTACCTCACCCAACCCCCACCCAACAGCACAGATAAAGCAGAGAAAGAACAAGATGTCACAGATGAAAGATGAAGTTTCTCTGTTCTGTCCTGGTTTGGGCCAGGACAAGGCTAATTTTTTGCAGTAGCTGGGAGGGGCCATGGCCAAGACACAGAAGTTATTCTGTATCACCTCATGTCATTGCCAGGGGTGGGGGAAAGGGACTATAGATTCCGAGGAAGATGGGGCTCCTTCTGGTTGAGAAAATGTGGTGAAAGGAGCCATCCAGTATTGTCTATCGTTGGGTGTTTTTCCGTGTGAATAATTTCTTTTCTTATACCTTTTGTTATTGACATTGTTGCTGTTACTGTTCGCTTCCTTATTGCTGTTTCCAGTAAACTGTTCTTATCTCAACCTGTGATCTTTGCCTTTTTGTGCCTCCAATTGGAGAGGGTTTTATTTTACTGAGACTACTAAATTGGAGAATACCTTTCCTAAACCATGACAGTTCCCAAGCCAGGTCTCATTCTGCTTCCCAGGAGGAAGAAATTTAAACCACCAAGTCACAATCTTTTCCCCACTGCTGATGCGGTGAACCCCTACGTCCCCGTTGCACAGCCCTGCCGGGGCACGGCGCCTTCCCCTAAGCCCTGATGGCAGACCCACCTCCTTGGTAATCGTAGAGAGCCACCGCGCAGATCCCGGGGTTCTGTCCCTCATGAGCACTGTCCATGTTCCCTGCAGAACACAGGACAGACAGATGAGACAGAGGCTGAAGCAGCCACACAGTCCTGGTCAGTGCCACCCTCCAGCCCGGCTTTGGGGAAGCACATCCAAACCCTGTCAACAAGGAGAGGTGCACCACAGCCCAAAGCAAAGTGTGACTTCCCTTTCCTTCTTCAATGAGGCAGTTGGGTCCTGATCTTTCATGCTCCTCTCCCAAGAAAAAAGCGGGGAATAACTCCAACCTCTTCACTTGCCATCTCCAGTACCAGCAAAGCTGCGACGGAAGCACCGACAGCAGCCCATGCAGTTTGCTCCTGTGCTTGGACAAAGGCTACCTGCACTCCTCACACCAGGACACTCCACCAGACCAGGTCTCAGGAACACCAGCCATGTGAGGAATGGGCTGAACCAGAGGCACCTCCAAGCCCCAGTGCAGCACTGGCAGCCGCTTGCCAGGAAACTGCAGCAAGAGCATTGGTCCACATCCAGCTTCTCCTGAGCCTGTGGCAGCCTCCTGCCCAGACCTGGATCCAGCAGATTCCTGCTGTCTGGTCCAGCATCCCATGCAGCTCATCTGCACCTTAGAGCTGGGCAGGGGAGTGGGACACAACCAAGTCTCTATCATCAGGAGCTGCTATCCTGACCACAGTACACTTCAGGATAAAAATTCCCTCTGTCCCATACATCCAGTGAGGTGAGTGGACAGGTACAAGCTCCCCAAGACATGGGCTCTTCCATCAGTACTCACCCAGCTGGGGCTGGGTCTGTCTGGGCTCCTGAGGAAGGATCACCTCATAGTCTTCACCTCCATCTCCTCCAAAGTCATAGGTGGCATCCAGCTTTTCCAGTGGGGCTGGCAGCTCCTCATAGTCGGCACCTCCACTGGTACCGTCACAGTAGTCAGAGGGCTCTGGCAGCTCCTCATAGTCTCCACCAACATCTGAATTTATATTGTAGATAGGCTGACCCTGGCTGGGGACCTCGCACAGCTCGGCATTCAGATCTGCTGGCCTTGGTGGCAAAGTGGGTGGTACTTCTTCATCCTCTCTTTTGGCCTCCTGCCATGAGGTGAGAAAGTGACAGGAAAGTCACCTGCAAAGCACCCACCACAGGCAGCTCTTCCCTGACTGCCAGCACCTGACACAAGGCAGTCCCTCTACTGCTGCCAGGGCACAAATGGAGCATCATCCCCTGCACATCGGGGAAACAGCTGAGCTACCTGGGCCATGCTGAACCAGCACCTGGGATTGCTCTGGAGACCCTCAGGGCTCATGTGTTTGAACTCTGTTCACACTTCACTACAGCCCGTGGTACTGCCACTGCACTGACCCACTCCCAGAGCTTGTCCCATGGGGTCAGGTGCTGTGCAGCCATGTCCCATCCCCATCCCAATGCTCCCCTTTATCCTTCCAAAGCCTCTCACACGCTGTGGCTGTGCTCCACATCTTCCTGCCCATAAAGCACAGTCCCTCTCAGGTGCAATCCCCTCTGCCTGTTCCCCTTCCCAGCTCTCCCAGGCTGCCTTGGCACCTCTTCTCCTGGTGACAGGGGCTGGTCCACAGCAGTGCTCCTGGGGACCCTTGCTGGCATGGCTGGAGGGGCTGCCCCTGTGTGCTCCTTCTCTCTCGGTGGGATTTCCTGCTGGAGAAAAGCCATGAGACCGCTCAGTCCCTTTGAATGAGTCCAGAACAACGGCTGTTCACATTCCCAACAGAGCAACTCAGAACATGTTCCTCCACCTACAAACCTGCTTTGGGCCTGGGCACTCACAGGCTGGTGACAACAGTGGGGCAGCCCCGAAGAGGAGCATGCTGGAGGGGATGGGACAGCTTCACTGTTAACACCCATCTGGTCTCTGAGTGCAGGAAGAGCACCAGGTGGGAAGGCAGGTAAACACAGGGGCTGGGTGCCATCTCCAGGTTGCTGGGATGCATCCCACATACAGACTGCTGGGATAGCAGTGCTGGGCAGGAGTAACCACACTGTTTGCCAGGCACCAGAGGCAAAAGGAGCTGAGGCCAGAGCACAGGCACCATGGTCGGGTGCAGGTATGTCCTTAATATGAGTGTTTGGTGGGCTGAAAAGGAAAGTCCAGTGACAACTGTGAAGCTCAGTAGCCATTTTCGGCAGATGCAGGGAAGCAGTTTAGGCATGAGGTTACCCTCAAGAGACCAGGTAGAAGGACATGGAGCTGCATGGCTCTGAGGAAAAGTCTGTGTCATGAGTCTTGGAGGACACGGCAAGACAGCCCTGGCTTACCTGCTGCTGAGCCACCTGGTGCTCCCGGGCCTGCCGCCTCAGCCGCTCCTCCTCTGCCTGCTTTCTGCTCTCCTCCTCTGCTAACTTGGCCATGTGTTCAAACCGTGACCGCAGGCTGCTGGTGCCACTGGAAGCTCCTGTGAGGAGACAGCTGATTGATCCAGCCCTATGTCTTCTTCCACCACCCCAAACATCTAGGAGAAACCCAGGCCTCTGCCTCTTCCAGAGAAACTTGCAGTTCAGCCACTTTCTCCTGCCCTCCAGCACAGGCTAAACGCCCATCCCACCACAGCACACGCCTGCCAGCATGCTGCCACGGAGGGACTGTGAGGCCCATAGCTTCCTAAGCCCGAGGCTGGTACTCAGGTCTCACCTGCCTCCAGGGGTCTTGTTTTCTCATAGGAGGAGGTGGGAACTGCCATCTCATCAAAGCCAGCAGCACTCTGCAAGAGGAAGGGAAAGAATTGTTCCATTTGTTGGGCAATGCCAGTGCTGGGTTTGGGTACTGGTGATGGCAAGCTTTGTTCCCAGGTGTGTTTGTCCTCACCTGTACACCTGCCCTGGCCCAGGGGAGGCTGTTGGCTGCAGCCCCCTCTTCTGACACCTCCCTGCCCTGGGGACGTGCCTGTTGCCCCCAGCCAAGGACACAGGTGTCTCTGCCCGAGAGGTGGCACTGAGAGCTGGCAAGGTACTGTGGAGCCCAGCGAGGGAGGCTGAGCAGTGGCACAGGACAGCAGGGCTGGGGGCACTCCCTGTACCATGGTAAGGAGCTGGGGGGATGCCTGGCAGGATGCCTGGCCATCTGCCTCTTCCCCAGCCCAGGGACACTATGCATCCATCCCTGCACTCCCAGTGGCATGAAGCCTGAAAGCACTTCCCTGCTGGATGCACAGCTGCCTCACCTGCCGTGTGCGTGCACTGGCACAGGCTGGAAGCCAGCACTTGTGTGTGAACACCTGCGGCATCACTGGCTTCAGGAGGTGTGGAGAGATGCTGAACTGGGAATAGTATTGGTGGGGAGGTTGCAGGAAAATCAAAGTGAGATAGAAAGGGCTTAAGGGCTTACCTGCCTCCATGAGAAAACTACTTTATGCGGAAAGGAACCAGCGGGTAGGACCCACTTTTCAGCCTGACACTTTACACCTGGTGCTGCCCGCAGGTGTCACAATAGGCTGGTGGCCGACTGCCACTGCAGCCGTGGAGCCCTGACAGGAGCTCTGCTCTCCCTGCAGAAAACACACCTGAGCAGGCAAACCAGCCTGCAGGCTCAGAACCAGGTGTCCACAGGTCACAGCAGAGGCCTGGACATGCTGTGTATATGACAGCATTTGTATTTTGTGTGAGCCTTAGTCTGACACTGAGTGCCCAGAATTTTACCGAAGGGGAGTTCAGGCTGCCTGAGGGTCTGTTATGCTCTCCTCTGGTGCAGTGAATTCAGAACTTCTGCAGTGCCTGAGGACCAGGCAATCACAAACTTAATTACTTGCCCAAATATCCTTATTTTTACTGTTTGTTTATGCTTCAGTATTCTCAAAATGCACAAATTAATGTTCACTTTGAACCAAATAAGAACTGGTTTTCTCCTCTCTGCACCCTGCTTCCCAAAGGTCCCACAGCCCTTTTACCAAGTCCTCATCTGCTTTTGCATGTTGTTTTGACCACATACAAGATGTGCCTTTTGTCAATGCCTCTCCATCTGCTGTTAAATTCACAGATAGTGCTAATCTCTTCTGAGGGCAGTACAACATTCCCTCTCTGTTGCTGGCCCAGCCTATACACACAGCATGGACTGGATCATGTGGGTTGCTTCAGCGTGTTTATATCCTCCCTGGCTTCCCCAAGCTCCCGAGGACAGCAGTGTTGGTGCTGTACCAGGCACAGCATGTGCCCCACAGCAGGGAAAGGAGGTTTCAGGGAAGGCACCCTCACTGCCTCTTTCAAATGCCCCAAGGCCCCAGGCTTCGCATCTTTTAGGCTATCCACATCCATGCACATCATCACCCATTGGCAGGACCCCTTTTGCTGACCGAGCCTTCAGGGCAGCATGCCAAGCACAGAATTAATCCCAGTGCCTCAGTCTGAGTCATGACTGTAGACAAGGCTTTGCCTGGTGTCAGCCCAAACAGAAAACCTGAACCAGCCAACTGAGTGACCTCTTCTCACGCACAGCAGATTGATCTATGCCAATCCCACTCTTGCTGGGGTTTGTCAAGGTGTGCAGGAAGATTTAGCACCTGAACAGACTATGAGGCACTCCTTGATAGGAGTGAAAAACCTGCAGAAGGTAACAAACAGCAGAGAAGTGAGGAGTTACAGACAGTGCCATGAGGAATTCCCTGCATCACAGTCTCCCCAGGCTGCATCCCTCTGCACCCTCTGGTATTTTACACTCGGCCAGTCCCTTCTTGCCATAGCTGTGCACTGAGCACTGGGATCTCACCTCCACCTGGGGAATCTCTTCTTTTTCAGCTGGGCAAAAAGCAGTGATTAGGAGGAAGCACTTAGGAGGAAGCAATTGCAGGCTGCAGCAGTCTTACCTTATCCACTCTATCCTTCTGGACCCCATAACGGCCTCCAAACCCCTTGGCATAGTCTGTATGGAAAAATGTTATTTTATAGTATTTTATATTTTCTGTGCACCTCTGACTTCAGTATGCTGTGACCAGTGAGATAAGTTTGCATGTGTTACTTCTAGTTAGTTCTGTATGTGATGAGATACAGATAAAGCTAGGTGCTCTGGACAGTAGCTTTTAGGACTAATCCCTCCCTTGTTTCAGCTGAGGGCACAGGTGTGCAGGGCTGTAGCTGCCCAACCTGACTCCAAGGCACCAGGGTAAGAGGCCAGCCACCCCACCTAAGTGGAACGTGGCCTTGTTCAGTGAAGTCAAATGTGCTGTACCCAGGGCATTCCTGGGACCTGCTCTGCCTCACTCCTCTGTGCTTACCCTTACAGTGAGATTATGGATAGGAATGTCCCTCACAGAGAAAGCAGAGCAGAGTCTGGGAGTCCTGATTCAGGGACTCACGTTCCACGTCCCCCACTGATCCAAGCACACACCTACTCTGCCCTTGTGCTTTGGGGTTCACTGTGTCTCAGCTGCTCTGCAGTGTGCTGGACACATTCTGTTTTCAGCAGCTGAGTCTCTTACTACGAACCACAAGCTCCAGGTCTGCGTGTGCTCCAAGGAAACTGCTACTGCCTCTGGCAACATTGCCCGACCTGTTTGGGATGCATGGGGTTGCACTTCTTCCTGATGGTCCCAGCCAAGGGCATTCTTGTCCTGACGATCCCTCTGGACCCCAAACTTCCCACCAAAGCCCACAGAATAGTCTTCAGCCACAGGGATCCAGATCAAGGCATGGAAGAGAACAGACAAGGGAGGGAAGGAGACAAGTGGCAGCAGTGTGAGTTCAGGCTTTTCTCACAGGTTTTCTGTGCCCAGTACTTAGAGATAAGACATGGAACAAGGCCAGATTTCCCCACTGGTGCTGCAGCAACAGCCCTCCCTCCTCCCTGGGACACGTCACCTGCTATTAGCACCTGCCTGGGCTTCCCCTTCACCCTTCCTTTGGTGATATGCTGTCCAAGAGATCCCTATGCCCACAGAACTCTTCTCCTCCTCTTCCTTTAGCCTGAACTCTTTCTAGCAGCCATGCACTGTGCAATGGCCTTCTTCACCTGACCAATTCCCAACAGCTCCCTGTAGCTCTTCCACCATTCTTGCAGCAGATTGCAAAAGCCCTGCACAGTGCCCCGTAGTCCCAGTGGGCAGTCCCCAGCTCCAGCCCTGACACTGCCTGCTCCCCACCTCAGCTGGCTCCCCCAGCTCCCCTACCTCCTCCAGCACCCCCAGCCCCTCCAGCTCACCCAGCTCCCTCAGTTTCCCCTGCTCCCCCAGATCTCCCACCTCATTCAGCTTCCCCAGCTCACCTGGCAGCTGTGGCTCACCTTTCTGAGAGTCGTGCTTCTCTGTCTGGCTCTTGTAGTCAAATCCCACAGCTGCTTTGTCCACCTTATCCCTCTCCACTCCGTAACGGCCACCAAAGCCCTTGGAGTAATCTGAGGTGGTGTATGGAGTCAAATGCTGCCCCCAGCGTGGGGCTGTTGAGGAGATGATGGGGAGCAGCACTGGGAAGGGCCACCAGGGAGAAGGGACAGCAGCAGGGATTATGGAAAATACCATAGAAAGTGAAGGGTTGGAGGGGACAGAGTGGATGGCAGGGAGCACCACAGATGAGAGCCCATAGGAATGGTGGTCCAAGGCAAATGTGGGTCAGGGCACCATGAGACACAGCAGGCCAGGAGGAAAGGAAGAACACGGACGTGCCAAGGACAGTGGGAGCTCTGTCACCCACGAAGGCAAAGCCAAGCAGGACTTGGGCACTGACAGCTGGGGCATCATTCCCTCAACCCACCTCCAGAGCCAGGATTTCAGCCTGTGGTCTGCCAGCCTCAGGAAAGGGTTGTAAGCACGCTGAGCCTTAGAAGTACAGGAATGGCAAATGGGCTTACGTTTGCTATAGTGGAATCTCAGCTTCCACAAGGAAGCACCTGACCCTGGGGACCGCCACCGAGGCGGAACCCCCCTTTCCGCAGACATGCTCCCACTCTTCTCACTGGCACGATGGCCATTGTGTGAGAGCACAGCACGGTTGCCTTGCGCCTCTCCTTTTTCCATCTCCAAACTAGTGATCCATTAATGACTTCAACCATGTTCAGCTGTTTTCTAAGGACCACCTGGTTATTACTGACTGATTCCTGAGACATTTCGGCCTCCATCCTGACTCCTGGCTGTACGGACACCTGCCTGCTTGGTCTCTAAATCCTGACCTTCAGGAGTAAATCGGAGTCACCTCTCCCTGTTCCCTGATGCTAATCTCACAGGTCTGCATTTCATGGGACTGAGCTGAGGCTTCTCCAGTAACTTCAGTTGTACCAATCCATGGAGGCCGTGATCTAGAGAAATACGCATAAGAACATTTTGTATTCCAGAATGGATCTCTGTTTCATAGAAGGTCAGTCACTTAATCTGTAAGTCCTAAAAATTCTTAAACTTATTGTGACTAAACTATTATCTACCTATATGGGGCTGTTATGAAATGGATCTTTGAGAGAGCTGTTTTCAGCAAACACAGATTTTATGACCGTTACCTTGCTGCTAGAGCTTCCAGTATGAACATATTTTTATGAAAAGCAATCCAAACACCCTATTTCTGACATTTCCATTTCCTGAGCAATTTCTGTGGTTTCACACAGCCTCACACAGAATTTCTGTGTCTACAAGAATATGTTAATGGAGCACAATTGCATGTGATTCATTATTTTAAGATCAACCAAGAATGCCTCAAACCATTTTCCTTCTTTTATAGTTTCCTTTTAAATGAACGCGATTCAGTTCTTTCCTTGGTAATGCAGTATTCCTCACATTTACCTCAAACAGCAACAGACCATGCCCTCTCATCTTCTCTTGGGTGCAGAATATTTAAAATACCCTTAGTTTCAGTTCTTGCACTGTTTGTTGAATTTTCTGCAGAATTCTGCAGAAGTTTGGATGCTCTGTAGGGTTTTGTTTTCATATCCATTGCTGTGCCTTTTCCTTACAGGCCTGCTTTTCCAGCAATCACTTCTCAAGTGCTACAGTGCTCAGGCTTCCTCTGGAGCAGTTCTAAGAAGGGTTTTGAGAGGACAGGAAGCACCAGCCATCCATTGCAGGGTGGGGGTGTCTCCTCTCCTCAGCCAGGACAAGGTTTTCACCAAAGCAAAGCACGGAGACAAGCAGGATGTACAGTGCGAGGATGGTGACAGGACAGCAAGGAATGGGGCCACAAGGGCAATGGACTGGGAACAGGAATCTGAAACAAGAGACAGGAGACTGTGCCACAGCCAACAGCATGGGATACTGGGAGCAGAAGAGAAGCTGGGCAAAGGGTCAAGGGGCTACACGTGCTCATGGACTTGCCTTTCTGGGATGAGTGTTTCTCTACCTCACCCTTGTATTCAAAGCCCAGTGCTGACTGGAACAAGAAGGGAAGGACTGTCAGTCATCCTAAGGGCATCACAAGATGGATCTCAGCCTCCCTCCCCTGGGGCCAGGCTATTAACCAGCTCCCTGTCCTGTGCTGCAGAATGCAGGGGCAAACACCACAGCCCCTGGACAAACAGTGTTCTGCCTGGATGGGACAGGCCCACCACATCAGTGCACACCAGTTATCTCCACAAGCACCCCACACTGTGTCATCGGCCACTGCCCCACACACAGGTGAGCTGTGCTTCAGCGAGACCATGGCACATGGCACACCCTGCACGCCCCGAGCTTTGAAAATTGAGCCACAGTCTGGCACACAGCAGTGCTCTAGGGGCAGCACAAGCCACAGGTACGTATTTCAGCTGCACTGTCCAACACACCTTGTCAGCTCGGTCCCGCTGGACTCCAAACTTGCCACCAAAGCCCTGGGCTGCATCCGTCTGGGAGGAGTGCTTCCCAACATCAGCAATATACTCGTGTCCTACTGCGCACTGTGAGGAGAGAAAGTGTGACATGAGCATCCATGGTGGACAGACAGAGGCACCCCAGCTGCTTTCACATGCTGCTGACATGATCGCAGCCATGGGGTAACAGGTCCAAGCTGACTGTGCTGATGGTAGCCATGCCCTCCACGTGGTCTTTGCCAGCACCAGCTCTGCTCTGAGGGCTGGGAGGAGCCTCAAGGGCTGTCATCTCACAAACCATCCCCACTGCCAGCTCACTAAGTGAAATGTGGGATGCCAAATACCAGCTGCTCTCAAGTGCTGGTGGAGTTGCATGGTGGATAATCACAGGGGAAATGAGAAAAGTGCAGATAGGCACACATGGCTGAGAACTCCAGGCAGAGATCTGGTACCCATTCCCCGTTTCTGCATCTGACAGTGAGAGCCACAGGCCAAGCCAGGATCCTGCTCTCCCTGCTGGAGATGCTGTGGCCAGGAACCACAGACACTCTACGCCACAATGAAACAGCTGTGCTCAGACTCTGCTGGACCAGAGTGAGGGTGTTTCTGTTGAGCAACTTCTTGGCCTTTGTCCAGTTCCACCAGGATGCTGCAAGTGTTCAGCTTCTGCCCCTTCTCCGGAAGAATGTGTGCAGTTCCTGACTACAGCACCTCTGGCAGGGAGAGCAGGAATTTTTCAGGACAGTCTGTTTCTCACCCTGCCATCCTGGTATTGTTCAATCCCACAGTGACCCCACCTACTGAACTCTACTGCAATCTAATCATCTCACTTCTGATAAAGAAGTATTAAATGCTGAAAGGTGCAGGAAGAAGCATGATGATAATGATTATCACAAAACATAGACCAGATCTGGTGTCGAGGGCTTTATCTTGGGGAGATATGAGGTCTGTAATGCAGAATATGAGGAGGGAATTATTATACATTAGTTCTCCAAGCACAAGAAGGGAGGCACCAGATTTAATTGTTATGCAGCAGGCTTGAACAGCCACAAGAAGTCCTTCACAGCTAAAGGGAGCATTGCAAAGAAGTTGTAGAGACGAGTTATACAAATGAATTCAAACAGATCCTGGAGACCGTCTATGGGCTAGTTGGACATGTGTGAATCTGTGCAGCCATGCAAACTCTCCATTCTTGCCCTTCAGGGTCAGGCCAGAAAACAGGGGTGCCGTTCCTGTATGAGAAAAGCACTTTTCCACTGAGGCTCAAGGAAGCCTTCCACAGCTCTTACCTTATCCATTCGGTCTCGCTCTGTTCCAAATTTACCCCCATAGCCATAGGATGCCTTGGGGCCAGTCTCCAGCTCCTTCTTCTTGATGACCTCATGTTCCTCTGATACCTTGTTCCTCAGCTGATGGATGCTGGAGACAGAGACAGGGCAGGCCAGTGTGCGATTTTGCAGAGCCACGCAGCTGGCTGGAGCATCCCCGTGCCCCTGCACCAGGCAAAGCCCAGCACACAGCAGGACACGCACGCAGAACCAGCTGCCACCGCGCGCCTGCGCTGGGCTCCCCTGGGTGCCAGCCCCACACGCGGCCACTGTGCCTGAGAGGGCACCCCGGGGGCTGGCAAGGCACCCAGAGCAATGGGCTCAAGGGGCCATGCAGGCCTCCTCCTGCAGCCCTCTTCGGGGCTACACCCCGACTTTTTCGGGACCCCACACCTTCCTTTTTCTGAGTGCCGCACTGGACACACTGCAGGGCTGCGCTGGGCTGTCCCGAGGGAGCCGCAGCCGCGGGTCTGCCCCGGGCAGGGAAGGAGCGGGAAGCCTTTGCACCGGGGCAGCCCCGCGTGCAGGAATTCGCCCTGATCCCCCGCAGCAGCCCGGGCGGCCCGCGGACCCCGCTGCGGGGCAGCACCCAGCGAGGAGCCGCAGAACAGGGGCCCGAGGCGGCGCCCGCCCCGCCGGGAGAGCGCTCCCCGCCCGCCGCAAGGCAGCCCGGGCGTGGCCGGTCCCCGCGGCGGGACGTGCCCGCGGGAACGCCCCGCTCGTCCTCCCGCAGGGCCGGTCCCCCGCCCCCGGTAGGCCTGCTTCTTTCCCGCAGGGCCGGTCCCCCACGTCCCCCAGTTCCGGTTCGCCCCGCCGCACTCACTCGATGTGCTCGGCGCGGCCGGAGCCCTCGACGGTTTTGGCTCCCCAGCGCTGCTCCCGCTCGGAGATGTCGTTCTGCGGGGCGAACCGCGGCCGTCAGCCCCGCACGGGGCTTGGTGCCGCTCCGTCAGACCAGGCACAGCCCAGGGGTCCCGGCACCCCATCCCCGCCGCCCGCCGACGCCCCGCAGGACAGGGCAGGGCAGGGCCGGGGTCTCCGACCCACTCCGCAGAGCCGAGGTGACACCAGGAATCTGCGGAATTCGCTCTTCGGGAAAATACTGGAGAAACTGCAGTGACCTCAGCCCTCGGGCCTGGCTATCACAGCCTTGTTTTGTAGCTTTGTGGAAGGTCCGAACATACATTCGATAAAGTGAAGCATCAATAAAGTCTTTCCTAATATACAGTAAAGCTGAAAATATGTATATATGAAATAGAATGAAAAAATTAATACCAAGACTTAATCTGTTCACGCTTTTTTTGAATGCTTCCACAAATAGAAGAAATTAGGTAAGCGAAAGAATTGGACAGTGTAGATTTTTCCTAAAACATTAATAGCTTGAAACTATGAGAAAGGAATTTGCTTTTCTGTCCCAAACTAGAATTTCCTACTGGAAATAATTAGGCAAGACTGAACCTCAAAAACACAGGACTCTTGTCGAACAGGAGAGGCTTATTAGGAAAGTAATAGAGAACCAAATGGAAAATTAAAATCATGACCCTGTATGAATGCAGAGGGTTCCCCAAGCTGAGCCCTTCTGCTCTTTCACCAGCTCACTCAGAGTCGGACTAGATAGAAAACAACAGTATGAGGCACAGAGCTGCATCTGCACAAGTTGACTGTAAAGAGAGTAGGACTTTCCTTCTAGAAAAAAGATAAATGAGGGGAATCCTGGATCCTGTACAGTTACAAACAGCGTGGGACAGAGAAAATGTAAGTGTTCACTGTGTCTTGTAACATAAGTTGTGAAGGGGACAAGGGAAGTTACCAGGGAGCAGGTTTAAGAAACCCTGCATATTCTGTACTCTCTGTACTCCTTAAGTGCCATTACTTGTGGTCAGACATGGGGTGTGCAATGATGTAGGAAGTTCTGGAGACTAAACGTGGTGTCAGAAGTGGCTCAGACAGGTGACCTGACAGTACCTGCAAGGGGCTGATGGAACTCGGTTGATCCTGCTCTGCCAGCGGTGCTGCGTGTAGTGCCGAGCCCTGAGCCCCGGCACAGCTGAGCAGCAAGTGCCCAGGGCCCTGAACTCTTTGCACCACCAGTGTAACAGTTGCCACACCAGACACTCACCACGAAATCAGGGTCCGTGTCCCAATCGTCTCCCTGAGCCTCCACCTTCACTGACACGTTGTGTCCCACAACAGCTTTCCACATCTGCACAACAAGGACATAGTGTCACCCAGCGTGGCCACACATGGCCGCAGCTGGCTCACACCCAATCACAGCAGAACTTGGGCTGGAAGGGGCCCTTACAGGCTAGCTGTCCTCATACATCTGTCCCTCAAACAGGACAGGGCACCCCAAAATAGCTACTCCTGAGCCCCAGCGTATCTTACAGCAAAACACACCGAGAGTGTAGGTGTAAACCACAGCCTTCATGCACCCTGACTCTGCAGTTAGAATACACACCTTATTACAATGTAAATGAATGCTGGCATCCGATTGCCAGATTCTGCTTTTCCAGCACACGTCAATTTTCTGTGCTGTGGGAGGCTGTTCCCTGTGTTAACCCCCCTCTTAGCACAGTTGCACACACCACTATGGCATGCTCCAACACTGTGACACTGTGCTGCTGTAACTGAGGTGGACTTCTCAAGCCTCTTGTCTGTTTTTCAACCTTTTAATCCCTGCCCAGTAGCCTAGAGAAGGGCCAGAGCAAGGTTGGACAGAGGTGTGACAGAGCTGGTGCTGTATGGTGTTCATGTCTGTCATGTGGAGAAAATGGGAAATGGGGCTAAAAGCACTGAGGGTGTAGGGTTAAACTGGCTGAGGCTGTGGTGGAACCGCTCCTGCAGGCCTGGAGGAAGTGATGGGCCCAGGAAGAGGAAGTTAAAAGTAATGCGAAATCTAAAACCCCTGCATTTCATTTTCAAGGTAACGGTGAAAAAAACATGATGAAAAAGGCCCCCTCCCAAACAACTGAGTTTTTAGAAAACAAGAGAAAAGATGAGTTGGCTGCCCCTACACCCCAGATCCAGAGCACTCACTCTCATCAGAGCCCCATCCCTTCATATGCTACCCCTTTTACTGCGTGCAGTGTTGAGGAATTGAGGAAAGTTGTGCTCTGTGTTGCCCAAAGCAGCTTTTTGTAGGGCAGAGAGAAAGATGGAAGAGAATGTGCAGGAAAGACTGAGCTAAGCCCTGTTCTCCATCACATCAAACTGTGACCAAATCAACAGGAAGAGACCTCCTGTGTGCTGGATCCTCAGTTAACAGCAGCTTTTGCCATGTGCTGCTCAGCTGTGCTAACCCCTCACTCCCCCAGCTGTATGGAAGCCTCAGACAGCCGTAGGCACTTGGGGCAGTTGCCTCTGTGAAAACAAAATGTTTATGCTAAGTAATTAAGTAATTCTCTGTTTTTGCTAAGTAATTAACTGTCCCACATCAAAAGCTGTTCAAGTGAATAACCTTCTGGTTTAGTGCAGTGCACTGCTCAGTTTCAAGATATCCTTTCCAGTTGAGTTTCAAGTTGTCCTTTCCGGAGAACCAGCACTGTAAGACTAGGGAGCGAAGAGAACAGAAACTAAATGAGCACAGCAGAGATGGTTCTTTCTTCTGTTAAACAAAGGCCAGGTAGTCAGCTAAGGGAGAAGATGAAGGGCTAAGGCAGATATACAGTGAAGACCTGGTTTTAGGCCTTCTCCAGGTGCCTCAGGACCACAGCAGGTCTGTGACATTCTCCACTGACAGTAATCCGGTGCCAAACTGAATACAGCTAATTGCAGTTAGAAGCAGGGGAAGCAGAAAGGCTCACATGGACAACACAGCCCCATCTAACACCACCTTTCTTCTCCTTTTCCCCTCCCTAATTTATTGGCATCTCTCATGCCAAAGATTTTTAAAGTTCATAGCTTATTTTTGTAAAGCATAAACCAGCAGTAATAACCAGCTAGCACAGGGCTGCTCGTTATCGGGACCACTGACTTGAGCTCAGATAAGATGGTTCAAGGTTTTAAATGGTGCTGTAAATGGTTCTTGACCACCCATTCTTCAAAGCCACCTGCCATGCATTGTAGGAACCATGACAAACCACAGGCTGTAGTTGTATCATGAGGCTCTGGACACTGTCTATATGAGAAATATCAGCCAGGGTAGCATCTCAACTCTTTTTTTGTCCCATTTTCCCCTGGGAAAACATCCACTGCAGGACAAATATAGGGCTACCACACAGCACAGTCATGCTGGTAGATTTGGAAACATGGTTCTTTACAGCCTCAAACACAAGAACAACAATGATGACAGGACAACAGCCTGAGAAGCAAATGCCGAGAATTGTCCACTTAAACATGCTTGGTCAGGAAGGAGTTCTCTTTGCCCACCAAACACTACACTTTCTTGTAGTCATTTCTCACTTTCCACTCCCAAAACCCACTCAAGTTTTCTTACCTTTAAAGGCTCACCAGTTCCTGCTGGCAAACTTGCTGCTTTTTGCTCAGGCACCTGCTGCCAGCGACAGCTTTGGGCCTGTGTCTCCTCCGAGTTCCTGTTTTAACTTCAGCTCTTTTCACTTCCTGCGTCCCAGCCCCCAGCTCTGCTCAAGTCATGAGTCCCAGAACTGGCCCCAGTGCTGCAGTTCCCCTGCAGGCTGCCTCTGCTCTGAGACACCGACGCAGTGCAGACCCAGCGGTTCCCCCACCCGCACAGCAGATCCCATCAGGTCCCAGCGCACCTTGTGTTTTAAAGAAAACTCTCAAATGAGTATAAAAAACAAAGTTCTGGTGGAGGCACAAATCCTGGAGCCAGGTATTGATGTCTTGAGCATGCCTTTTACTTTCAATATCTCTCCCCATTACTTGGAAGATTGAAGAGAACACTAACTGTGCTCCTGAACCTTTTCCCATTCTCTCCAGGGCCCTGAAAACTCCTTTGACCAACCTTGGACTTCTTGTTGCAACATCACCAGTACCCACATGAAAGAACCAGAGGGGGCACAGTCCAAAGGCTGCATTGAACTTAGTCAGTCATCTGGTGACATCCCTGTTTCGGGCTCCTGGGAGGCAGCAAGCAGTCCTGAAAAGAGTCTAGCACATGGGTGCGTTCACCCATTGCTCAGGAGTGAGGCACCTGTGACCGTACTCCTCTGTTGTTCTCCTCAGCACTGGCCTTAATGCAGCTTTCATTACGAGAGGTGGGTTGATCTGCCCCTGGTGAGGGCACCTGCATAGATTCCTTTTCTTCTGCCTCATCATGTGCTTTGTCTGCCATTCCCAGATCCTCACACCTCTCCTGTAATGGGAGCTGAGAGGGTCAGGATGGTTCCCCTTAGAGCTCCATGCAGTAACTTGCATCCACTCCTCCTTATCCCATGATGTTGCCTTCCTCCTGGCACAAAACAAGACCCTGTCTCAGCCTCAGTGGTGGTGCAGAATTGGTGTGAGTGTCCCAGGGATGACAGAGCACAGCTGTGTTGGTTGATTTCACCTTCTCAGGCTCTATTGAAGACAGATCAAAAATCAAGGCAGGACAGGTCCCTCGGAGAAGAAACAAAATGTTGAAATGTTTGAGACAGGAAACATCAGCTAAAAGGCCCCATCTTTCATCAGGTCAAACCACAAAGCTGTTCAGTCAGACTACACTTAGCAGACCAGGAGTTCCTTTTGAGGTTTTATTCCTGTATTTAGTCTAAGCTATAACTATTCCATCTGCAGGTATAAAACATTTAAATCTGTCTGAGGCATCAGAATCGTGCCTTCCTTCAGTTCAGGAAAAAAAATGCATGGGCTTAAAAGAAACATACTTTGCTTATAATCCTTGCTCCTGTTAAACACAGTGGAAACGTTATCTACAGCCTTACAAAACCCCAGTGCTGGCTTTCATTCCAACGGTGGTGGGGGACTGTAGTAGTGACTATGCACAAAGGTACCTGGTTTTGGCTACAGAAAGTTGGAAGGGGACAGTTTAACTGTCCCATCCGAGTTATCAGCATGTTCCAGCTCACCGTTGCCAACTCCTGTATCTGTCCTGGGGTTGCACAACTCTAACAGGGTGCAGTGTTCAGGCAAATGTGGAAAAGTAAACCCAAGTAGATATTGTTTTACTGGAATTGCTTTCAGGATTCATGCAATGGTTTGGGTTGGAAGGGACCTTAAAATCATTAGTTCCGCACACCCCTGCCATGAGACATTGCCTATTCAAGTGCTATTTCCTTATTCTGTCAGCTGGAAAAGGCTGAGCAAGAGGTGAGATAGGGAAAAAAGGTAATCACCTAGGCATTCACACTGTATAAAGAAACAGAGCTTCTGCAACCATCACACAAGGCAGTGCACACAAAAGAGACCTGCAGTCCCACCGTGTCCCACACAAGGTGTGGTGATAACAGCAGCACTACACCCTCCACTTGGACAGTTACATGACAACATTACACAAATTCCATCTGAAAAATAAACTTTATTATACATACAGGAGCTCATACCCCAGGAAGCTGCTATTGACAGACTATTTGGTCACTGAATTTTACATAGTTAGAGGAAATTCACACTGATAATCATGGACAGTGCACAAGAGGATATATAGTGCCAGTGCTCTGGACCTGCCAGAGATCCAGCTGGTTCAGCTACTAGTGAAATCAGTCCATCCTCAAACAGGCTTTCTGCACTGGCTAGACCTCTTAGCTTACCAGCAATATCAAAAGAACTACCTCTTTCCCATGGGAAAAAATGTGAGTGTTAATACTCTACTGAGAGGCAGATACGATTCTCCTGGCCAGTACTCTGAATGAAACAACCACTCGGGATCTGACAGCGAACATGACTGAAACTTCCTTAGCATTCAACATTCTCCTTTTGGAAGAGGGTAGTCTCAAATTCAGGAGGTCTTCAGAAAATATATCCATATTTCCATATATCCTGAAAGATCCAGTCCATTTGCATCATTTGATTGGGTCCAAACATGCCCAAACACCAGCATCAGCTTTCTACACCAGAGATACCAGAAGGTTTCAGAACTCTGGCTCCTTCCTCAGCACAGGGGAGAGAGTTTATTTCTGGAGTTTCTGCCTTTGCTTTGGGCCCACACAGCACATTATGGACCCCTTCAACATAGCCTGTGCAGGTTCAGTCTTGAGACGACTGTTTAGTGGATGAGAAGGCATGAGCAGGGCTGCTCTCATTTCTAGAGGTAAGGCAGCACCTTCCATGATGAGAGGTGCACAAATGCTATAAATAGGAGGGTTTTTAACTTAAGAGCTAAAAAGTTTCATGTTTCCTATTCCTTTCAAATAACTAAATTACTGGCATTATTTTATAGGCTTGTCAGGGCAGACATATGACTGATTTTAAATGGAATGCTCACCAGGGCTAGATATACTAATTTTAGCCCTTCTTCAACAGGAGATGCAACTGAGCAGGTAACATGATTTTAAGATTCACATTTCTTAAGGTGCCCATAACTTCCTTAGGATATGCATTTCAGACAGCTCTGAGCCATGGAGCAAATCTAAGGGGTGGAAGAAAGGGAAGACAATTCTTTTTCTTACATCCAGCTGCAGTGTTCCCCCAACCCCACTCATGGATTCAGGCTAAGAGAGGGAAGATTCTGCAGTTTTAGAAGTGCTGAAGTACTGCAGCAACTCAAGAGTATTTTTCTTATTCCTACTGCAACACAATACTATGTAAAATGAGTGGTACTACTTCCAGGTACAGGAACAGATGCTGTCCTTGAGGCTTGCAGCACAACCCTGGCTCAGAAAATGAACCACTCATGTAGAAACACCAAGGGAATGGCAGATCTCCTGAGAGCAGTTCCCCAGCACCAGCACTGACTCTGACAGCAGCACCCAGGTGCTGGGTGCAGCTGCTGCTTCAGGGCTGGTTTGGGAAAGGCGGCAGCTGGGAGAAGTGCTGCCCTTCTACAAGGGCATGCAGGCCCTCGGTACGCACAGGGCTGAGGCTCCATAAAAGGCTGTAACTCCTCTTCACAGGTGGCCTGTAAAGCACAGGAAGAGCAGGACATGGAGAGCAAGCAGATACATGGCCACTAGCAGAGGCAAGTGGGTCCGGGAGCGGAAGAGAGAGCGTAACAGGCGTCGTAGTCCAAGAGTACTCCGAGTCTGGAAGAGTAAAGAGAGAGCGGTCACTACAAGGAATGGTTGTGTCCCCAGCTGCCTTCATCCAGAGCTCTACAGACCATGGAGATAAGATTGTTTAAACTAACGAGCATAAACCTTCACCAAATCATTCCACTGTCAGATCCTAACATTAGGGCAATCCTCATGAAATATTCCCCTTCCCCTGCTCTCTGCATGTTTTCCATGAACCAGCCCCATCCAGTTCTGCTTCCAGCATGGCAAGAGCAGAAGAATTACACAGTCCCCAACCGATTTATGTGTATCTACAGAGGGAATTAACTGCTGTAGGTTCACAGTTTCTTGAATCAGCTGGGGCTCACATAATTGACAGCTGTGAATGTTAAATTCTTACTCTGCTGGAATTGTTATCCATGGAGTCGATCAGCAAGGACTGCTCATGACCTGGAGTCATATCAATGCTGGCACTTAAGGAAGATGCCCACTCACTTGACTGCAACCTGCCACAATAAACATGAAATTAAATTCAGTATGATGCCCCAAATCAACACTGTAATCAAGCTTAGGAAAGAAGGTATTTCTCCAAAAAGGAATCAACCCCTGTAAGCAAACCCTGGCTTCACTTGCTAAGAGCTGGTTCCATTTGTACAGGTGTCATGCCTCCTGAGCTCACATTGAGCAAAAGAACAGGGTGACCCAACTAGCAGGAGTCCTTCCTTTCAAGTGAAATTTCATAGTGTGACTTGAAAGAAGCCAGGGCAGATGATACACCTGTATGTTTTAAGTTCTGTGAAATTATTTTGGAAGCCAGCTCTGGCTGCAATAGTGCTGGTTCTTCCTAACTATTTTCTAGTGACAGAGGCAGCAGTCACATCCTGGGGGTACCATTCATTAGTGAGATCAGCTGCAGGGGGCTTTTATAGACTTTAATGCCAGAAGGAGCTACAGTTGTCCAAACTGTGTAGCAATTACCAGGGGAACTTCATCCAGAATTCTTCCACACAGACCATTATTTTTTGGCTGAATCAGCAAGTGTATCAGAAGGAAGGCATTGTTTTCATGTAAAAGACTCCACTAGTCCATAACTCCAGTTATTTGAACTACCAGGAAATGCACAGCACAAGTGCCTACAGTCAGGTCGTGTGCTAAAACCCCCTCCATAGCCAATGAGGAGAATTAAGCATTTTGAACTTGCTACTCATTGCATCCTAATCCCAACATCTAGTCCAGGTCAGCTGCTTTTGCTCTGCTGACTCTCAGGGCATCTGTCCAGTGCCCTGAGATACGCAGTGTCCTGTGTGCAGTGCAGACCACAGTGCGGGATACTGGGGCGGGGCAGGAGAGGGATCTAGGCTGAAGCTAAGCCTGGCAAAGGTGGACGAAAGTCCTTTTTCCTAAGTGTTTCTCAATAACCAAATTAATGGAAAGTTTATGTTAATTGCGAATACATTAAAAATGAGTGACATTCTTCAAGTCAAAACTGTTTCATGCATGACAGACAGGTGCTTACTGAGAAGACAAATCCCCTGGAAGCATGAGAACTCCTCTTTAGCCCGCACCCAATTCTCAGTCTCCAAATTATATCTTCCAATAGTTAATTTAACTAATTGAGAAAGTTGGCATCTAATTTCTAGACAGAATTTGTCTTAATGTCTAGTCATTTGCCTTATTCCATCTGCCTACAATTGAAGGAACTGAATTTCCTGAACTCCGGGAAACATTTATTTTACAGTAAGAGTGACTGAGCATCACACCAGCTGCCCAGGGAGGTTGTGAAGTCTTCCTCCTTGGAGATACTCAACAGCCATCTGGACATGGTCCTGGGCAACTGGGTTTAAGTCGAGCAGGGGGTTGGGCCAGATGGTCTTTGGAGGCCCCTTCTGACCTCAACCTTTCTGTGATTCTGTGACAGACACGGTAGTTTGTCTCTATGCCCCCAGTGCCATTTGACAGAAGGATATGATGAAGTGCAAATGAAAAACACAGGTAGAACCACCACACTTCTATGGTGATAGTGTTTGTTCGCTTAAGCTGCCTCACCTCCTGATCTGATCCTGTGCTGCAAAAAGCGCCTCCTCTGCAGCAAGACGACGGTCCCGTTCTTCCTCCAGCTGCTCCTCCAAATACTTCATATCCTGCTTTGTGCTGCTATGTAAATGTTCTGTTTCAGACAACCTGTCAGAAAATAAAAAAGCATATGCTAAAAAAGGCCTAATTCATGGACTATTGTGTTTCTCTTTGTATTCACTGATGCAGTGTGTGAACAGACTCAAATTACCTCCCAGCTCACCCAAGAGACTTAGTCATCTTTACTATATTTAAACTATTTGGAAAACATGAGAGAAGATAAATCTCTTGAAGCTTCTGTTTCACATCAGGAGGGAGTTCCTTGGCTCTGTCATCCATGGCTCCACCTTCTGAAAATTATTTTGAAAGGGTATGAGGAGTCAAGTACTAGATCTTGTTTCAGAGGTTACATGGAATCCTGTGCTACATCTCAATTCCAGACACTCTCAGGACCATTGATACACTTCAGCAGCTACTGAGGATGCAGCCCACCAGATGCTGGTTGGGCTGGCATTGCTGCTGCTGCATGTTGTCATTGTGTTTTTTTGAAGCTCTAATCCAAAGAGATAACTAATGACAGCTACTTAGTGCATACGACAGTTCCTCCAAGTCCACAAGATCCTAATGTGGGACTGAGTTTTCCCAACACACTGGTACAGAGTAAAAGCAATAGGCTCATCACTAGCCTCAAGACCTCCATCAGGACCAACATCCCCACTCCTGTTTTCTTGGACTTTCTTTACCTCAGCTGCAGCTCCTGCAGTTCAGGTGTGTAACTGCCTCTCTGCGGCTCATTCTTTTCTTGGGGTGCTCCTGGAGCAGCATCTGTCGCAAACAGCTCCTGAAAGAACACAGGAATGTACTGCAGACTGCACTGAATGAAGAGGACACACAGCCACCACAATGCGGGACAGTTAGCAGAGCCACTTGAAATAAGCTTTTCCCTGCTGTGCACCAAGCCCAACCCCCTTACCATGCTCTTGTCTGCAGCCTGCAGGTCCTGGAGCTGCCTCTCGAGCACTAGGCAGCGGTTCAGGACCTCGCTGTAGTGCTGATGGCTCTCACAGATGCTCCGACTGCTCCCACGCAGCTGGAGGGAGAGGGCATTTTTCTCCTCAAAGACCTGAGATAGCTGAGAAGAGAACACAACTAGCAAGCAAAGAAATTGATTTTGTGAAAGCAAAATTGTTCTCTAACTGAGGGTAAGAATTCTCTTGAGAACATATAACTACCACACTGCCCATCACTAAGGTCCAAAGACCAGTGACAACCTCCAAGAGTTGCTTGTGGCAAAGATTTCTGGAACAGGAGTCTCAAAACATCAAAGAGATGTACAGAATACTACATGTCCAGAACAAGATTTCTAAAGTGCTGAGATTGACCTAAACCTTTCAGAAGTATCATCAGTAAATTACAATTTTGTATTCTCATTTTCTCCTTGAACACAACTCTCTTTCTGAAGATGGATACATTCTGGGTCTTCCATTTCAGTGTGGGAATTGACTGATTGTGATTCTGCGCTGAAACACAGGAAGTGTTTCAAGCTAGCAGGCAGAAGTGAAGATGACAAGCTTGCCTTCCCAAGAAGGGACTTCCTTCAGCAGCCCAGAAAGCAGGAGGCTAGAAAGTGCTCCCAACAACAGACATAGAACCTGTAAACAACTTTCTTCATATGGTCTCACTCTCTGGTCCCTTTGTCTGATCTTCATCTCTCCCCACCCAAATTCTTTCCCCCACTGTCCTCTTCATCTGTCCTCTCTCCCCACCTCTACCCCTTCTCTCATCTCTTTCTTTCCTCCCCTGTCCTCTTCCCTCTTCCTTTCTCCCTTTGCTCACCTGGGAGAAAGGGCACTAAATTTCAGTGGCAGAAAAGCTGCTGATTCAGACCCTGTCAGTGAGCCTGCTGGATGGGATCTGCATGGGGCCTGGATATCCTTCTGGTCCATGCAGAACAGCTGTCCCACTCATGGCTTCTCTCTCCAATGCTCTGAGTCACCCCAGGTACTCACTGAGGGAGAGCAGTGTGGGAGATGGAGGATGGGCTCCAGTGCTGTGCCAGCCCCGTTCAGCAACAGGGAATCCATCGGTGTGATTCTAACACTGCTATTTTGAGAGATGTATTTCTGATTTTGTGTTACTTCATTGAATGCCCACAAGGACAGATTCATTCCTGCTTCCTGAGCCCCATTCCAGCCTAACCCTCCCCACATTCCTTGTCCCTGACTGCAATCAAGTATAAGACATGGATCAGTACCTTGCTGTTTAACTGCTGAATTCTGAGCTCTTTCTGGTGCAGTTCTTTCAGACTGTCACTTAGCTGGGCCTGGAGGTGTTTCATCTCTGTTTCTAGGCTTGAAAAGTCCCCTTTCAGGACTCCTGGAGAAATCTGCCAAGGAAAGAACAACTAAAAATATACTGCATGTGTGACAACTCGCTCTTGTGTTAGTCATCTCTTTTCAGTATTCCAAGGTCCAACCCAACATTATTCTGCCTGGAACTTGATCTGCTCAGGCAAAAGAGCAAATGGGGAATAAACAGAAATATCCTAAAAGCCATCTGAAAATCCAAACAGTTAGGAAGGATCACCAGACTTGCACATACGATGGGTCCTTCTCAAAAGTTGTCTTAAAGCTGTTTACAACACAGGAAGAAAAAAAAAAGGCGCATGAATGAGAAAAGAAAAAAACAAACAAAAACCCAAGCAATGTCCACACTGCTCTAATCAACAAAGACCAGAAGGCCAGCACTGAAGAATCCTCCTGGAAAGCATCACATGAACATCGTTCAAGCTTTTCCTTTGCTTGAACATATATCCGCATGGGTGTATCAAAGGGATAAGGGACATTTCCTACTCCCACCACTGATGTACACCACTGGAACATTGCTGACTTGGGTGGGAGAGTTCTGTCTTGGCTCTGATGCACTGCACTGTACATGCAGCCTTCCCTAGACAAGCAAAATACCAAACATCTTCCACTCCACTTTTAGGACTATATATATAGGGGGAATAAGAGAGAAGGTGCAGTGTTCAAGCCTCAGCCTCTCTGGGCTTGAACCAGGATTGTAGATCCCTGTTACAGTAAAAAAAGCAAGAAAAATTCAATAGAAAACTTAAAAATTAAAATGTGACATTAAAATGAGAACTAAGCCAGAAAATCTTAGATTCAAAGACAGTGCAAGATTGCAATTCTAAACCAGCCAGAATACACACCTGAGAAGTTCCATGCTGCTCCAAAGGACCCAAGGTGCCTATGAAGCCCTGTCTCTTTTACCGTCTTTCTTGAAACGCTGGAAACCAGGAACTTAAGGAAGAGCACTTAGGGGTATGCCATAATTTCTAAAACTTTCAGTGATGCAAGTTAGATTGTTGGTATATCTTTGGAGGCCTCACAACCACATCCAGTACTGCAGCCTGTAGGAGCTGGATACAGGCAACACACGCTCTTGTGGCTGAGTTTCAAGCCTCACATTTCCAGTAAAGAATCTGTGTCTTTCCACCCACCTTGCTTTGGTACTGTTCCTCTACGGTTTGAGACTTGCTGAAGGGCAGCCTCATTTCCTGTGTGATCCTTTGTAAATGGCTCAGCTGCTTGTCCTTCTCTGCTATGGCCATCAGGTACTGCTCCTTCATGCTGCTGCTCTGCTTTTCCCAGGTAGTCTTCTCCTGTCTGCCCAGCACAAAACAAGGGAAATTACAAGGAAATTACCAGTATCGCTTATGATGTCCAGGTATCCTGCTAAGAATGAGACAGGGGTGATTCAATCATCACCCCATGCTAGACAAGAAGTTTTATAACCAAGCCAAGCCAAAACAACCCACTTAAGTAGAGGAACCTTAACAGCAGGTTTAAGGAAGTTTTCTGTATTTGGTTGAACCCTTCTGATTGTTCCATGCTCACACTTTTTGTGTTCCTGGACATTGTTTTGATCTCGCTGTACAGAGTTTTGTCAAGGAAGTCACTGGCAATGCCACTTGTCCCCACAACAATTTCTCTGCACGGTCACATGTGCACCAGACCCACAGTACTGATCTCACCATACCAACCTGAGGCCATCACTTCATGTACAGTGTAAAAGCTATGCAGGAAATAAACCTCCTGTTCTTTTGTCAGGATAAATAAAATTTGTAAGATGCTTCAAACTTCATGAGATCTGAAGTTTTAGTTTGAGGGTCAGACTGGGGGCAGGGGGAAGGGAGAGAACTACAAGTTTTAACATCACTCTGGACAAAGATAAGCCGTAGACCTTTCTACAGAGAAAATCCCACCCTTTTCATTCCAGCCTCAGGCACTTTTAAACGGATCTCTGAAATACCTGGAAGCATTTCCCCCGTTTTCAGAACAGAGCATATTTGTCTGACTAGTTTTAGTCCAGCTGGAGAAGACAATTTTACTAGACTTGAATTACAGAGTTTCAAAATAAACCTAGAAGACACAGAGCAACTGAAATAAAGGATTAGACAGCCATACAAAATGAGTATGTTCTAAACTGTGATATCAGTGGGATAATAAAGGGTGTTCAGCAGCAGCCTGTAATGGAGAGTACTGTGAACATATACATCAGCTCCAATACAAGAACTGGCCTCAGCTTCCTCTCCAACAGATGATATTGACCACCACTGGATGAAGGAAATAAAAACTAAAAGGTCATTGATCTTTTGAAATATCTTTTGATATTTCATACAGGCATTGACCTCCAACCTGCTGGGCTGTAATTCTGAGGCAGAAGCTGGATGAGGGAAACACGTGCCCTCCCCTGGCCAGGGCAGAGTGCTTCAGTGGCACCCGGCAGAGTCCAGGCTGAGGTTCTCAGCATTCCCTTCACCTCTGCCCACGACAGCTCTTTGAGAGAAACAAACACATTTGCATCATCGCCAGGGCAGGGAGCAGACAGACAGTTCACCTGAGCTGCTGGAGCTCCTGCTGATACTCAACTCCTTCTTGCTTCAGTTGTTCTTGCAGACGGAGCTGTTTGTCTGCCTCTTGCTCCCACTCCTGCAGTTGTGCCTTTAAACGAGAATTCTCAGCGGCTTCCACCCCGACCAGGATGTATTGCTGCTGCAGATTCTCCAGCTCTCTTACCTGGAATTAAAGGGAAACATCAGTGTGTGACAGCTGAGCAAGCATCAGGTTTATTACTTAGAACTATTTAGGAGCATTTCTCACTGTGGTGTTTGGAGGCGATAAAAGGTCACATTTAGATGGCAGAGGAACTAGAAATGGAATCATCAAATGCAGCAGTGTACTAAAAACTGCTCAGAAAAAAAAAACCCTCAGACAATTCTATTGTTAATGAGGGCAGTGAGTTTTGAGCCCTCCCATGAAGATGTGACATACATTAGAAGACTCTAGGCTATAATATTAATTGTCTTATTCAGAGGAAAACAAAGTGACACAGAAGGAGCTGGTTAAGCATAACTCCTGAAGCTGGTATTTACTGTAAACCAGGAAACCAATGAAATAAAATCCTTTTGGCTCTCCAATTCCAGTCATGCTGTAATTAGAAATAAGTTGTTGTTACACATGCATCACTGCAATTGTTTTTGAAGACAAGAAGACATGGCTGACTCTGCAGACCGGAAAGTACTTAATGAGTTGCAGTGGGACGTTATTGTCAAAGTCTGTCTTTTGACCAGCAACGAGAACTCTGAAACTTGCTGGGCTGCACTGTGCCAGAGACTATACAGGCACATCCAGTGTGCAGGCAAGGATGTCAAAAGGAATCTGCAATGTCTTGTACCTGCCTTGAAAATCAGCTGCCAAGAGGAAACTCAAGCCTTTGCTCTAGTCTCTTTTAGAAATCTAAGGCAAATCAAATGCATGAGCTGAAACAGGTGTGAACTAAGCAGGTTAACAGGGACCTTATTTCCATGATTTCCTATTTTAAACCAAGCTAACAGAGAAACCACCCTGTAAAGTTAACAATGAAATCACTGCCTCCACGTCAGAGAAAATAACATAGATGGCCCATACCAGATCCATGGGGTCTGATGGAGCATGCCCACAAATGCTAAGGTCATTGGGAGGCAACTCCATTACCTTTGAAAGGGCATGGAGACCCAAGAGGTTCCTGAAGACTGGAAGAAACCAAATGTCATCCCTACCTACAAGAAGGGCAAGAAAGAGGAACTGGGAACCGGCAGTCTGGTCAGCCTCATCTCCATCCCTGGGAAAGTGAGGGAGCAACTAATTTGGGAAACTGTTTCCAGATACATGAAAAAACAGGTTGGCCAGAGAAGCTGTGGAATATTTACCAATGGAGATATTCAAAATCCAACAGGACATTGTACAGAGCAACCTATTCCAGCCATCCCCTTGTTTGTCCAGGGGGGTTGGACTAGAAGATCTCTAGAAGATCTCCAGAAGACCCTTTGAATCTCAACTATTCTGTGATTTCGTGAAGACAATGATCTATGCATCACATTGCAATTACCAGATCTAAGTGTGCTGAATTTTAAGACTTGAAGATCCAAGTCTCCTGTGGTGCTTTAAGTAAGAGCAGGAAGAGAGAACAAGGACTTACTACTCTGTCTCTGTCACTCTGCAAGGAGGCCAATGCTTTCTTCAGACTCTGCACTTCTGAAGAAGTGGCGGAAGTGCTCCCTTCTGCTTGTTGCTTCACTTCTTCAATCTTACGGGTTTTTTCCAATTCATTCAGCAGACGGTCTCGGTCATTCTGCAGGCTTGCCATAGCCTTGGAGAAGGATTTGACTTGGTTGGAAGAGCCTTCCAGTTCCAAAGACAAATGGAGAAGCTCATCATCTTTAGCTCTGAGCTGCTGATTAAGTTTCTCAATCTGGGCCAAGAGACCTCTTTCATCGGTAGCGTTCTGCAGTTCTGTCAGCTCAGACCTCACCATATCTCGGTCCCTGGCAGTGGAACGTTGCTCCTCTTGTAGCTGAGCCATCTGTTTCTGAAGATTCTGTACTAGACTCTTTTGTTCCTCTAAGTCTGTGGAGTATTTCCGTTTCAAAACATGAAGCTCTTCATTGGCCTGGTCTCGACTATCCTGAAGAGAGCTCATGGACCTCCCAAAAGACTGAATTTGAGCTCTGAGATCTTTGTTTTCATCTGTGACTGAAAGCAATTTCTGTTCCATTTCCATCAAGTCCCGTGCCAACTCTGCTACTCTCTCTTCTGCTGTCTCTGTTTCATTCCTCATTATCCCTGCATCATGATGCAGGTGCTTCAGTTCCTTCCGAAGCCTGTCCTCAGCGTCTCCCACTCTCTTGGCTGCATCCCTTTGAACACATTCTAGCTCCCCCTCAAGTTCTGTTATTCTTTTCTGGGAGAGGGAAAGCTCGTGACTCAGTTCTTGTACCTCTTCCTCTCGAGCCTTCAGTTCTGCTTGACACTCCACGATGGGACTCCCCTCATGTAATGCTGCCATCTCACTCTGTACCCGGGACAGAGAGGACATAAGGGTTTCGATCTCTTGAGACATACTGACTTTATCCTCTCTCAAGGCCTCCATGCACTTCCTGAGATCGTCCTGAGTACGCTCAGACTCTTTCAGCTGTGTTTCCATGGTTACCTTCTCATTTTCCAGAGTTTGGATCCGCTGAAGCTGTATTTTGAGAAGTTGCTTCTGTTGGGAGTCTTTTATTGAAATCACTTGGTTAAGGTCTTCTCTGTACCGCACCAACTCTGCGTTCAGCTTGGCATTCTCAGAGTTGAGGTCATCCATCTGGCTATGGAAACTTCTCATTTCTTCCTTGAGCTTGTTGTTTTCAGCAGCAGCCTCTTGAATTAGCTGGTCTTTTTCCAAGATTATAACAAGATGGCGTTCCTCAAGCTGCTTGTAGTCTCTCAGTATGCGGTCTCGGTCGTCCTGCAGAGATGACATGGACTTGGTGAAGGAGTCCAGTTGTGCCTTCTGCTGCTTACTTTCTTCTCTGCTTATTTTCATCTTCTCAGTGAGATGATCAAGTTTGTCAAGAAATTTGTTCTTCTCATTTTCCAAGGCTTTTTTATCTTCTTCCTCCTTAATTAGCCTACATTCCAGCTCTTTCATCTCTTCAGAATGTTGCTGCTGTAATTCAGCTAGAGCAGCCATCACTGCTTCTTCTTTGGCAGACAGCAAACTCATGATCTTTTGATCTTTGGCACTGGTTTCTTCGTGCAGCTTATTTGTTAGGTCCTTGGAAGCCTGCAGATCAGCTTCAAGCTGTTCACAGTTGAGTTTAAAATTCTGGATACTGGTCTCTTGTTGCTTGACCACAGTCCCCAGCTCTTCCCTGGCCAGCTCACATTTGGTGAAGGAATTCTGTAAGTCAGCGAGCTGGTCTCTCAGGCTGCTGATTTCTGACCCCAGTTCCTGCTGTTCATTCTGAGACTTGCTGTACAGTTCCTGAGACCACTCAAGCCGAGTCAAAAGCTCTTTTTTTTCCTCCTGCAACATTTCACATGTCTTTTGATGGTGCTCAATCTCCTTCCTGCAGTCAGCCTCCCAGTCTTTCTTGTTGTGTTCCAGCCTGAAAACAGAAAATATAGAGTTGGTCAAAAATCCACAAAGTATCTTAGTATCTTAACCCACACTAACGCTGTTTTTATACTAATTTAGAAAAGCCACAGAATTCATTTTACTTAAAGAAAGCAAGCTGGAAATAGTTCTCAATTTAAAATTCAAGCTATCTTTTAAAGTTCTGTACTACTGCCTGAAGCGGGTGGTGCCAGGGGAATAGATTCTTTTAAAATTGTTCACGTCAATACTGAAAAAAATGGAGGCACTTAAACACTGAATGTTATCACCTCCTTTTCATTACATTACTTGTCTCGTCCACTGTAGCTAGCAATAAAAACAACCCCACACCACCTCACAATGAAATTGCTCTTCTGATACCTTTGATGTCCATTTCATGCTCCAGCATGAAAAGATACAGCATATAAACTTTTTAGAAAACAATTTTACTCATGTAAGGATGGTTTGGTTTTTGAATTTTGGAAATACACAGATGTACATTTTGATAGGTTTCCATAGCTCCATCTTCCCCATAAAATTTATTTTGGGATTAAACTGGAATTATGTATCCCAATGCTCTCTTGACCTCTCAGTGCAACAACTCCATGCAAAAGAAACTAATTAATCTGAAATGTGAAAGATTCTAGATAGTAATCAGATGGTGAGTGCTTGTCACAGAGAAGAGATTTAACACAGGTATCCTAATGATGTGAAGAAGGACTATTTTAGATTGCTGATCACCCTGTGTCCTTGCGCAGACAACAAATACAAAGTAACCTTTTCCTGATAAAGGTCCCCTGACACAGCTTATTTACCTAGATATATGAGTCTGGAGTTCTTCCACACGCATGGTCATGTGCTTCATCTGGTCCTGTAGCACAACACAAGCTTCCTCTTTTGAACGTATTTCTTCTTCCTTCTTTTGAATAGTGTCAGTGAATTTCTTCTCCCATGTTTTTGATTCATCTATCACTCTATCCCTATCATCCTGAAGGGAAGACATGCTCCTGGTGAAGGCTGCAAGCTGGGCTAGTGTTTTGTTTAGACTGCCTTCCAGTTGCTTGGCTTCTTGATCCTTTGTCTTCAAGGAGTCTTGAAGTTCACCGACTGTTGTTTCCATGTGGTCTTTCTCCCTCTGCAATGTTGCCAGCTTTTCTTCCATGTTTTTGATTTCCTTTGAGTGCTTGTCTTTTTCCTGTTCGAGTGTTCTCTCAAAGTCCTCATCCTTTTTCTTCATTTGAATTTTCATTTTCTCCTTGTTTGCTTGCAACTCTTCTTTCACTTTGACACTCTCAGCTAGAACCCTTGCTGCCTCACTTTGAGTGTCATCCAACACTACTTTGCAGAGAGCAAGCTCTGCCTGGGCTTTCTTGGTGTCTTCAACTGCTTTAGCTGAAGTTTCTTTGGCTGCTTCTACCTCTTTCTGAGTCTCACTCTGCAGAAATTCCAGAGCTTTAACAGTTCTTTCTAAACTACTGTTCTTTTCCTGGCTTTTGATACAGTCCTTCTGCAGCTGACTAATCTCCTGCTGTTTCTGTTTCAGCAGCTCTTGAAGCTCCTTTATATGTGTGCTGCTTTCTCCTCTCCAATTGTATTTTAGCTTTTCTACAAATTCCTTTTGCTTTTCTGAACTTGCTTTGCTTTTCTCCTTTGCCATCTGACTTTTCTCCTCCTCCAGTTCATGCATCATTCTCTGCAAACTCTGAAGCTCGTGTTTCAGTTGATCATTTTTGATTTGGAAGTCTGTTGCATCTTGCTGATAGTTTCCAATACTTCCATTAAGTTCTGCCAGCTGATTCATGAGCCTTTCTTCCAAGTCATCCTTTTCAGCCTCTAGCGCGTCCTTCAGTGCTGTCATTCTGACCAGGTCGTCTTTGGCTTTTTGGACCGTTTGCTCCATCTTTGCTACTGTACCCTGCAGAGCATTCACTTCATGGACTTTCTCTTCCATTTGGTGCTCTAAAGCCCTTTTCTCCTCTGCTAAAGTCTCAACACACCTGCGGATGTCACCCAGCTGTTGCTCTGAAGCCCTTCTATTATCTTCCAGCTCTGTGATTCGCTTGGTGAGCTCAGCTATTTGCTGTCTGTAGATACCAGGATCCTCACAAGGTCTATCACTTTCAAATGCCTCTTGTTCCAGCTCTGCAGCAGGAGGCTCTGGTCTAAAAGTTATGTCCACTTGATTTTCAGACCTTTCCATTGGTGGCGGTGTGGCAACTGCCCCATTTGTTTCTTCCCCAGTTGTCTGCTGGGCAACACACTTATCTACAAGTTCTCTGCTTTCCTTCAGTTTAGATTCTGTTAACTGCAAAAGACACTTCAAATCCATGATCTCTTGATTAAGAGACTCCTTTTCAGCCATTACTGTCTCAAGCTGAGTAGAAAGAAACTGGCATTCCCTCCTAGAGCTCTCCAGATCTTCTTTCAGGCTAGTGTTTGTAAAGCTCTCTCCAGTCCTGTGTAGCTCTCCGTCTGTAAAATGCATCTCTGCTCTAAGCTTCTCATTCTCCTCCTCTAGTTCTAGGATCTTTTGTTGCTTTGATTTTGCAAATTTTCTCATTTTCTCCTTCATTCCATCAATTTCCTGTCCAGCTTCCTGTAGCTGCTTATCTGTTTCCTCTTTTTTTGCTTCAGCCCTTTTTAGCTGAATGAAAATTTCCTGCTTTTCCTGCCTAACAGTTTCCAACACACGCTGAATTCGCTCAGCCTCATTACTCACATTCTCATATGATCGCAGCAGAGTTTCATATTCTCCCTGAAGCTCCTTGTATTTCTCCTGCCACTCAGAACTCTCAGTGGCTTGAAAGCACTTCAATGATTCCACCTCCTTCTCCAGCTTCTCTTTCTCTAGAACAACTCTGTCCAGACTAAGTGTAAGGTTTTTACAGCATCCATCAAGATTCTGATTTTCTCTAAGTACTTTATCAATTTCTGCAGTAAGTTTTTCTCGCTCTCCAGTGAGGCACACTAACTTTTCTGTTAAGGTATCTGTTTCTTTAACGTGGCCAAATATTTGGCTTTCCATATTTGTCAGCTTGGCAGAAAGATTGTCAATAGTGGCTTTAGCACTAGCCAGCTCCTCTTTTAGAGATTTGCTCTCCTTTAGTGCCTCTTTTCTAGAGATAAGTGCAGCTTGCAACTTTCTCTGCATTTGATTCTTCTGTTTAGCTGCTTCTGCATTGTCCTCTTGCTTCTCCTGAATTTCAAGCATCTCCGTTTGCAGTCGCTTGCTTTGTTCCTCATGCACCCGAGCCTGAGCTTCCAACTGACTACACAGCCTTTTGACGGAGTCCTCTTTTTCCAGCAATTGTGCCTGCACGTTATTGAGAACTTCGCTCTTCTCCTTTAACTGCCGGTTAAGAAATTCCATTTCTTCATCCTTTTGATGCACAAGGATTTTCAAGTCTTCCAGACTGGCCACTTCAGAAGTTTTTCCTTGACTCTCCTCCAATCTTGCCTGAAGACTTGCTCCCTTAGCTTCAGCTTGGTCAGAGGTTCTCTTTAGCCCTTCTATCTCCACAAACAACTGTGCTATGTGCTGTTGCAAATCAAAGATTAATTCTGATTTGTGAGCAAGTTCCCTTTGCATATGGCTGACGTTACATTCCAATTTCTCTTTCTCCATCTGCAATTTGTCAAGGTGTTCTTTAAACTCTTCCTCAGAAACATCTGCAACTTGTACAAGCTTGTTATTTGTTGTATCTTTTGCTTCCATGCATGAAGACTCCAACCCACCTTGACTCCCAAAACCACTCTCTGCTGATCCTTTCTGTTCTTGGAGTTGTCTGAGCTGAGCCTGGATGCTGTCCTTCTCTTTGCTTTGCTGATCAAATTGTTCTTGCAGGATGTTGTAATCATCTTTCTGCTGTTTCAGTTGTTCTCTGTGATGCCTGTCTTTTTCTTGAGCCTTTTTTATAGTGTCTTTGCGAGATACCAGAGCTTCTTGAAGTTTTTTTTGAAGTTGTTCTTTTTCTTGTTCAAGAACTGAAATCCTTTCTTTAAGAGCAGACTTCTGATCTTCTTCCAGATTTGTACCTGCTGAACTGTGTTTTTCATTTTCTTCATCATCTTCTGGGCTTTCACTGCTTTCAGTTACTTTGTCAGGAATTGTCTGATGCTCCATGATTTCATCTTTAATTGAAACAGCGTTTGCCTTACCTTGCAAGCTTTGCCTCATTTCCTCAATCACTGCCTGCAGTCGCGCTTCAGTAGTTTCTTTATCCTGAAGCTCCTTCCGGATGCTCTGCAACTCAGATTCCTTCTCAGAAAGCAGCTGAATTAGATAGTCCTCACTGGGCTGGTTTTCAAGACTCACTTCTTTGCTGATCATGCTTCTCATGTTTTCTTCCCCTGCAGCTGCCCAAGCCGCTGAGGTTTCTGATTCTTGTTCTCTACTCAGTTGTTCTAATTCATTCTCCAATTTGGTAACCTTCTTCAGAAGCTCCTTCCTGTTCACAAGTGCTGCTTGCAGCTTCCGCTTTACTTGCTCATTTTCTTTTCTCAGAAGTTCAACTTGATTTACTAATTCCTCATTTTCTTTACTCGCCGGTTCTGTCTCACTCTGCTGCTCGGATGCCCCACATTTCAGACATGTATCTTTTGCTCCTATGTTTTGTCCTTTTTCTTCCTGGGCTTTTAGTAACAGACTTGTTTGCTCCTTAAGACTCTTCAGTTCATTTCCTAGAGAAAATTTCTCTTCATTCAGCAGAACCATTTTCTCAGACATGCTGACACTGATCTCTGCCATCTGCCGGTCCTTTTCCAGCAAGGCTTGTTGCAGGCTTTCTATAGACCTGGTGTGCTCAGCGACAAGCTGTTCTAGGCTTGCTGCCTCGTGTCCCTTTAAGGCTAATTTGTGGGAAAGCTCTTCCATCTCTGCTGTATTCTTCCTCAAAAGTTGTCCTAGATCAAGTACTTCACATTCCTTTGTCTCAACCTGGCTTCTCAGATCCTTTATTTGCATGTCCTGGTCAGAAAGCTGAAGTTGTGCTTCATCCAAGTCCTTTTGCAAAGCTTCAATTTTTATATCCTTGGATTTAAATTCATTTTTAAGGCTCTGGATTTGCTCTCTTAGAAGACTGCTTTGACTGTCTGACAGTCTCTGCTTTTCTGAAAGAGCTAGATCTTCCTCCAGTTGCTTCACTTGCTCCTTCAGTTCTGTTATGGTAGAAAGTTCTTTCACCTGACACAAGAGCTGATGTTCTTCAGTCAAAACACAATGTGTACTGTCAGAATCCTCCCTTTTTTTTCTGTATTTCTCAGCCAACTGGTTTAGCCTATTTATTTCTGCACATTTTTCTCCTAGATCCTTCCTAAAGGATTCCTCTGATTTCTGCAGAATTATTTGCAGTTCTGTAATTTGGTTTTGTAACTGTATCAGTTCTTGAGACTGAGAGGTGCTAGGCTCTGGATCTGCTGTAGAAACTTCTTGCATTGTCTCCACCCTACTTCTGCAGGCGACAGGGCTTCCCTGAGGCTCTTCTTCAAGACCGATTCCGTTTTCCTGAAGAAAGCCAATTTGCTGCATTTCTGTTTCTCTCAGTAATGAGACACTCTGTGTATCTGACACCTTCTGCTCTTTCCTCTCCAGACACTGTATCTGTGAATTCTCTTCCAGCTGGTTAGCTTCTGTTTGGCTGCCTGTAGAAGTTTGACCACTGGGGCCCTTGAGCTGGCTTTTCAGAAAAGTTATTTCTTCTTGGGCTTCTTTCAGTTCGAGCAGCAAAACTGACAGCTCTTTCTGTTTCTCTGCAGCAATATATTCTAGAATTCCATGTGGACAACTTTCCTCAGTAAACTGCTCGCTTCCATTGGTAAAGCCATCTGTTCCTGCCTGAAAGAAAACAGCAGGTATCATTTTTCCTTTGAATCTTATGAAAGGGCCACTTTTGGAAGTATCTGCTTTCCACATTTTTTAGCTTTTGTAGCTTTCTCAAGCTGGCTTCTGCAATAAATAGAAGCCTCACTAATAATAATAGGGGGACTCTGTCTTGGCAGTGGGGGGTGGACTAGGTGACACCCAGAGGTCCCTTCCAACCCCAACTATTCTGTGATTCTGTGACTTCCCAGGTCACTTCTGCTAATTTCAGTTTCTGAAGTTGCATCATGAAAGATTCTGGCTCTAGGATCAGACCATAAGGGCAACTTCCTATTCCCTTTTTTCCCCTTCTGTCTTGATTGTGAGATAGTATGACTCTGAAGTGTTAAAGTTCTCCTGTGATTCTCACAAGCCCTCCAGTGTACTTATCCAGCCACATTTTCGTGGCATCCTATTCATAGTCTTTGAATAAGGAGTTTTGTCCCCTATTCTATCTGTCCATTTAACATGGCAAAGAAGCAGGATAGAAGCCCATATTCCAATCTGTGTCCATGTCCAAAGTGAAAGCACTAGGCAAAGCACCTGGAACAAAGTGCTTGGCTTTTTCCAAATAACTATCTTCAGATTTCTCCCCATCCCCCAAAACAGATTACAAAAGAAAAGCAGTCACAAATCCTCCCCAAAAAGCTTGGATCAACAGCCCACCAATAAGTCAACACGCTGTGTTGTAAAGGCTGCTCATCAGTTTGGAGCACAGAAACAATTTATGGGGAACCATTAAAGGAGAGCTGCTCTTAAAAAGTCTGCTGTCGTAATGCAACAACCACTTTAAGTCACAGGAGGTTAAAAAAAGCCAACTCTTTGGGGCTTTTAAACGAAATTAAAGTTTTCATATCTACAAATGCATACAATACTGAAACCAAAAGGGTTTTGGACTACATTTGTACCTCAGAGACCACGAAAGTGTCATCAAAAGGCTTTTGCACTTCAGAATTCACCAGCTCTCCTGACACACCTAGTGATAAAAGGTACACTTGTCACCATCAGTGTAACAACTTGCAGGTAAAGTCAGTAGGTGAGTGAAGGGACAATAAATGGGACTGGAGCTTCTATAGAAGGTGAGAAAAGACAAAAACAATAAAAAAGGCAGCAAACCAAGCACAGAAAAAAACAACCCAGAGTTTGAGTCTGTGCAGTGCACAGACATCCTGTTGTGGTTTAACCCCAGCCAGCAATTCAGACCCTGCAGCTGCAATATGGCTCTGTGCCAACTCCCTGTGTTCGCTGCATGCTGGCATCACCTGTACACAGCACTTCTGACCCCTGCAGAAGGATGAAGAGCAAAGAGACAAGTAAACCAGGTAATAGGTTGGTTTGACTGGGTTTTTTTTCATGTGGGATGCGGGCGGGAACTAATTCCAGACACAAAAAGAAACTTACTGGCTTGCAGAGAAAAACACAGTTCTTCATTTTATCTTAATTCTCTTCCGTGCCTTACACATCAGTCATCTACAAACGCACTCCTTCAAACCCTTCTCTCTTTCTAACCTTAGTAGCCACTTCTTTCTTCTATTCTATGGGTATATCCTACCCATCCCACATTAGAATGTTCCCTTCTACCTCATGTAAATCTTTTCTGCCTTCTGTAGATTATCATCTTTAGATTCTGACCTCAGAGCTCCTCTTTCTAAATCATTTTAAGATGCGTCCCTGAAACTTCTCAAATTTCCACAATTTTCTTGTCACATGCCTTATTCTGTGTCCTCACCTGTAGAAGCAGAAGAGCAGTCTACACAAGAGGCTGGAGCTACCCCAGTGTCCAAGTCTTGCAATTTTGCCTCAGCACCAATATTCTTATTCTGTGGGTTGAAGAAAAAACACTGAGCTTTGAGCCAGGATCCTGGTATGAGAAGACAGCTCTCTTAGCTGTCTACAGCTCTACCAAGCTCTAAGTAAGCCTATCGGTCCCAACTTCAGACACAACTCTGAAGCCTAAGGAAAATAAATAAATAAACAGTAAAAAAGAGAGACTGGTTTTGATGTTAAGCAATACACTAAGATATATCTCACCAGATTAACATATCAATTGATGCAATGATTTAAATAACTTCCTTCCCACCTTGAGATGATTTCTCTTCCATCCTCACTACTTCAAAGGGACTAGCTTTCTAGCTAGTCTAGCTAGCTGACTACAGTATCATAACCTTTCACTGACTGCCCAAGCAGAGAAGGGGAGAAGTCACGTGTCTGTCAGTCTATGCCTCATTGCTCCAGCAGATAAAGAACCTGGAGTCTTCCCAATAAAGTTTTGCTAGGCTCTACCACACAAACAAACCAATGACCCCACAAGAACCTTTTAACTGCTAGATGTCCTTAACCTGGTTTTAGGTAACTACATAACTTGGCCTAAAGCCATGGGTCAGGTGCACAAATTGTAGGAACAGCTGTCCAAGTGTAAAAACTTGGATGCAAGCTATTTAGCTGGACTCTTTTTATAATGAAGATATTGAAATGGACAATTCCGGGGTTGTTTTCATTACCCATTTTCAACATCCACCTTGTTCCAGGTGAGTCATATGCTAAATAACCTGGTTTTTCCACTCTCTATAAAGGGGCAGTAGGAAATAGTTCAAATGCTTTTATCTGCCCTTGAAAAGACTACGTGTGTGTGTGCGTATTCCCACTGATCTACCAGCTCACAGCTTGACTGCAGGCAGTTGGAAGGTAAGGGTCCAAGTCAAGCAGGATGAGTGACTCAAAATGTTTCTCCGGTTCCAATGAGTCCCAAATATCAACCTTTACCTTAATACTTCACAGTAATATACAAACCCTCTGATAGAGAGGAATGAATTAGATAAAACACAGCATTAACCTTTCCCCTGTGGACAGGATGGGCCAGCAGAAAAAGCTGCAAAGAGCCAGACTGTGCTCTAAGCTAACAATCAGTTCCACAGCAAATCCTCAGCACAGATACACAGAGGCTGTCATCTCCTCCCCATGCTGAGGGTAAAGCCAAGCAGCAGGTTCCTAATCCTGCATTCTTCCCAACAATTGCCTGACCACACTTGTACCTGCAGCTGGACGTGGTGGAGTAGCACAAGGACAGTGCCCACCTGCTTCCCACTCAAGGGGCACACAGCTCCCCCCAGTCGGTCAGCCAGGTGCCCATCAGGGCAGTGGGATTGGACAGGGCCGGTTTGAAAGGCATCTTATATAACGAGAGCTGAGCCTTTGGAATTGTATTTCCAGAGACCTGTCTCAGTTTAGCCCATGGTTTTGCTGAAAAACTAACTCACAAGAGGCAGAAAATAGCACAAATATGGATTGCGTGGATGAAGGACACAAGAAATCCACATACCCAGAAAAGGGAAACACAGTCTGTTACGAACACAGTGCAAGCAGTATTTGGAAGCTATTTCTGTCTTTCACCGTTAATCCAGTTAATAATAACCTTCCAAAGAGGATTGGTAAAAAAGACCATGACAGCTTAGCTGTTTTAAGGCCAGTCCTTGACCTGTTTTAGTTTTAGCTTATTTCAGCTGCTTAATGATTACCTGTTCTGCGTCTTCTGTGACCATCACAGTTTCCTGCTGAGGCTCCTGGAGAACAAGTTGCAAATGTGGTATTTCTGAAACATTCAAACGCAAAAAATTTCTTTGAAAATTAAGACTTTGCTTTAGACAGAAACAGGATATTCTTCCAGAAGCTTTAGAGAAAGGACATGTGGCTGTCAATAACACAATGTAGTGGAGCTACGTAACACTGTCATTGAATAATGTGGGTTTGGTTTTTTTAGAGGCAACCACATAACCAACATGCTGTTTTAAGCAGCTTTTAGAAAAGAACAATTGTTGTCACACAGACACACTGAAAGGCAGGTAATAGCGATTCAAGTTTTAAGAAACATTTTTATGAAGGAGAGGAAAGAAAGAACTATTGTAGCAAAATGTTTCAAATTTCATTTGGAAAAAATAAAATGAGAAGTTGTTATAAACGTACAAGAAAAATGCATTCTGTAAGTCATCTCAGTTCTAATTAATGTATTAGGTGATGCCTCAGCTTTTTAGTATAGGAGCCAGTAAAGCAACGGATAGTATGTCTTCCCCAGAAATACCAACTTAAAAGCATTAAAAAACAGGCTCCATTTTTGTAGGCACGTTAACTACCAATGATGGTATGAAAAACATGTTAATATATATATGCAAAATAAAACTCAGGACCAAGTTAAACAGTTCTCTTAGGGGTATGAATTTCTATACTTTTACTTCTGAGCGTGCAGAGAAGACACACATACCATCAAAATACAGTACAAGGTTTTCTTCTGTACCCCTTTAAACACTTTTCTACATACAATTGATTATACAAAACTGTATTTGCTAAGTATTATGGAAGTTGAGGAAGCTCAAATGAATCAGTTTTGTGAATTCTAACAATTGGAAGGCAGTCTGTGTTTTCTGAGATAATGGCTTTCCTTTATTGACTCATACCATACTGTAGTCTTTCCACCAACTGAACTACGGAAAGCCTCATACAATGTTCCCTTCCGTAGCAGGACGAGAGACCTTCAATTACTCAAAGAGCTGCCTCAAGAAAAGTTCAAGGAATTCATATGGATGCAAAGAAAGTTACAGATATTCTGGTATATGCACTGCTAAACCCATGGAAATGGAAAGACTACGAGGATTTCGAGAATCTTTACATTTCAAACAACGACAGCTTGAAATTTGAAGGCATTTATTGAGGTCTATTTGAAAAGCATCAGAAATTGCAAAATATACGGAAACTATCTATAAATCCTTATTTCATTCTATTCAAGTTAGGAATGGATTACAGTGGGCAGTTTTAGGCACCCCACTTTAGTCAAGACTGACAGGTCATGGGACAAAAAGGAGTAACAAAGTATTTAGAATCTATAGAGCAGACTTAAAAGATGATGATTTTTTATGTTTCATTTAATATTTTGGTAGTTTTTTTAAAGAAATTACATCTCCCAGTGTTTAAGATCTAAAAAAATGTCAGCAATCAAGTGTTCAACACACCCACTGGAAACAGAATTACAACAACAACAGCAGCTTGTTTTGAAGTAAACATGCAGCTACAGGTGCATTGGGAAAAGTGTTTTAAGTAACATAATAGCGAAGCTCTGAGTCACTGCATTTTTCAGGTGGAATTCCTCTCAGTAGAGGGAGGAGCTGCTTTTTAAGAAAGCTGATTTAAGTTTTCCAGGTGCATTTTGGATGTACTCGATTTTAACTTGGGGCATGATATCAGATTGAAAGCTGGATTTCTGTAAGGCCTTTGATATGGTCTCCCCAACACCCTTGCTACTAAATTGCCGAGATACGGGTTTGACAGGTGGACTGTTAGGTGGGGTAAGGAACTGGCTGCATGCAAAGAGTTGCAGTCAACGGCTCAACATCCAAGTAGAGACCAGGTCCCACAAAAGTCCATACTGGGACCGGTACTATTTAGCGTCTTAATTGCTGACAGAGACAGTCGGATGGAGTGCACCCTCGGCACACGTGCAGGTGACACCAAGCTGAGCGGCTGATTTTGCTGGAGGGGCATGATGCCATCCAGAGGGACCTGGACATGCCTGAAGAATGCAGCCATGCGGCCCTCATGCAGAGCAAGGTTTAATAAGGCCAAGTGCAAGGCCCTACACCTGGGCTGGGGCAATCCCCAGTACCAGCACAGACTGCGGGGTGAATGGATTGAAAACAGGCTACAGAGGATAACTTTAGGATTCTGGTAAAGTAAAAACTGGACAGGAGCTGGTAGCGTGTGCCTGCAGGCCCGAAAGCTAACCATATCCTGGGCTGCACCAGAAGAGCTGTGGGCAGCAGGCTGAGGGAGACAATTCTCACCCTCTTCTCTGCTTTTGTGAGACCCCACTCAGAGCACTGTGTCCAGTTCTGGGATTCCCCTGTACAAGACAGACGTGGATGTGTTGGAGTGAGTCCAGAAGAAACCACAAAAATGATCAGAGGGCTGGAACGTGTCTCCGATGAAGAAAGGCTGAGAGAGTTGTGGTTGTTCAGAGAAGAACAACCTGGAGAAGAAACAACAAGCTAAAGAAGAAAGGCTCCAGAGAGGCCTTACTGCAGTCTTTCAAGAGGGCGGCTTCTCTCTGGGTTGCCCAGGGAAGCTGTCAGTTGCCCCATCATTGGACATGTTCAAGGTCAAGTCGGATGGGACTCTGAGCAACCTGACCTGGTGAAGGATGTCCCTGCTCAGGGCAGAGGGGATGGACCAGATGATCTTTACGAGTTCCTTCCAACCCAAACCATGCCATGATTCTAAACAATGTCTTGAAGTCCATTAAAGACCTGCATCTCTGAGATCGTGAAGCAATGAAAGAGAAAGATGTTCTAGGACTGTAGGAATCTGGATTATTGGTGATTATTCCCCCAGCAGGATTCTTACAAAGAGATTCTATCTTTGAATGACAGGAAGCAAAAGGAATCTATTTCTCAAAAATCAAGACAGCCTACTGTCATAGTGCACCAGACCCTAAAGTAAACACAAGAGAGAATCCATTGTTTTACAGTACAGTTCCGATAGAGTTGTGACATTGCTGCTACCAGTCTACATGACCAGACACTCAAAACCAGTGTAATTGTCTGGGGTTTTTTTTATATGTAGCACGTATATGGGCCCCTTACTGTTTCGGCAAAAGCTATCAAAAATACCCCACCCCCAAAGTACCACCTGCAGATTGTCAGCATTTTGTACCGGGGAAAGCTACCACTTCAGCTATATCGTAGTTTGTACAAACTAATTCTAGAATGATTCTTAAATATATTCAGAATATTAAAATAGATAAGGTAATCATACAACCTTCCATCTTCTGTCTTTCCAAGTTTTCTGTGGGTAGGAATGAAGTCTCGTTCTGGTCTTCCTGATCTATTATTTTTTCCTGTGAAGTTGATTCATCCTGTTTAAACAGGATGGAGGGGAGAAAGATAAATTTTAATACTGTTTCTAAATACATATTAGTCTTTGATCATTTAGTTAACTTTTTAAAAAAAATCAATTGCCAACTTTTAAATTACTCAAATTGACTTCTACTTCTTTCCAGGCTTCTGTAGTCGTAACATGCCTGCCCATCAGCTGAGAGAACTAATAAAAGCCTTTCTCAAGCATGCATGATAAAAAAAAGGAATTCTAGACATTTAATTTGGTTTCAGTTCCTAAATATACCAGAAAAATTAATGAGAATCATTTGAAAATATCATACCTGCTGCTTCAGTTCAGAGAGCTGCACTTGTGGCTGGGATTTCAGCTCATCCTGATAGCAGACAAATGCTTCAGATTTCTGTACTAGTTCATCTGACAGAGGGGAAAAAGGGGAGTTAAGGTGTGTTCTTGTCTTTTTTGCCAAACCACATCCATTTTACACACATGCACAATAGTTTATGAAATCCCTTATCTCTTAGTCACTGCTTCAGCTTTGGGCCATAAAGGAGCTGGAAGAAAATAAATTTGAAATAAGAGCTTGAGGCAAGATCAGTGTCATTATTTATAACACAGGTCTATGGGGAAAATGGTAGTTTGCTTTTCTTGGTTGTTTTACTTATAGTTTCAGTAGAAATTCAGACTGTGAAGAACGTGGCACATCTAAAAAGGACTTACATAAGTTGATGGAAAAAATCCAACAAATCAATAAAATCAACTAAAAATTACAGCTCAAGGAATCCATAAGCCTCAAAAGATGAGAGGCTGGGACAGTACACAAGCAAAGCACCACATATGCTGCCCCATGCTTCTGCTCCTCTTGCAGCTGCCGAAGACAGAACGGTGGGATCGAACTAGACCCCCTTAGTTTGAGACAGCACCACCATCCCTGTGTTCCTGTGCAATTAGGAATTGTTGTACCAGCCATTCTTATGAGCTGTTATAAAAACAAAGCCAAAGAGAAGGCAACCCAGTGACACTCAGGCTCCTGAGAACCTGCTCCACCTAACTGCCACGCTTGCTCACCCAGTGGTCCGTGTGTCGTAGCTCCGTGTTCCACAGATGGCACCAAGAGCTGGCCAATGTCCTGTTTCGGCCGGTCCTTCTCAGCTCTGAGGGCAGCATGGCCACATTGCAGCTCTTGCTCAGACACCGTAAGACAACTGATCAGACGGTTTTTGTCTTCCACCTCCAGCCTGTGTTCCTGTTCCAGGTCTTTATACTTCACCTCTAGTTCAGCTTGTGCTTTTCTTGCCTCCTCCAGCTGTTCTGAGAGACACTGCACCTCCTCCTGCAAGCGATGGGAAGACAGCTTCCTCTCAGCTAGTTCCAGCTCCATCTTCTCCCTGAGATCCTGAGACCCTTGTCTCTCCGCATCTCGCGCATCCCTCATGGAGCGTAGATCCACTTCCATCTTCTGGCACTGATCTAGGAGTGTCTGTAAAGTGATACAGAAATTAATTCCTCTCTCAGCTAGTTAAATACCTTGAAAAAGCAAAAGTACCTGGATTATATTTTAAGGTTTTCATTAAATCCTTTTAAAATACCTGAGTAGCAGAAGGGACAAAACAAACATGTCAGAAATTTCAATTTATTAGAAAGAAACTGCCCCACTATTTGGAAATTGCAAGAAGCAATGCTGGGAGAAACAACTCATGGTCGTGGTAAAGAAAAGGTAAGTCTTGATTTAGAGGAGGGGAATTTAGAGGAAAGAAGCAATAGAACAGAGGCCAGTTGTTCTCTTTTAGAAGAAAGCAAACTTCCCAAAAACGGGAGGAAGGGCTACAACAAACGAGGGAGATCTCAACAATTATGGAGTAGAATTAAAAAAGAGCAGAACAAAAGTGTGTATGTGAAAGGGGAATGCTGAAATATGAATCTGGAGGTAATAGAGGGCTCCACACAGTACCCACTGCTTTAAGGAAGATCTCAGAAGGCTGGTCGACACTGACCAGAGATTTAAGGTAACCAAGAGACAGAAACAGACCTTACACCTGCCCAAGCTCCTAGAGCTGTGGATGGTCAGTATAGCTAATTTCAGGAGGAGTCTGATGAGGAGCTCCTTTTACTTTATGGGTAGGAAGAGAAGCTTCAGCCACATGGCCTCAAGTTTGTACTTATACCAGGTCTCCTTCAGACCACAGAATGTACGAGGGAAGTCAAAGACACGGAGGAGGAGTCAAGGAAGTCCAACAACCATGTCATGAAGATATCCATGCCACCACCCCACGATACACCCTGCTGAGCAATACAGTCAGCAGTGAGTACAAGTCAGCTCATTGAGGTTCTTTACCTCTTCCTGGTAGTAAGAGGACCCACCGTTGTGCCTGGCTGGCACACAGAGGAAAAGAAAATATGTGTGGCACTGCTGCAGCGCTATCTGTCCAGCTAGCGAGGTGACCAAAGCGCCGGGCACCCACCCGCACGGGAGGGGGTGACGGAGCCGCTCGCAGGCGCGAGGGAGGGTCGGCGGAGCTCCGGCACGGGTCCACCTGACCCACCGGTGGTGAGATCGCGCGGAGGAGGCGGAAAGAAGGCGGAGGGACTTCTTCGAGGTAAACAGGAGATAGTTTACTGAACGAGGTTGGGCGTGAAGAAGACAGAACAACGCCCTTGGCGTGGTATTTTCTACCCCCATGAAATGGGAGGGGAAAGCACATAACAACCAATGGGGTGACCGAAACAGGGCGTTACAGAGGTGGGAGACAGGTTACAGAACCAATGGTAACAGGGGTAGGCAGGGGGGGTTAACATGGGCTAATGCGGGACCGAGAAACAGAGAACTTTCTGGAGGGGAAACCAACTATAGGGGAGAAAGGGGAGGAGATGGCAGTGGCCAGTTATGGGGGTATGATCTGCATACCCTGCACAGCCCGCTGGGTACGGCTCTTGGGCTCTGTGGGTATCAGACCAGTGCGCCTGCTGGTCCCATAGGTACTGCTGGCCATGGCACCGGCCAGGGCACACTGCAACATGGCACAAGTGTGTAAAAATGATCCAAGTGAGATTCAACATTAGACCGGCTGGAGATCACGCAGCCTACGAATATGAGACTGATTCAGTGTAAGTCTCTTCTAAAGGGACGGAGAATTTTCAGAAGTTCAGATATTGGAAAAACTCATCCTCTATCTGCAAACCAACCTTTTAAGAGGTTGTGTACTTAATCCTGTCTCAAGGAGCACACGTACATATAGTCATATATGCACAGACTTGATCTCGTCCTCTTCACACTTCAAACTGATGAAGTGACAGCCAATCCCACTCCACAAGTTGTGTCACCATATAAGCAAGTTCTCAGCAAGACATACCAAAGAACATCTGTTTCTGCTCTGATCTGGCCTGGACACTGCAGTCCAGAAACACTGAAGCTTCAGCAGCACCATGTCAGGCACTTCTGCTTTTGGCAAAGGTTTGTGTATTTGGCTTTGAAAGTACAGTCAGCAGTATGGGTATGGATAGATGTAGACCCTGTCCACTTGCCCAGAACGTGGATCATTAAGAGCTGGCAGCTGAAGCACCCCATTGTCTGGCTGTACCTGCTGTAAGCTGTGCAGACAGACCTGCAGCAGCTCTAACACCTGACCTGAGGGACGCTCCAGCTGATTTCATGACGGAAATCTGATGCCAAAAAAACCCTAATCTGGTAACCTCTGAGCTACTGACAAAGGACGCACCCCCCACTCCCCCTCCAGAGTAAATCAATAAAAAGCATGACCAGGTACCTGGTTTTGTTTTTCAGCAGTGTGTAACTCCTGCTGCAGCAATTCTACCACCTGAGTTCGTCCTAACAGAGCTGCTTCCTGCTCCTCGAGCCTTCTCTGGAGTGCACGCAGGTTCTGTGAGAGAGACAAGGCTGTTCCAGAACTGGGAAGGCTAATGTAAGTTTAGATCCCCAGGTTTCATTGATACACCTCGTTTTCGTACCACAGTTACTTTAATAGCCTGAATTACTTCATTTTTACTGACATCAATCCTGAAGCCCTGGTGCAGTAGGAGGAGCTCACATTGCTTCATGAATAGGGAACAGGAGCACAATAATTTAATACTTTTTTCAACTGTTACTTCTCTTCAACTGATAACAAACCAGCCGATTGAAGCTAGGACTCAAAGTCCCAACTAGCATTCCAAAAAACGCCAAACAACCAAAGCATCTTCCTTCTTATCCCTTCTGAGTTACTTTAATGAGAACTGTTCTTTCAGGGTGTCTTCTGGTAAAATTCCTTTTTCTTCCTCCTCCCATGATATGACTATTATATCAAATATACCTGTTGCATCTCTACTTCCAGATCTGACTGGACCACCATCTTGAGCAATTCAGCTTGATGCTGCTTCACATGCTCTTCCAGGAGAGCTTCCTTCTCCTGAATCACTTCCTGCAGGGAACTCAGCTGAAACCACAAGCCACAAAATAAAAACAAACCAACAAGATTATGAACCTGACAGACACACAGGCTTGCTTTCACAATGCATCAGCATATTGTGTGTGTGATGGAGTTTTCAGCTTGACAATCCTATACATCACCTTGGTCAAATGGTATTTTTACCTGGTGTCTTTATCCTACTAATACGTGTGTAATAACTGATAATATTTCAGATCCCAGAGAGCAAAAAGCATCAAATTTCATCTACAAAGATGCAGAATTACTATATAATTAACACTTCATAAAACTTCTGGGGTTTTAATTGTATAGGATGCAGCCCAATTGACAGTTCAAAAGCTAAACCTGCAATTCAGAGTATTAACAAAAATCTTTCCATAAATAATTAGAGTGTTAACATTAAAGCTGTTACAGGCTGTGATAAGCAGCTGCCCTGCACACCCACAGCAGAAGACAGACAGGTGATGACAGGCCTGGCAGCTGGAAGAACACTCTACCCCAGCTACTGCAAAACCCATCACAGAACAGCAAGGGCAGACAGGGAAGAACCCAAATTCTGACTCAGAGGAAGGGACACCCTATCCAGGCCCTTCCAGGAACTGTTCCCCCCCTCCTGAGAGAGCCATCAGTCCCACTGTCCAAGGGTGAAACACATCTTTTACCTGCAGAGCACCTTTTGCACCAAGGGTGGTTCTGGCCTGGGGGAGGGGGGGTAGAGGATGGGGGGCAGGTGAAGATCATTTGGGGATCGTGAAAGACTTCTGTAATGTTTAGAGAGGAGCCAAAGGCAGTGAAATTGATGGACCTAGGTGACTTGAGGAGGAACAAAACTGAAAAAATTGAGATAAGGAAACTGAAGACCAGCTGTGTAAGCACTGTTCTATTCTATCATACTAGTCTAAGCGGTGAGGTGGGAAACACACACTGATGAATAAAAAAAAATTTCTGTACCTGTGCTGCATACTTGATTTCAGCATCTTTCAGATTCACTTTGGCTACAACCAGCTGTTTCTTCAGGTCCTGAACAGTCTCCTCTCGCTCCCTGAGCTGCTCTTTCAGTACTTCCACTTCCTCTCTGTGCCCTTCACTTGCGTTTTCATTATTCTGACACTGCTGGAGGGAACAAGTAGGAAGAAGAGAAACAGAAGAAAGTAAACTTATCAGTATTACTGGTTAATAAATTAAATAAATAAATTCATTTAAAAAAACCCACTAGAATGCTACTGCACTCTTGACTCCTAATCAGATGCTTATTTTTACTACATTGCTTCATTTCTTAACTTTACATTTCTTCTGTTTCTTTAAATGAAGTTGTCCTATGTTAAGTAACTATTTTCCCTATTTTTGTGTAGATATGCACAAGACGCCTTTAACTGGGAAGCATCAAAGCACTTGGAACAGCTAACAGCCCGTGACTGCTCACTATATAAACTAAGGCAAATTAGATTATTAAATACATTATAACACATAATTTATGATATGCCTACCCTGATTTGTGAGGCTTTTTAACATCACAGATTTCTCTAATGCCAGAAATAAAAACATTTTAAAATTAGCTATAGAAGAATATTCTCTGTGTGACAAAGGGGTAGACATTCTAGACTACAGAAAATGCCCATGGAAATCTCTTTGGACTACAGGATTAATAGCAATGAACTTATTAGAGATAAGCAAAGGGAACAGGCAAACATTTACCAGTTCTACTCCATCTGAAGCGCTTTAATCCTCTGTTTATGACCATGTGAAATGTAAACAGCATTTCACATAGAACATTAGCCTAGGCTGTGTCTACTCAGACAACCTAGCACACTACACCTGCACTCTTCTCTCTGTCTCTCAACCACCTGGGTGAAGGCAGGCCCCTTCACACCTGGGTCAGGGCAGGTCCCTCACACCACCCGTCACTGAGCAGACAAACCCGCTCCACATTCTCATCTCAGCACTTACAGCTACTGTGAGCACTCAGTGCTGGGTATTTTGTATTGAATATCTATTAAATGCATCTCTTTCATTTTATTTGTGACAAGTATTGGGTCAAATACCACCAATAACACAGGAATTCTACAGAGTATTTATGTCCTTAAACCCATTCTGAAAAAATTATGAAGGCTTTTAGAAGTACTTATAAATCAGTACTTATAATAAGAATAAGAGGCTAGTGTTCCTCAAAAGATGTTTCACCTACAGAGAAGGTCTTTGGCAGGAAGTAGAGCAGACAGACAAGGAAGCTTCAATTGCACTTAAGTTTAGAAATAGAACAGGATAGAAAAATAAAGAACAGAAATGCAGGAAGCTCTAAGAAGCCAGGGATATACATAACTTCTAAGACTGGGGCAGAGGAGTTGCTACGGGGGAAGATGGGTGGATTAGTTTGCTTACTTGTAATTAGCTCTCAGGATTGGTATTTACAGTCGGATTTGGAAAAGCCTCTTACACTGGCCACTACACAGAGTGCCACAATTAAGGGCAGTAGCACAGCCACAATGTTCCTTTGAGCTCAAAGAGCTCAAGCTTTTAAATATTATGTTTTTACAAAATGTATAAGCTCTCATATCTGAACATAACTTATCTTTACCCACTTTAAAAGTTTGAGAGGAGCCTCAATTGTTCTATATACAAATACTATCTGACAGAAAGAGAGAAGCTGATGTTTCCATTCTTCTCAAAATAACGCACTCTGCTAAAAGCCCAGGAAGCAACAGTACTAATTAGATATTTAAAACACAGCCTTCCCCTAGGGCCCACATCATAGAGAGGAAAAAACCAGCCCTTTGCTAATGTTCAATACTTCAGCACAACATGCAACCCTAACCTAGAATTTTCATCTTCAAATGTCAGGGTAACTGTCTAGGAAATACCCCCATTACTCAAGACAGCATCTACTTGGAGAAATAAGTGTAAATAAAGTACTCTGTAGCTCCTCAGTAGGTCTAACCTTGCAAGAAAGAAGCTAGTGGTTTCTGGGTCAAATACATAACATTGCAGGTAACTGTCCTAACATAATTTCACTCAAACTGTGTTCTAACCCAAACCAAATAAGGCTGTGGTCCATACCATGTCCACTGGAGACTGTCTCAAGCCCTCATTTCTCTAATCAGAAGGCCATTTTTCTTAATGGCTATTTTACATTCATCCATTCACCTGCATTATCCTTTAACAGCTCCCCCACTTTCTTGATGCTCACCTTCCTCATAGTGTAGAAAAAAAAGGAGTTTCCTCTCTGACTTTGACTGACTAAATAACCAAGCTATCTGAGTGTCTCCCAAGTGCAGGTACTAACACGATGGGAGAACAGAAAGTCTCTTGCTGCTCTCAGCATTTCTCTTTCCTGATTCCAAGTGAGCAGAACGTCACAACACTCCACAAAAGGCCTTGCCACTCTCAGTAGAATATCTAGAACAGTATGTAAGAAAGATAAGGCCTCTTTTTCAAATCTATATTGCACCAATTAACTGATGATAAGCTTTCTCTCATTTTGCTTTCTTCAACTGATAAATTTGAAGCAAGAACACTTGCCAGTCCTCAACAGCAAGTCTACACAAACTCATGTAACAGCACATGGCTGTTACACACCCATGCTGCATATAGATAAGCTAAAAAAGAGCCTCAGCACCAGCACAGCAGTGTCAGTTGACACAGCTAAACAGCCTCCATGGTCTCCACTGGCCTCTGCAGCAAAGAACGTTGTTCATGACCTTGCAGTATACAGTGTCATGACACCAGAAATGCTTGATCGTGCACTTCTAAAATTTTGCTTTATTTTTCTATTATGTCAATCCTTGAGATCATCCAATTCTTCACGTATGAAACCAGATGGTGCTTTGCATTGAGAAAGATTCTCAAGTTCTCAAGTATTGGGAATTACAGAAGCACATTTCTATGGTTTTATGATGCTCCTAATCAAAAATAGTCAGCACAAGTCATAGAACCAGTCTTTGCTTTGTTAGTAGTCACCTCTCATCTGACACGTCTCACATGCACCTTTGACTGTTTCCTACAATATTTTAATATTTTTTTCAATGTCTGAAATAACCTTTATGTTCTCTGGTTTAATGAACATCATCCGATGTCTGGAAACCATTTTGGACTTCTATCCCATTTCCATTGCATAATATTACCAACTTTTTAAAGAAAACATTTTTCTGCCAATCACATAGTTGAGTTTTCAAAAATTACCAGCTCCAACGGGAGCTTCTAGTTAGTAGCTAACAGCCTCTTTAATGTCTTTGTAGAGGACACTTTCCCCTCAGTTTTTACCTAGTGTTACACAATTATGGTTTGTCAACCATAAAACTTTATGATGGCTCAGGAAGCTACGTGACCGGAAAAAATAGATATTTATTTTTTTATATTTAAGTTGCTGCCTTCCAGTTTCAATGACCTCCTTACCTCTTTGTTCTTGTACTCCAGCCAACTTTTGCTGTACTGACATGACAGGTAATATTTTGAAACTCATAAGCTCAGACAGACACACAGTTTCTGCAAGAAAGAGCTTGGCTACAATGGATTACCAAAGTAATGCAAAGGGAAACTAGCCCCTGGCCCTTGAGAGATCAAGTTGAGCACTCCAAGGGCATCTGCAGTACAAGGAGCTGGACAAATAGGCTTCTTACAGCACAGGCATAGACATCCTTGCTGGAACTATGAATGTCCTGCTAATAAGACAACTAGGCCCTGCTGGCTCACTGTGACCTGAAACATCAGGCAGTACCAGGTTATCAATACAAGCTACATCTTTTAAGCGGCCCCGTTCTCCCAACCTTGGGATACTCCAGCTCTTCTGTTAAGGCCTTTGTAGGCAGCGGTGATCCTTTCTCTGTCAGCTCCTCGATGCGTTTGTTCAGAGAGGCCAGTTTGGCTTTGGCTTGAAGTTTAAGTTTCATCAGCTTCGCATCTGCAGCCTCTCGCTCTTTCTGAGAAGAGAAGGACACAAACTGATTGCACCGCAGACTCCAGTGCTATTAGCCAAGAAGCATCACTTTGAAAAGCTACACAACTTGTCAGTCTGCCATACTCTGTTTAATCCTGCCTCCTCAGTAATAGCACTATTAAAAACGCATCTACAAACCAAATTTGTTCTGAAACACTACACATACCAAAATTGTAGCTTCTACCCCAGCACTTCCTTTCAAGGAACAGAGCACTCAGGGACTTCACCCAGCAGTGAATACAAACTCAGTTTGACTTCCTCTGCTATATGCAGTCCCTCAGAACTATCTCAAGTAAGCGCACTCCCACCGTACCTCAGCGTAGGCAACATGTACCTTTGGGAACGTGCCATAAAACCACTGGACTAGTGGATGAGTGCAGCACAGGCTACTCTGTGTCAAACACTCTGAAGCAGGGAAAGAACAACCTCACAGAAGGTATTAGTATTTATTAGAGCCACTGGGAATCTGCATGGGCCTCAAAGAGCTCTGAGACAAAATGCTGTGTAACTTGGATGTAACTTATCTACTCTAGACTAAATTAACCCAATCAAACTAACAGAAAATATCCTACATCTCTTGGGTTAGGGTCCATCCTTCAAATTTCAATAATTCTCTGGAACTGATGCCATTCATCATGCAGGTATCTCATGTTCAAAAAAAACCAGAGACTGGCTTGTACAGAAAACCGAAGCAGCATTTTTCTCTCGGTTCCCAGAAAAAGAAACGGTACCTTGAGTACAGTTTCTTTTTCCTGGAGCAGAGCATCCTTTTCTCGAATCAAATCCTTCAGCTGAACAACTAGCTTTTCTGTTTGGGCTAGGCGCTCCAACAGCTCCTCAGGTGCCTCCTCCATGCTTTCTGCTTCTGACTCCAAAGCTCGTACCTGAAACAACAAAATGAGTGTTCTGAAGGAAAAAAACTATAGACAGCCTGCAGCAGAGCACGCACACAAAATCTTCGGCTCCACTCCTAAATGCTGCACTCTGCCCCCTGCAGGCATTTCATGCAGCCTGTAGAAATATACAGTTAGATGGAACTAGGAGGAAAGCTCAGAGAACTCATAAGCCAACGAGTACAAAGAGTACCTCGCTGACCACCACATGAACAAATCTGAAACAAGAGGCATCCTCACACACTATCCACTGTTTCAATACCAAAGGGCAGCACAGAGATGAAGCCTCCCACTGTCACCCAACCATGCAGAGCTTCCCCTTCTGCCACACACAATCACTAGTACTCTTAAAAGTCTTTCTTCACCCTAATTCCAGTTTGTTTCCTAGGATCACCTTGAGATGTGGAAACTGAAGAGATTATGGTCTGCCCAACAGAAATGCTGACTTAAGAGGTGAGGAGTAGGAGAAAAGCAGAGTGGAATGACAGCTCAGTCTAGTGCTCAGCAAGGAAGAAGCAGGAGACAGTTCTCACTGCAGTCTAATGAACCACACTCCCCAAACTGATTGTCAGTAAGATCTGAAGGTCTTTAGATAACACTGTACTTACAGCAATAGATGGTTCAGTAACTGCATCTCCATCCTCCCCAGACAGCTCTTGTAAAACAGTACTTGCTAAACCTGACAACCGGCTCAGCATCTTGAGCCTAAAACGAAACCAAGAGTCAGAATACAGTTCCAGAGTCAAAACTGCTAGGAAGAATAAGTTCCCTCATGCTGATCTGTAATGTTACAGCAGTTGGTGGCCAGGCTTGCAGGGAATTTGTTTTCTCCTTTTCCAAGAGAGAAAAGCCAAAGTAAAACCTCAGGTCACGTTAACAGGAGCAGCCGGACCCTCTGAACATTAAAGCAGAGGATGTGCTGGTGTCAAGACACATGAAGATTCCTTCACTGCTCTATATGTAAATACATTTTTATACCAGATGCCAAGTCATCGTCAGAATTTATTCTTGATCTTTCTTAACAATGACATTACAGAACCATGATCTGCTCAGTTTACTGAAAAGAAGGGTGATTGTTAAATGAAGTAATTTCTCTACAGGCCAAACATGGCCTGTAACATAAAACCAGCTTTCTGCTAAAAAGTAGTGGAAATAACGGACTGAGCCTTGACGTTTCCTAAACAGATGCAAGTGTGTCACGTTAGAGAGATGATGAGACGTCTGCACGGACCATACAGGACAGGACAGGACAGGACCTTGACACAGGGGAATAGTCTGGAGAGGACATATATTCCCGGGCTGCTGCTTAGCATACCTTCTTTCCTTTCCTTGAAATTCAGGAGCCAAACTAATCCAGCAAGTGGAAGTGAAAACCAAAAAACATGCAGCAGTACCAGCCAGCAACATATAACTTGTCATTTTGGGGAGAGAAGCAATTTAAATTCTCCATTATTAACTGAGACAATGGGATGCACTCCACCTCAGTAAATTCATCAAATTCTAATGAGCCTTTGATAAGTCAAAGTATAGAGTTGCCAACCAGAAGGATATCAACAGGCTGGAGAAACAGATGGATAGAAACATCGTGAAGTTCAGGAAAGGCAGAAGCCTACGTCTGGGATGGGAAAAGCACGAGTGGTACAGGCTGAGGAGCAACTGGCTGTACAACTATGTTGCGGAAGACAAGCTCAAAAGCGTTGGTGGCCAAGCTCGGCACAAGCCACCAGTGCACTGACAGCAAAGGTCAGGTGTACACGGAGCTGTATTGGTAGGACTGCAGGCAGCAGGTTGAGGAAAGCAATTATTCCTCTCTATTCACACCTATAAGACTACATTTGAAGTAGAGTACCCACTTTCAAAATACTGAATCAAGTACAGCAGAGAGCCCCCAGGATGACTGGGGTTTGGGTTACAAGGCATATGGAGAGTATAAGAATTCTGGGCTTGTTCAGGCCTGAGAAGAGCAGGTGAGGAGTAGGACATAATTGCTGTCCTACCTACAACCACCTATAACGTAGCTAAAGACAGAGCCACTCACCTCTTACGAGGTCCACATCAGATGGACATGAGGCAGAGGACACAAGTCGCAGCATAAGCAATTTCAATCAGGAGGAAAAATGCACAGGGAAGATGTTAAAATACTGTATTAGGCTCATAGCAACCTGATTTAATTTTTGATGTTAGACACGCTAAGAGCAAAGGATTTGACCAACTGCACTCCCAAAGTCCCTTAAGAATCACAGAATCGTCATTCTAGTGTTCTATAAAAAGAGGTCACGTGACATTTGACAACTCTGAACAGAAAGGCCACAGAACGGTCTACGCCCGTAAGCACAAAATCATTTGTACAACTACAGAAGCTCCAGCAGTGCAAGCTGAAACCAGGCAAACTCACATTAGCTATAAGATCAAGTTTACATTATTAAAATTATCTCTATCAAATGGAATCTTCTAATATCACAAGATATCTCTGCCTCACTAAAAGTAGGCTTCTGAAGCTGGCTACACAGATTCCTGACCTCCTTTGTCTTACTAAGCAAATCTTTGGTCTTAGATTGCCACTTAAATGTGTGAAAATATTGACACTGGAGAGGAACAGTGCACTACTTTTCTGCAGCAGTCACCTGATTTTGCAGAAGTAGAAAACATGACAATACACATTAGAGCCTCAATAGCAGAAAAGAGCACATGTACACTCACCTGCTTTGTGCTCTACGGAGCTCATGGGTCTGCTGATTCAGTAGTAAGGTTTCCAAGGTAGAGCAGTCACACACGGGTCTTTCATGCCATTCCTTTTTATCTCTTGAGTACTGACGGGTTGCATGAACCAAGACTTTTGATGGAGAGAGAAACGAAAAAGAACAAAAAAAGAAGAGGAAAATAAATTATCCAGTAGTAAAGAAATAAGCCCATCCTTCATCCTACACAGTATACTCCAGGATTGTTAGTGAGTCACTTGCAATAAGTATAAAAAGTGACAAGTCTGCTCTGTTTGGGAACATGGATTTGCAGACATGCCCTGGTTTCTCACACTGCATAACACGCGCTTAGTCTCTTCGGCCGATGGAATAAAATGCTTGAGCAGCAGTTGGTGTAGCAAAAAGACATGCAGCAAGAAGCCAGGCCTCAGACAGGCTCCTGCAAAGAGCTCAAGGGGATGCAACTCCTCCAGAAGCACAGTCAGAATGCCAGGATTGTTCACATTCTGCAACAACGCAACAATCAGTCAAACAAGTCCTGGTGCTTTGCTCACTTCTCAGCTGGCCCTGGGCGAGACTGAGGCATGGAATTCCAGAATAGTACAGCTTTACAGTTCCTGCTAGACGGATTTCCTCTGATGACATCTCACCATATTGCTCACCAAGGTGGTAATATGAGATACTCATTTAGAGACCTGGAATGTCTGGAATCCTTTGTAAGAATAATAAAGTATTTATAGTTTTGTAAACTATCACTCCCACGATGCCCCAATAAGGAACCGAACCTGCCGTCTTGACAGTGGTGCATTTTAGAAAACAGCCATCCAAATGCAAGAATGCCTCTTTCTAACTGTCTCCAATACCTGAAGAGAATGGATCTGATCTTCCAACTGAGCATCAGGCCACAGCTTCTAAAGTCACATATGCACAATATGCGGCTGGGACCAAGAGAACCAATAGATTAATTATTAGAAGAGGTATTAGAAACATGAAAAAGAATCAGAATCTAGGCCTCTGTATGGGCCTCAGCACATATCTGCATGCTACAGATATTAACTGTTTCAAGCATGCATACCTGGATCGAGAAAATATTCCTTGGCCTTTGTCCAGGTTGGCCACATTAACCTGATACTGCACTCAAGCTAATAACCCTTGTTGGGTTTGGCTCACAGTTGGCCCCCTCAAAACGTCTGCAGCTATTTGCATGGATATGGACTTAAATAACTTGAACTCAAGTCTTAGAGACTCATGTCTTTTGAATTCACTTTTAATTTATATTCTCAGGTCAGCTGAATATGGCAAGGGATGTGAATGGGAACAAAAAAGGATTCTACAATTCTGTAAACAGCAACGGGTTTGCTGTCTGTGTAGAGAAAACAGGGAAAACATGGGCCTAGGTGGGCCACTGCTCTGGATAGCATCCCTTGGAACACATCCCTGTAAAGCAGCACTGCAGAGAGAGGCTGGGGATTGTGGTGGACAACTGACCTAAGTCATCAATGCACCCCCATGACAAAGGCCAGCAGCATCCTGGGCTGCATTAGGAGCGTTGTCAGGAAGAAGGTGATCCTTCCCCTCTACTGGGCACTAGTGAGGCCACATCTGGAGTAAGGTGCTCAGTTCTGGGCTCCCCAGAACTAGAGGTGGGAACTTGTTAGAGAAAATTCAGTGAAGGACAACAAATAAAAGGCTCACGGAGAATCTTATCACAGAACCACAGACTGGCTAAAGTTAGGAGGTCATCTGGTCTAAGCTCCCTGCTCAAACAGGCCATCCGCAGCCATCTGTGCAGGCAGCTTCTGAATATCTCCAAGGATAGAGGCTTCACAACCTCCCTGGACAACCTGTGCCAGTGATCAGTAACCCACACAATGGAAAAGCATTTCCTGATGATCAAGGTAATCTCCTGTGTCTCAGTTCGTGCTCACAGCCTCTCATCCTGTCACCAGACACCACTGTAAAGAGCCTGGCTCTGCTTTCTTTGAACGCTCCCTGAGAACAAATCCAGGAACAAGCATAACATGGCTTTAAATTCTGTCCCAAAGCCAACAGTCTGCACAGAGGGTGGTGGCTGTCCTGTGCATTAGCTTCAAGGACTTGTGACACGAATATCCTGGTGTTATACAATGTCAGCCAGTTTCCCCACAAACACAAAAGGACAGAGGTTATTCTGTGTTCCACTGCCTCACCCCAGTAAAGCAAACAGTGCAGCTCTCAGAGGCAAGACTGGTGCTCTCCCAGGCTCACACCGGCATATGGATTCCCATCTCTGTAATGAGCAGCAAAACACAAGGACTCTCGCTGTGCTCAGGATAGGAACCAGGATCCTCTACATTCTAGCTGTAGCAGAAAATAACCTTTTGCTCAGCATTCCTATGACTAATGAACTTTTGCTCGGAAGACTTTACTTCGAACACTGGGACTACCAGCAGTGATCTGGAGGAGGGTCCTTTCCTCTGAAATAACACATCCCTGACCCAAACAGCCGAAGCCTGCTGCTAGTCTGCAGAGTCTGCAGTAAGCAGGGCATAAATCCAGGCATTTCTATCCCTAGGTATCAGCCATAGCAAAGAAACACTTGATAGTGTTTTTCCCTGATTTATTCTATTATCAGTTTATTTTACATAAATGAAGTTAATTCCTTGCATTTCCCTTCGTTTAAAACCAAACACGCATTAAAGGCAGTGCTGCTGCACACAAGCCCTGGGCCAAACTTGTCACGCTGTGCAGAGGGGTTCCAAGAGAAACAAGGAGCGACGGGGAGCACCGGAGCGCCGTACTGGGTTCCGGGAGCGGCAGCTCCTGCCGCTACGGGGGTGGCGGGCAGCGCCGACGGGCTCCAGCAGCCCCGCAGATTTACCGGACCGCACGCCTCCGGTGGGCCCCGCGGAGTGCGAACCTCCCCCGGCCGGGCTGCGCTCCCGGTACCTGCGGGCACCGCCGGCAGCGTTCTACCGGCGGGAGGAGGGGGGGG
>VXAZ01004099.1:133008-179990 GCA_013399875.1 Gymnorhina tibicen | reverse complement strand
TTATACAATAAATGGAACTTGGAGATATCTAACTTGGGATAACAGGAACAAATGGAGGAACATCACAACCATTTTATAACTGGGGAGTAATTAACAATTAATTCTTTAATTAACAAACTTAACTCCATTAACAATCTAAGACCTGGTCACTGGGCAACAATTAATATGCGAAAGCCAATTACGAATTTTTATAAATAACATCTGTCTTTAGTCCTTTAAACTCTCTTAATACTGGATCAATTTTCTTTTATCATATTATTGCCCATTACTATACAGCAAATTCCTTAGTGGTGTTGAAGGATATTTTGATTTTCCACATAGAAACTAGATTGTACAAAATCTACTTGCTAGCAGAAAAAAATGTTGGTTCTCATTATCTACACTACTATTCTTTCAGTTTTTACCCATGATTCTATGAGGTGTCAGTCTTACCTGTTTTGTTCTCTTGGAATGGTCAGTTCCAAGATCTCCTCAGAGCATAATCATGCCTTTTCATCAAACGTGTATTTTTTTGGTCATACAGACCTTCATAAAGAAATAAAGGACAGGTCATAGTCTTAATTTTTGTAATACCTGATTTTTAAAATCTAAAATTAATGCAATATTAATGTACTATTCATTAATACAAATGAAGTTTCATTATGCATTAATTTAATTATTGCCTCAGGAAGTCGTAGCTGATACTTCCATGCCTAGAGGGGCACAATTATATTCAATTCAAACTTTACCCCTCCAGCTGGACTTACAGAATTTTCTCCACAACTTCTCTAAAATGCAACTACTCTGTGCAAGGTACTCATCCTGTGAAGGTTCTGAACACCCAGATCTGCTGAGGCAACTGCAGCAACGGGCTCAAAAACCACACTTTTGATTCCCAAACTAGGGAAAAATGCCCTATATGCAAATATAAAATGCCCAATAATGCAAAATTGTCTCCTTTATTTCTATAGGAGAATGGAATTAGCTGGTAAAAGACCTAGCAGCTTTGTTTTTTATAGAATCATGGAATCACAGAGTGGTTTGGGTTGGAAGGGGCCTTAAAGAACATCTCATTCCAACCCCCTTGCTGTATTTTCTGGTTTTCCATTATTAAAAAAAAAAGAAATTAAAATTCATTTTTTGCTCTGCTTGGCTGCAGAATGGAAAATACTTATGCCTTCAAGCAAATTTTCAGTGTCGGGCTCCCTGCTTTGTTATCAGGTCCTAATAATAATCTTTGTCAACAACTCAGAATTGCTACTGTAAATCTTGATTGTTGTTATTTGTATAATATAAGTCATGTATGTTTTTATTCAGTGACCCCACGGAGGGGGATCTTTTTCTCCATATTCTTCCTTGGGGAAAAAGATTAAATATATTTTATAAGGGGCAGATTTTCTTCCTAAGGATTTTGAGTGCTCCCATGACCATCTGAAAATGAAGGATATTCTGTGCACGTCAGTGGAATTCATTCCCTTTCGACTGACCACCCAAAAAGTGAGGCATTTTTCAGCCCTGAAATTTGTTTTCAGAGGATGAATGTTGTGAATGCAGCATCAGCTATTCCAAGTGCTTGTAAATAATTGCATCTTTTGTTTCTTACTGTGTTTCAGTGGAAACCAGACTGAAATCTGTATCCACTGGCTTGGGCCTAGGCATGTAAAATTATATCCTATATCCCTTCAGCCTGAAAACTTCGTATTTCCAGCCAAAGAGAAACAGATAACGCACAAAGTTGGCGTTTCAAAGTAGCAGCAGAACATATCTATTAATATTTAAAATTCTTTGTAACCAAAGGTAGGCTTTTTTCCCTAGTGTTTTATCAGAACCCAGATACAGCAAGACAAATGTTTATTCCTAAGTGAAATATTGCAATTGAAATATTCCACGATACATTTACTTTTTCATGTGTGTGCGCACATACAGATTTTATAGTTTAAGATTTTAGTAATGGTTTCTGTTAAGGCTTTTTGGGTTTGTTTTTTTTTTTTTTGCCACAGTTGACGTTAGCAGTTCAGCAGGATTTAACACGGCGTAGTACAATTGCTGACCGTGTAGGAGGCAAGAGTGCTGTACACAAAAATGGCAAAACCTGGGATAAGCGAGGGGTGTCATGGATTGTGTCCCGGGCAACTTTCTGTGGTGGACACATTTGCAAAGGACAAAATATCTGGGGGGAAAAAAGGTGATTTCAAAAGGAGAGAATTGTTAATCTCGTTTATGCGCGCAGGTTGATCATTGCCTTACACTCGTGCAAAATTCTGTCGTGTTAAGAAAGGGAAGCCTCAGGGGGCTGGCCAAGGACAAGATGGATCTCACAGAGAACCACTGGAAGCAGAAATTTCTGTACTTCCCCCTCTGGAAGTTTCCCTGTCCTCTTTGTGCTCTTTTTGATGTCTCCTTCCGCATGAGCGTCGTGCCGGTGCCACAGATACCACTTCCCCTGTCCCCCACGCGTGTCCTCTCCCACAAGAGTCTCAGCAGCTCTCTGATCAGTAATTATTCTCCAGGAAAATGGGATTCTCTGGCAGCACAGCAGCTTGAATGACCTGAGTTTCTGAGTTTTCAAGGTTTCCACACCGCACTTTGTGGGTTCTCCGTGCCCTGCCGGTGTCCCCGTGAAGTTGTGCTTCATTAACATTTATAATTTCTGCTGGTGCCTCGCATGCTGGGTGAACACATTAATGATCTCTGCACATGGGAGGCTCCAGGCTGCTGCTTTTAGCAGTATTTCCATTGTGGTTTACAGCTGTGCACCCTCAGAATTCACCAGGATAACAGAAGTGTTGCTTTTCACAACTGCTGTGTTACCAAAGGAAAAAAAGGGACAGCTGAAATTCTGCAGGACTCTGAATTGTCAAGGCACCACAGTTATCTGAGCAATGACCAGCAATAATATCAACTTTCCAGTCCTTTTACTGTTGGCTGTCATGAGAATAAATAGTGATCATGTTGGTTTTGGAGGAGAATGTAAACAAGGGAAATCATGTTTAAAATGAGATACTACAATTATCCTTCTTTTTCTTTTTCCATTTTCTTTGCACAGGCATTGGGTCCATTTCATAATACACTTTGAAGCATAAATCTCATCATTTTGTTCTTTCTATTCTTTCATCCCCTTTGAAGCCATGTAGTATAAATCACAGACTAATGTGAAATGAACTAATAAATTGGTACATAATAGGCAATTTCTTTGTATCTGCTGAAGTGTTTCACCCGCGCTAATAAATACATTATAGAGAATATTTGTAAGTGGCTTTTGAAGAATGCAAATTCAGAAATCTATACTTCTGGAGAAGTTAAAACTCTTGATATTCAGTGCTCTGAGAAGACACAGGAGTTCAGTCCTGGATCATTTTGTTTGTTTTGTATTTGTTTTTCTGGTGATAAAAACGCAGTTACCTGTAGCCATGGATGTCATCTGGGGAAAGAAACTCCAGCTAAGCACCGCAGAAAATAATCTCTTTATGATGACCTTGTGTCACTGCAAGTACAAAACTGTCTTCACAGCTGAATGCTCTAGCCCTGGGGATTACTAATGATGGAAAGTAATAGCTTTTAAACTTCTAGTCACCTGAGATGTGTGTCACATACATTTATTCCCGTCGGAATTTTAAAAATGCATTTATGCGGCATCTTTGGGGATGTTTTCAGAACAGCAGTATCACGTTGGTGATAAATTTGCATGAATTTTGGGCACACTGCAGTAAGACACTGTTAGTGATGAATTACCTCCAGGAAGCCCAGGAGCTCAGAGCTGCATGTGGCAATCTAGAAAACACTGGTCACTCTCTGTTGTGTGGATGTTCAGTACCTCCAGTAAAACAGTCTCTGGAAATGCTCGGGGAAACAAATCAGAAAAATATCTCCAAGAATTTCTCCTTTGTTTCCGTTCAGGGATACGGATAAAAACAATCACTTGGATAACGAGAAAAAAACCCCCAAAGACATACAGCCTTAAAAAACAAGGCATATCTCTTGTGACCTTCCATTCATTCCTCTCTTCCTGCACATCTGTTCCCTGCTGAGCACTGCCTTGTGCCCTGGCCAGCTGTGGCAGGGCATATCACCCCTCTCCCCACCCCGGGTGGCTGGTGCAGATAGGAGAGAGAACCCAGGCGGGCAAGGCCCAGCGGGTATCATCTCCTGGCACCAAAAGATCTGCCAGCTTAACAGATGTGGGAAGTCAGAAAAAAACACAGGTGATCAAAAGGCCTGTTTTTACACTATAAAAGTACTACAGTTGATCAGAGAGGCAGAAGTCTCTCACACTCCCTGGGAATGTGTGAGACAATTTCTTTCCAAAGTTGCTTGGACGCAACTTTGTGGTTACTGTTCCAGAAACTGAGGGAAAGGATTTCAATGTGTGCCCCTTCAACAACTTGGTGGTAAGAAACACTGGATCCTAAGTTATACTATTTCTTAGCTAGCCGTAAATTTAATGGTACCTTTAACCCCATGTGTATAATACTAGTATTCCCTTTTTGTCTTACCCCTGTGTAGTAATAGTTGGTTTAAATCTCATGTCTGTTAGTTTTGTGTCTATTAAATAAATGATTAATTCCATAATAGACTGAATCAGCCATTATTAAAGAACTTACAAGTAAAAGTGGGTCTTGGGGTGCTGGACACCTCAATAACGTGACTGCCTGCTGCCAGAGGCCTGGGCAAAAGCAGGGACTTATTTAAACCCACATCATCCATTCATAACACCAGCCCAGATTTGAGACATCAAGCCCTGAAGATGCCTGGTGTTATTTCCTTTGAAAGGTTCTACACCACCCTACTCCCCGTGCAGGAAGTCAGTAATAATTTTATGGGTATCTCTGATTTGTTTTGAAATCTGATGCTCATTATTAATGCCAGGCCCGGAGAAAACCTGCAGCAGAGAAGCAGTGCTTTGCCAGAGGTGCTTGTATAGCCACAGAATGGTTTGGGTTAGAAGGGACCTTAAAAATCAGCTTGTTCCACCCCCTCCCATGGGCAGGGACACCTTCCACCATCCCAGGCTGCTCCAAGCCCCATCCAGCCTGGCCTTGGGCAGTGCCAGGGATCCAGGGGCAGCCACAGCTGCTCTGGGCACCCTGTGCCAGGGCCTGCCCACCCTCCCCGGGAACAATTCCTTCCCAATATCACATCTAAATCTACCTTCTTTCAGGTTATGATGGAACCACGTCTGCAGCTGCAGTATGGGTGAGCTGGAGGTAGAGTGTACAGCCGAGTGGCTGCACTGCAAGATAGCTACTTGATGTTAAATGAGAATTACTTCATGTATTCAGTCTTTAAGGAAAGGAAATTATCTACTTTCACTTGACTTATTTTGTTCTCTTTAGCTATTTTTGAAATTTATCGAGACAGTGGGTTTTTTTAATCTCTAGCTGGAAGTGGATGATTAGTCACAGATGAACAATTGGCGTGGAAAAAAAAAAATCCCAGAAAACATGTGCATTAGGAAGTATGGAATTCAATAACGCAAAGAACTGTGTAATATGATTGTATGTAAAGATTTTAGTGAAGCATTTCATGTAATGGCTCATAAAACTTGCCCCGGAATGTATAATTCAGGTCAACTGGGAAAAGCATGAGGAGAAAATTACCAGAAGATCATTAAAAAGTGCCATGATAAACAGTAATGTGCTGGGGTGTTGGAAGGTTGCTGTTGGGATATCAAAAGGATTAACACCCACTGTCACACACACAACAGCATGAGCTGTGTTCCCTTACAAGTTTCTGGGCAATTTTTTTTCCTCCTATCTTTATACAGCAAATATTTCTGTGATAAAGAGCATTGAAAGCCCTCCCAGGGGCTGGAGGGTGCTGTCCAAACAAGGTAAACCTTTGGCTTATCAGCAATTTATCAATAAACCTGGCTCCACGCTTATTTTCTTTCTCAAGCTACTTCTGTCTGTCAAGAACCATATTTTGACAGCAATTAGCACAGTGCCACCACTGAAGACTACCCTCTCCTTTGTAATATTGAAATCTTGTCTTTGGCTCTGACAATAGAGCTAAAAATAATCATCTGCTTCCAACAAAACCCATCTCGTGGGAGTACATGTGAAAGCAGAGCAGGTACACTCTGCTGGTTCCTTCGTGAGTAAAACAAGAAGTCACCACAGTTGGCAAGTGACAATTTTTTGAAAGTTTTAAAATGTCCCCACGGATGCTTCTGTCTGAAAGGACTGATTATTCACTGCTGCAGATTTCATAATTTTTCTCAGGCTGAGACAGTTTAATTTTATCTGTTAGGAGAAGTGATGAAAAGATAAACAACCCACCTACTGGAACCAGCAGAAGCACTCAGAGGATGATGGAACATAAAACAGCACAGTATATACGGTCAGGTGGTTTAACGATACAGTTTTGTTATTTCATGATAATTAGTGTCACTTGCATGAAGGCTCATCCCTAAAATATATTGATTTACTCAGCGACGATCTGCTGCAGTGGTACCCTTAGGGACAGCAGTGAGTAATAGCAAAGGGAGGAGAGGTTGGGGCTGGATGGATATTCAGACAGATGGACAGACAGGTGATTTACATGAGTGTGTGCCATATAGGTACAGTCCTTCTAACTGAAGAAGGAATTACCGAAAAAAATAGATATTGAATAATTTCTAGTGTTGTGTGACTGACATGAGAGCTCTCTGCCCTCTGCACTCGTGCTGCTTGTGAGATCATCACCTTTATGGCTCAATGTTCACTTCTCTTTCCATCTCAGATTTCTTACATAACCAGATTTGTTAATCTCAGCTTTTCTTCTGCCCTTATTACCAGGAATTAGAGAGGTATCTGCACACCCAAGAATAATTTTGGTGAAGTAGGGTTATTTCTCATCTTCTGAGGAGCTGTCAGAACTGTTCCTTGGATTTGTTGCACCCAGATATTCAAGTCGAAGAAAATAATCATGGGCAGCAGCCTTTTTATTGTCATGCTATGACAGGGTGACAGAGGAGCTGTACACCAGATCCTGTGCTGACCTGGTACTGATGCTACTAGCAAAGTCTGCAGTGGAAAATAGTTTTATTTTTAAGCAGCTGAGCGAGAGGTGTGGGGGATGCTTCACTGTCATCCAGAGCAGGGACAGGGTGCTATTTGTAGGAGAGGAGTGCTGTTAAAATGTCCAGGTTTTCAGTCTGTTCTCCATCACCACAAGATGAAAAGGGTTTTAGAGAAAAGCATACGAATTTTACAGCATTGTTATTGACACAGTCAAACATTGCAGGAGTTTTGCAGGAATTTGATGGCAAGGCACAGGCACAAGGTTTCACCTGGGAAGTTGAACTGTGGGCAAACACCCACGAGGTCTTTCACCTCCTCCAGACCTCCTCTGCACCTGAAAAAAAAGTGATGCCACTTTCTATGATGAGCCCCAGCAGGAGACAGAAGCCATCCTGCTCGTCCTTCCCAGCCTTGAAAGACACCGAATCGAAGTAAATCCAGTTTGTAATTGCAATTGCTTTGTGCATGCAGGACCCTTCCTGTTTTTATTGCTCTGGCTAAATACACACTGCCATTTTTGTGTCTCGTCCAGAATGCAGGAAAAAAAATTGCTGAAAGATCCTCCCTTTGATACTGGGAAATAAAAAGCATGTGAAAGAGAATGAAAAGATGTAAATGATACGTAAACTAAGGGAATAAATGAACTGGAGAGCCATATCTTTCACTCCTCCTAGACTTCCTGATCATCTCTATAACAACTTAGTGGTAAAACCCTGTATCTGAATAATGAATCCATGTAATTGCTGTCATACCCATATAATTACTACTGTTCAAAATCCCACTTGTTTGGAATTCTAGCATTCCTCTCATCCCCTTTATTTTTCTCTGCCTCTACTTGCCTATAGTTCTAAATTGCATGCTTATCTCCCGAAAAGGTTTTAAAAGCGTAATATATTCATGTAAAAAGAGATCATAGTGACAATTGAAAGGATCTCTTGAATTGCACCTCTTCTAGTAGTCTTGTTCATGCTGTGCTGCATTATTTCTTTGTCAAAGAGTAAGTATTGCTTTGTCAAAGAGTAAGAAATGCATAGTGCGCCCTCAGAGCTCCTTGTCTTTAGGGACTGAGGTGTATAAAGAAGAGTGAACTCTGATACCATAAAGATTTCAAGACAAACATATTTAGCAATTATCCTCAGCGCTGTGTGGGAAAGATCAAGCAACACTAATCAATTTACTGAATCAGAGATTCAATCTCACTAAAACAGAAAGCAAACAAACAGAAGCCTGCCTTTATTCTTCCCAATAAAATGGCCACGTGGCCATTTTCCATCTAGATGTTCTTGTCAAGGAATGGGAAATATCTGTTTCTCATGCCAGCATAACATCAAAACAGTGCAATTGAAGCCAGTCCAGGTGACCCTGATGTAAAACTGGGTAAAAATTAAGTTACAATCAAAATCAATACTTTGAAAACTCTGGAGGAAGCTGTGCTTTCCCCACCCTGATGCCAGTGGCATTTTGACAGGTACACAGCAGCCCCAGCCTCCCACAGCTCTCTCTCGGCAACTCAATCATGGCATCACATCTCTTTTGAGCCTGCAGAGGTTCCTACCGCTGATATTTCCAGAGCTCCCCAGGTCTCTGGGAGCTCTCAGCCTCGCGGGCAGCAGAGGTGTGTCAGGACCCTGAGTTGTGCATTGTCGTGGTTTGAACTGGCTAAACGCCATGCTCCCACAAAACCTGTTACTTTGTAAGGGGAAATAGGATTACATTGAGGAAAACTGGAAATTTGGGAGGCAAAACAGGCGCACGCTTGAGCAATTACAGTATAAAGAAAGTTTTATTACTAACAGAATTAAAGGCAAAAATAGATAATAAGAAATTTAAGCTAAACTCCCCTCTCTTCCAGCTCTCCCTCTCTTTATCCAACTCGCACAAAGGATAACAAAACACGGGTTTGGTCAGTTTTACAGTTCTTAAAAAAAGGCTCTCCAATATTTAGGGAAAAAGAGGTTTTTTCTCTGCTTCAAGCGTGGTTTCTAAACTGCCACTAGCACCAGACCCGCCCGGAAATCTGCTGCCGTGAAAAGCATCTCTCCCATGAATCTTGCAGTCCTCCCACAGCTGCCAGCATGGGCCATGATAGCCATGGGGTTTTAGTCTTTTAAGGATAATGCAAATTCCAGCCTGAAAAGCAACGTCTCTCTTCTTCACAAAATCTCTGAAAGTCTCTTACGGCTTCTATGTGACCTGGCGTGGCCACTTCTCTTTTTCCGCAGGCTGCACACCGAATTGTCATCCCCCCATGTCTTTTTAAATGGATTAAAGAGGAAAGTTTGTGATATTACAGTTTTTACCACGACCTGGAGAAAGCATTTTTAAGCTTCGCGCTGGGCGCAACTCCGCCCTCCTTTCCCACCGCCGTCTTCAGCTCTGTCCCCAGTGACTTCCTCTTCTTCTCTGACCTTGAAGCCGCTGTGATTTTCTTCGGGCTTTATGTTGGGAGAAAAAACCTCTTGTTGTTTATGCTGCCGGCTCCTCAGCTCGATTCAAGCTGCGCTGGTTGCAGAAAACTCCACGGCTCCCGCCAGGTCTGCGCGGGGCCGCGTGAGGGGAGCAGGGGGAACGGAGCCTGCCGGTCTCCAGAAGCTGCGCTGCGTGGTCTCGGCTGCCTGTTGTCTAAGGCTGAGCCCGGATGCCCCTGGGAGCCGGGATGGCTTTTCCCAGCGGCTTTTTGGGGGTTTGGATATGCAAAATTGCAAAAAGAGTAATTGGCTTGGGAACTTGTCGATCGACTCAGGTCCAACTTAACTACGCTCGTGAAGGTCACTGGTTGTCGCCCGTGCTGGAGAAGTGCTGCTGTGCTCTGGTGGGGGTTTGCAGTGTTGTCAGCAGCCTGACAATTTGACTCCCAAACCTGCCCTTCCAAGGGCTCTGTGCTAACCCAAGGCATGCAGGAAGGCAGAGGGGGCGAATTTAGATGTTGATATGGATATTTTTGAAGGAAGGTCTTGTAAAAAGCAAACACAGTTGTTTTGCAGGGCTAACCTTGAGCCGCTCGGTTTTTTAGACAGCCTGTTTGAGCAGGATTTATGGTCTCACTGTTCATGGGTGGCTGTATTTGGGCAATATTGTGTGTGTAAAGTGCATTTAAGCGATATATTTCAAAACCTTCCACTACTTAGCAAAAGTCTGAAGGTGGGAATACATTGTCTAAAGTTGGTGTGTTGGCCAGAGCCATCAATTAAACCTTTGTCTGCTTAATAGCTTTTTTATAAAAGGATTTTATGGTTGTGCATCAAAGGTGACACATATCTATCAGTCCAAAGTGTTTGCAAATTTAGAATGCACAGATCTCTCAGAAAACTGTGATGTTCAGTGAATTTGTATCTGTTTTGATTGGCCTTTTGACTCCACAACCTATTCACTCCCTTTCCTTGATGAAATTTGATATCGTGCTAAACTTTTTTTTTTTTAAACACTCATTTTCGTACTGGATTGCATGTGTTAGAAATGGCCTGGCTCAAGTGTCTATTACATTAGCTAAACCATATTATACAACCCACTGAATTAAAGGTCTGCTACACATTTATTTGATGACTCGAGGTTTTGAGGAAGCAGTTGTCTGTTGTTGCGCTTCCTGAATCAATGCTTTTCCGAAGGAGTCACTGAGTTAATTTATGCTTTTAATCCCGTGGTGCTTGTTCAGTCTGGTGGCTGTGGAGAAGGTCAGGGGAGGTAAAGCTGCGTTTCTTGAGCTGCAGTAGTTCTGAGAAAGCCTGGGTCACTCTAATTACTGCCAGTCCAGGCTACGCATAATGGCATCCTGCCTCGTGCTTCAGAGAGCCCGACAGCGCCATGCGCCTGGGGAAAATGAAACACACACTTTCTGTGCCGTGCACTCGCAGGGATGGAGTGGCAGTCACCTGGGATGTGGCTGGATTTGCCTCTGAATGAAATGCTCTGAAGTGAAGCAGCTTAATGGCCTTTCACCAATAATTACACCTGCCATTCAAACCAATCACCAAAGAGGCCTGCCGATGCACGGCACATCTATGACATTTTCCTTGCCAAAAAGAGCCCTTGGCAGATCAAAGTAGCTCTGTGCCCTGCGTGGGTCGACTTGCTGCCTTCTTCTTGTAGTGGCATCTGTGTTCTGCCCAAAACCAGCCCCACAGGTGACGGAATCTTCAATTTGGGTTACATGCACTGAGCTCCGCACCTGTAACTCGACGTGCCCACGTGGCCCAACCAGTCCAGGTGCTGAGAACATTTTCCTAATGATCAGCCTACAGTTTAGTTTTCTAAATAGAGGCCTATTTTCTATTTCTGAGTGTCCCACAGCCTTCACAAATTGTCCATTTTATAACAGCTGAGCTTCTGGCCCTGCCTCCCCTCGAGTTCATGCCTGTATTTGTGAAAGTGCGACTGTGCAAGAAAACGTCCAGCAAACGGTGCTAGACGTTTTCTACACTTTGAAGGGAAGTGTTTCCATCCAGGCATGTGGGGATTCTTCAATATTTAATAAAAAAAAAAAAAAAAGTGTATAGTATTGGAAATAATGAAGATTAACACATGCTGACAGTTTCTGGGTTAAGCTTCTCCTCTGAGGAGGTTTGTTCCTTGTGACTTCAGAACAGTACATTGTGTAAAGATGGTAAGTAGTCAAAAATGAAATATACACTCCATTATTATTTAGGTAGAGCTTGGATTTACTGACACAGAGTAGCACTTGGTTTTATTAAAAACATATCTGAAACAAGGGGAAATGTGTCCATGTTGAACATATACTTTCTTCAAAGGAATCTTCAATATTTTTATATGAAATATCCAAAATCAGACACTTCAGAAAGTGTGTGTGATGAAGAATTATGATTAGAAGCAGAGAATAATAATCTGAATTCACTTACACCCCCCCCACCAGTTTCTATTATTAATGATGTAGAACTTCACCTACAGAAATAAACCTCGAGGACACTCTAGCTTTTAAGTGCTTTTCATCATGTACAGGCTATTTCTTTCTTTCCTTTCTTTTTCAAATAATGAGCATAATTTTATGAGATGCATTTTACATATCTTATAAAGAACAAAATACTGCCTCAATTAGAGAGAGGCTTGAGCTGCGAAAAGACTTAAGTGATCAGCATTCATTGTCTTCCTTCAGGCTGCAAGGATAAGGCATAACCTCTCTCCTGATGGTAATTGTTTTCTGCATTTATCACATTCATTTTCCCTCACTCTCAAAATATGGCTGCAGAAGGATGGAAGAATAGGAATGGCTTCAATAAGAGCAACTGAGCAAGCCTTATCCTCAAATATTACATAGCATTCCACACAACTGTAAGGGTCATCCTCTGCGTTAATGGCGTTGGCTGAATGCATAACATTTGACTAGAAAATGCTACACTTTATGAATTTAAAATTGCATCACTGAAAGTAAAAGAAAGACCTGAACTGGATGCACATTTGATTTTTTTATTGGTGCATTTGCATGATGCATCTGTTCTAGGCAATATTTTCAGAAAAAATGTGGTTATAGACTCACAGACTGGTTTGGGTTGGAAGGGACCTTCAAGATTATCTCGTTCCACGTCTTGCCATGGGCAGGGACATCTTCCACTGTCCCAGGCTGCTTCAAGCCCCATCCAACCTGGCCTTGGACACTGCCAGGGATCCAGGGGCAGCCACAGGGAACAATTCCTTCCTAATACCTAATCTAAATCTGCTCACCTTCAGCTTAAGGCAAATTCCCCCTTGTCCAGTCACTTCATGTCCTGGTGAAAAATCTCTCTCCAGAACCCCTTCATGTACAGAAAAGCTGCTATAAGGTGATGTCTGGTATTTCCACTTCCTTATTTACAACTTTATTTGGATTAAGATCAACAAACACTTTTCAGGGGCCACAATACATTAAAATCCTCCAGTATATACTGACTTTGAGATGCAAGCTGATGGAATCAGAACAGAAAACAAAGGGGCATGAAACAAACCACTGTACCCAGAGGTGAACACAGAGCTGATGGCACTGCAGAGGCTAGAGGAAAACAACTGTGTGTCTCTGGGAGACCCCAAGATCTGGCAAAAAATCCTGACCTAAATAATGTACAGGTACAGAAAAGCTGAATATTTTCATCTTCGGTGGTGAAGTCCAAGCATAAGGGACACCTACAGCTGTGCAGAACACTAATTTGGCTGTATTCCAGAATCAGATGGGCTTCAGATGGTGAATTGCACTCTTCACCCATGTGATTGTGTCAGAACAAGGCAGGTACCACAGTGCAGCGGAGGAATAGTCCCCATCTGATGTGCTTCTCACAGCCTCGCTGACGCCAGAACACCTATTCTGCAGTGCCACTGTGGTTTTTCCTTGGGTCTCCCCCGGGTGGCTGGGGTGCTCCTCTTGCACAGAGAAGGGGCAGATTCCCCTCCTCCCTCTGCCCTGGCTGTCCAGGAGGGTTGGGATGGGGCTTGTGAGGGTGCCTCCATCCTCCCTGCTGTCCGGCAGGTCAGTCACACACCCGCGTGTCCTGTGCCACGTATTGTGGTGGCCACTACAAGGATATGGGAGAAAAACCTCTACAAAGTTTGTGCTCAGTTGCTACCTTCCCTGAGAACAGCTTGCAGCACAACCTCTCCAGCTTGCGAATAAATCCGATGTTTCTCTTTGTGTCTCACGTTCTCACCTTTTATCTGGCGCCTGTTTTTCAAGTATTCACGTTGCAAAACCAAACAGCGTTTTCTAGGTAAATAAGCAGGGTAACACAGAATGTATTAGCAAGTGCTCATTTTCCATTGTACTGAGAATTAACTCTTTGGTCTTTGTCTCACTGTCAGCTGCAAGGAATAATTAACATCGGACAAAGAACGAGTGCCACTGTCAGGAGCAGTACAGCTGAGATCTCTTGTCTCATTTGCAGTTATGCCTGGAGCTAACAGGATCACATAGCAGGCTGAGATCCTGCATAATTAGTTAAGAGACTTCAGTGTAATAGGAATAGAAAAAAGGTCATGGTGAAGAGGCAGGAGGAGATGCCAGTCATGCAGCTGTGCCTTGCTTCTGCATTTTGTGTAGCAGTCCCAGGCAAACCTGAGCCCCTGCCCGCAATTAAACCCATCACAGCTGCACACACCTGTGTGGGGCTGTGCTGCCCTGAAGAGGGCAGACAAAAGGTGATTCTTGCAGCTTGCCTCCTCCTGCTTCTTCAAATATATCCAAATTCCAGCTTGCACATTCAGACACTCCTTTCTCTCCCTCCTTCTCTCACCTACCCCCACCACAGCCCCTTAACTTCAGTTTAATAAAGGCTGTGGATTAGTATTCATGGGGGTGATCTTTCCTGTTTTTAGAGTAACAAATTCTCCTGCATGCAATCAGATTGTCTCAAGATGAAAACAGATAATGAAGAAGCCCCTGTCAAATAATTAAGAAGTGCATTAAGGCAACATTGACATTTGAAATAACTTTAGCCAGAATTGTGCCATATGAATGAGCCTTTCAAGCAGGTTGGCTATAAAATTAACTTAAGTTAATTTAGGTAGGGGTAACTCAACTTCTCAGAGCCAGACCACACTTCCTAGAGACTGAAAAACCTGGAGAGTCACAGGAGCGCTGGGGGATTAAGTTCAGATGAAGATCTACCCTTTTCTCCTTCCCATCCCCCTATAATGAATAATCAGTCCACATAAGTTGGATAAAAAGTGATAAAACCAAAGTCTGTGCTGCACAGGGTTGGAACAGCCCTTTTGGATGGGAGGTGCTGACTCTGCCCATGCTGTTTTTGGCAGTGGTGCTCACAGTTCACAGAGCCTTGTGGCTGGAATAGCTGCATGCAGGGGCCAGCCCAGTCCTGCCCCTCGCCTCTTTCCACACTTGCTTCACTTTCTGTGTGCTCTGAATCATGGAGAGAATGTCAAGCCAGCACCATGGGGAGAGTCAGGGATTCTGAGGCAAAGTGGGAGCTGGAGTCACCTTCAGTGTGACTCTTCCTAAAAGCTCTGCCATGCTGATGGGAGCTCAATTAATGCCAGGCAGCCAGGGAAGGGCTGCTGCCCCCCCACCTTTCCCCACCGCTGAAGTGCAAGCACAAGGATCTGCGTGAGATCCTCTGGGATCAGGGCTGGTGCAATCAATATTTCTACTGCAGAGCTAGAGGAAAGTCCCCGGGGGAAGATGATAAATAGGAAAAGGGAAGGTTATCAAAGTGCCTCTCCCCAGCACAGCCTGATGTACACATTCCCTGGTTTGAAGTCTGTTACGCTGGCCAGGGAGAACCAGCCCAGACTGTCTTGAGACAGTGAAGGAATGCTAATAAGCCTTTGCCTGTTCAATCAAAACACTCCTTTGCTGCAGTTCAGGAGATGATCTGGGCTGCAAAAGTGTCAATACGTTCAGGTGATTCACCATGACATCGGAATATGACCGAAAGGATCATCAGTATGTACAGACAGCTCAGAATAAGGGGGAAAAAAGGCAGATCTGAGAGACTCCTCAGTAATTTACCAACAAATTGTGTCAGTGGAGATTCTCACGAGACAGTGCAAGAGGATTTCAGCATCACTTGTGGAGGATATCAGGTGAGAACCAGGGAGTGTTCATTCGAGCCCTGGTAACACACAGCTGTTGGGTGGCTGCCTGGAAGGAGCATGGCACCCGTCAGAAACCACATCACCACTCACACTGAAACATTAGTGACACATCTCACGCTCCTTCAGCCTAAACAAGGTCCTCAGATCCATGAAGTGGTTGATATCAAGGTATTTGCTCATCTGACTGTTTCCTGGGCTGGTGGCATTGAGGGTGTATCAGGCAGGTAAGATGGGGAAGCTAAACCAGTGCCCTACATCTCATTGTGGAGTTTATTTTACTCCATTATCGGACTTCAGGAGCACGTTGGTCCACTCAGGCAGTATAAATGCTTGGCAGACATGAACCTGAATAGAAAGTAACCCATTGGAGGAGAAATTAACCACAAATGCATTTTTTCTGCAGGCCGGAGGAACGCTTGCGGCAGAGGCGAGGGGGAAAGATTGCTGAATGTTTAAAAATACCCAGGCCGTTTCAGCTGAAGTGCAGTCTTTTATGCCACGGAGGGATTAACTGGGACATGTTTGCTGAGCCATTCCTGCTGCCCGCTCTGTGTTTGCAGATGCGAGCTGTGCGTGCCATTCAGTCAGCTCAGCTGCTGCGCTGGGAGCAGGGGCGAGTTTTCCTTCACCACATCACACCCAGCCCCTGGGCTGCTCTGGTTTGGGAGCCCGGCTTTGGACTCCCAGAAATATTTGGGGAATGCAGCCGTTACTGAGTGAAAGGCCACTTGTGAATAGCTGGTCTCACTGCCACAGCTGAACAACACTTTCTGTCACGGCTCAGAAACTGGAAAGGAACGGGGAGGTGGAGCAGCCAGTGCAGGTGGTGAGTGGCATGTGCTATATATGTATATTATATAAATATTGGGTCAGATTCTTCTGGAAGCCACTCTGACTCCCATCTTTGTGAACAAGAAAACCTTCTCATTTATTCCGGTCACTGGCTCCTGCAAAATATGAAAATGAAGGACTTGCAACTCCCTCAGTAAAGGGAAAAATGGCTTTAAAATAAAAAAAACCACTTCTGACTTTCGAGTAACGCTGCCCGTTTCTCTGTGAACAAAACAGCATTTCCATATGAGCTTCTAGGGAAAGGTAACTGGGGACATATGTTTTAGCAGGACCATTTGTGACTGGACAAAAGGGAAATGGTTTTAAACTAAAACAGGGTCAATTTAGATTAGATACGAGGAAGACGTTTTTACAATGAGGGTGGTGAAACGCTGGAAGAGGTTTCCCAGAGAGGTGGTGGCTGCCCCATCCCTGGAAACACTCAAGGTCAGGTTGGATGGGGCTGTGAGCCACATGGTCTGGTTCAGGGTGTCCCTGCCCAAGGCAGGGGGTTGGACTGTGCGGCCTTTAAATGTGCCCTCCCACCCAGACCATTCTGTGATTCTATGGTAAGCAAACTGGGGACATAAATAAAATACCTACAAAGAAGCACTCCTCCCCCCCATCCCCATCTATTTCTCTTAAATGGAAAAAAAATTATATCAGCATATGTCAGAAGAACAGCTAGATTAGGTTGCTGAGCTTAACATCTTTGAATGCTACTTCCACTTTTCTCTCTTTATTCCCAGATGAAACATGACATATGTGACACTGACCTGTAGAAAATGCACGTATATATATGTATATATATAAAAATATGTATGTAAATGTACACTCCATATTTACACAAGCAGCCCATGCTTTAATTGCTTAGTCAAAAATGCTCTGTTAGTGCCTTTTCACTCTTAGAAAGAAGCTGTGAACGCACACTTTAGAGAAGCTGTGAACCTGCTGCAGTAGCACGAGTCACATGTAATAAAGGAATTTCTCCAGGTCAAAAATAGCAGAGGCCCATCCTTCAGGAGTAAAACTGAGGAAAGGAGGTTCAGACAGACAGTTTCTCAGCGTGCATGATTCTGGATCCCAGTATGATGTGTGTGTTGCATGTAAAGTTGTGGTGGGCTGAGTCCAGACATCAGCTGGGCCCCTGGCTCACTCTCCTCCACATGCAGGAAAGGGCAGGGAATAGGAAGATGAAATTGGTAAAGCTTGTGGGTTGAGATAAAAGCAGTTTAAGGAGTGGAGGAGAGAGAGGACCCCGCTGCACCAGGTGAGGCCAGGGCAGTCAGCCACCACTCCCAGCACAGGGGCAGCACCTCACCCTTGGCCTTGGTGAACTCACGGAGGTGCTGACCACAGCTGAGCGCGACTGTCCAGCCAGTTCCTTATCCACCCCGTGCTCCATCCATCGAATCCGTGTGTGCTGGTTTTCACTCCACAGTTTAGAGGAGGGAGGTTGTGCAAGGCAGCACCCAATGCTTTAACCAAGCCCAGGCAGGTGACATCGATTGCTCTTCCCTCCTCCACCGGTGCCGTGGCTGCATCACAGAACCCCCCTGACTTCTGAGGCTTGCCCTTAGCAGAGCCACGCGAAGATGTCAGAAACCGGCTCCGTATTTTCCTTGTGCCTTAGCATAATTTCCAGAAGGATCTGCTCTATCTTCCCACAGACACGGGGGTGAGAGTGCCCGCCCTGTGGATCCCTGGATGTCCCTTAATTCACCTATTAAAAATGGGGGTTATGGTTCCTCTTTTACAGGCGGTGACACCTCCACCAGACTGCTATGACTTCTCAAACATGACAAAGAGTGGCTTAGACACTTCCCCTGACACTTCCCTCGTGACCCACAGGTGCATCTCGTCAGGTCCCATGGCCTTGGGCACCTTCAGGTTCCTTGGATGGTCTCCAGCCTGATCTCCTCCCACACTGGGCAGGTCTCCAGCCCGTCCCTTCACCTTCTGCAACTTGGGCAGTGTAACTGGAGCCCTTCTAGGTGAAACTGAGGCAAGTTTCTGAGTACCTCGGCATTCTCCATATCCTGGGTCTCCCTTGTTCTTCCAGAGTGGGCCCACATTTTCCCTACTTTTCCTTTTGTCACCAACATACCTATAGAAACTTTTCCTGTTGCCCTTGATGTCCCCGGAAAGACTAAATTCCATCAGGGCTTTACCTTTCCTAACCTGATCCTGGACAACTTCTCTGTACTCCTCCCAGGCTACCTGTGATTGCTTCCATGGTCTAGAGAGCTCCTTTTTGTATTTTGTGCTTGCCCAGGAGCTCCTTGTTCGCCCACACAGGACTCCTGGCATCTTTGTCTCATTTTCTCTTTCTCGGGATGTTTTGCTCCTGAGTTTGGAGGAGGTGATCACTGAATATTAATTAGCTTTATTGGGCCCCCCTTCCCTCCAGGACTTAAATCCATCATACTCTACCAAGCAGATCCCTGAAGAGGCCAAATTCTCCTCTCCTGAAGCCCAGGGCATTGAACTGGTGTGCCTTCCTCACCACCCAAAGGATCTTGAATGTCATCATTTCACAAGTCACCACAGCCTGTCCTGGTAGGTTTAATTACTGCAAAGTCAGGAAGAAAAGGTAGGTGGGTTTAATTTTTAGTTATTAGGAAGGAATTGTTCCCTGTGAGGGTGGGCAGGCCCTGGCACAGGGTGCCCAGAGCAGCTGTGACTGCCCCTGGATCCCTGGCAGTGCCCAAGGCCAGGCTGGACACTGGGTCTTGGAGCAGCCTGGGACAGTGGAGGGTGTCCCTGCCCATGGCAGGGGGTTGGATTAGATAATCTTTAAGTTTTCTCCCAACCCAACCCAACCCAACCTAACCTGTGATTCTCATTTAGGGTGGTTGAAGTCCTCCTTGAGGACCAGGGCTTGTGAGCACAAGGCTGCTCCTGTCTGTCCATAGAGGGGGCTTCTCAACTCTTCCTGCAGCCTGTGGCACATCCCTGCCATGCTGTCACCTGTCCCTGCCCTGTGGCACACCCCTGCTCTAATGTCACTTGTCCCTGCCCTCACTTTACTCCTGAACCGTGAGCTCTCTGTTGTCTCCTCATCCAGCCCAGCAGAGCTCCACGAGCTCCAGCTGGTCTTTGATTAGAAGTGACACCCCCTCCTTGTCTCCCCTGCCTGTCCTTCCTAAGGAGCCTGTGACTGAGAAACTTTAAACCCCCAGAAACATCAGAAGGGTAAATCCATCCCAGCCAGACCGTGTATAAGTCCACAGCATGTCAGTCTGTAGCACCTACATCATATTTTCTGACACTTTCATAAGGAAATAGCATGTATCAGTTTTTAGGGGCCCTTTGATCTTGCTTCAATGTGTCACATGTATATTTTATGCAGTCTGTGTACTTGATTGCATTCATTGCGGCCAAGGAGGCACAATACATTTTCCACAGCTCCTACCGACCTCTCACAGCATCCCAGAAAACAAATACATTCATTTACTCTGCTTTGGATTTTCCAGTCTGATGCAAATGATTAGTGACCTTTCCTGGTGTATTTTGAGGGTTGGTTTCCTCCACCTAGTGAGAAGTGTGGCTACTGACCCGTCGTCTGATGTGCGACCTCAGATAACCGCAGCCCACCAGCGGGCAAACCGGAGAAAGAAATATTGCTGTGACAAAGAGGCTGTGCTCTGGCCATCCCCCCGCCACCTCCTGTGCCCCACCTGTGTGTCACCAGGTGCTTCGTGCTTCCCGTGCACTCCCCATGCACGTGGAGCCCACTTCTAAGTTTGTACAAACTCCATAAAACCCCAGCTCTTCTTGCTAACGTACACTGGTAAAATGTATTTTTCTGCACTCCTGGCAAGATAAATTGTGAGACCAAGACATGTTTCCATGTTCTCACATTCAGAGGAATTTAAAAATATACGTCGACACTGATATATGTATCCTTGACAGTTAATTTGCAATAAATGCAGTCATAAAGCTGCATAACAAAGGTTTGTGCAATTCTGCCTTTTATGTTTTAGATTCTTAATCTAAAGCAGTCTTTTGGATTCCAAAGTGTATCTCTGTATTAGAAAAGATTATGCAAATTATATATACATATATCTAAAGAAAAGACTTTTGGATCAGTAAAATGATCTTTATTTTGTCGTATTTTAAAATTATCTACTAATTTGTCCTATTTGATTTTTAAGACTAAGTGATCACAAGTCACTTAGTAATCACTAAGTGAACAAATTGACCTCCTGCTATCAACTCTAAGGTATGAAATAAGTGTCACTGTGTTTACCACAGAAATATCAGAGGCTACTTATTTCATGATGATGAAGAGTGTTGATACTCATGTTAATCCCTTGAGCTCATTAGAAACAGATATGGGAGGATGGACACTGATAAATTGTTGCTATTCTGAAGAAATTTACTCATTATTTTCTCTCATTGTCTTCACCAGAATTCCTGGGGATATATGTTATGAAGAATGTGAGGAAAACCCACTTTTCAGATCTTCAGGAAAAGTCCCCACGTTTTGTGAAAGAGTTGCAGTTTACAACTAAAAGTCAGAAAGCTTCAAGATGCGGAAATTTATGACTGAAGCGCTGACATTCAGCCATCATTCTCCGAAAGTACTCCTCTTCTTGTGTGCAGCGTTGTATTCTCATTTTTACGACTGGCAGAGATATGTAATAAGGGAAAATTGCAGTTGTGTGACTCTTCTGCTGTACTGAGTTGTTGAGTGTTGAGACTGCATGTTGGGCAGACACTCACCAGCGAGTACTTGTGGATGGCTTTTGTCTCTGAAAGATGATTTTTGGTGAAAGTGAAACCAATCATAAAACAAAAGCATGCGTATTTATGGGCTTATTCAAGGTGTAAACCACTGAAGCTGCATCTCTCTTCAGTAAACAAAATTTTTTTACATAATTTAGTTGTTTATATTTGGGAGCGAATGGCTTTTCCATGTGCTACTTTAACCTCTAAGCTTCTTCAGAAATTGAAATTACAGAATTAGCTAATAAAACACGTTTTGGGGAGCAGGCTGCACAGCAAATAAAAGAGAAAAGGGGCAAAGGTGTGAGAAAACACCAGCCCTGCTGTGGCATCTCATAGCAGGTCTGGGCTGCAGCCACTCCTTATCTTCTCAGAAATTAATTTGCCTATGCAGGAGTGGAGGAGAGAGGATAAGGACTGATAAATATCCGAAGAAATTTGACTTACAGGAAATGAAATTGTCATTTTACATTTCTGGTGCTCATTCAGAGAGCAGCAGGATAGGGGAAAAAAAAAAAAAATTTTTACACTTGTTCAAACCCACAAGGTTTTTTTTTTTTTATCTAGAAGAACAAAGGGAACACATTGAGGGGAGCACAGCACCAGCCGCTGATTTTGCCAAAAACAAACTCACCCACCACAAAAACCTGGCGGGTGAAACCAGGGAAATGCCACGTCATATCTCTGCTCCACACTGGCCGCCAGCAAGGCTGGGATGAGTCGTGTCTCCTTCCAGGTGTCGCGATACAACCACCTCAAGAGAACCACCTCGTTTTTCAAAAGTTTTATTGTTAAGTTTGAAGACTAGACAAGGTCGTACTGGTTTTACATCGCTCTACATGATTTAAGTATATACAAAACCATTTGAATATCACACAGCTTGAAAGGTTGCAAAGGTCATTTGTGTCCAAGATACTTCTGTACTTACTGACACATCAGAAGCCAGCACTGAATATTATAGTTCACATTTGTTGTATAGCAAAGATACACTCATTTAGTATCCTTAGTCTTCAAAACTGACACTTAATTTGTGTGCAGCCATTCCAAAAGAGAAAGTCAACCTCAGAACCAGAGCCAGTTAAGGCGACGGGCCCTCAGCGCAGATAAAAAGGAGCCCCGTGCCAGTGCTTTATTTCCCAGGCTATAAACGTAGCACGTTACCCAGCTACATAAAGGTGAAGCCTGCCTGCAAATACTTAACTGGTTCAGGGTGAAATTTAATTAGGAGAGCACTTTTGGTCTTGTTCAATGTCATTGTTAACAATTAGCACGGAGGCCAAGGATCATTTCCGAGCTTTTCTCTTGTCCCCTCTTAAAGGGACGTCACCTGTCCTGCACTTCTGGTTTTGTGGTGCTGGTTGCTTTCACTGGGAGAGAACAGTCGTGGTAACTTACACCTTGCCCCTTATGGCAATGGTGTTCACCTCGGCAACAAAATAAAACCGAAGGGAAAAGTTTAATTCTATCCCCTAATCTGGTTCCCACCTGTTTTGTTAAATCTAAAGGATTCCGCTTAAACCAAGAGCTATTTCAGACTGATACTGCTGACTCTGGGAGCAGAATTTGGTGCTGGAAATGCCATTCCAAGAAAGTTTTTTGGTAGCTGAGGAATAATGCCACTGGAAAAACTCCCCAGCATGCAGGTTGAAGTTGTAAGGGCATCACATGTATGATTTTTTAATAAATTATCATGGAGTATTATCACAGGTGTGGAGCTATCCTTGCAGGTTGTGAAGGCTGCTGGCAGCTGACACAGGATATGAGGATGAAAATACTCAACACTAAATTAATACCAAATTAAAATTACTGTGTTACATTACATAAAAACTCTATATGCAGATGAAAGGATAACAATTAAATTACTAAACCAAAAAATATTAATTCAAAAACCAAAACTGAAGTCACAAAAGATGAATAACATGAAAAAAGCCCCCCCAACATTAAGAACACAAAACAAATATTTCAAAAGAACGTCAGCACAAGTTGTTAAACTAGGAATTCTAATTTTCTGAAATGGCCTTCTGTTTTTTGGATACAGTCAGTTAGTGAAATAGCTACACGCTAGTCTTCATATCTGTAATTAAACTCGGGGTCATCTGCTCTCCCATAATGGGAAAATGTATTTAAACCTCTTAAAGTATTGTGTGTGCGCCCTAAAGAGATAAGTATTACTCGTTTTTTTCTTTTTCGTTTTCTTTTTCTTTTTCTTTTTTTTTTTTTAACCTAAAGCCTAAATTGCAAAGTATAAGCAGTAGATTATGCAGGGATAGAACTTGTCCTCCATTATTCAGATTTTTTTTCTCTCGTTAGAAGTACCACCAAAGTGGTTGACTTTCTCTTTAAAATCGCTCCTTTTGCTTGAAGACCCCTCCATATATACATCACTAAGGAATGCTGTTAACACAGTTACAGACAAGACAGTAACAGTCTAGTGGCTTTTGTTATGCAGCACAAAGTAAAAAATAAAGAACAAACTTAGCAGTGTTGCACAGGACCTCAACATTTCTTACACATACTTTTACCTTTACAGGACTCTTCTTTAGAAGTCTTTAAATGTCTAAGCCTTATAAAATAAATACTTGTATAAATACAGTTTAAGGATTAAGTCATTTTGTAGAGGCAGGGTGTTTTGTTTGCTAAAATGTGACAGTTTAAGTGACACTATCAGAAAACCGCCACCATTATATCCCCAATTCTTGTATGTAAAATTCCTGGCTGCTAATCTAGAGTCTTTCACAGTTCAATGGATAATATATATTTAGTCTGTGGTGGAGAATGTGTGATTAAATGCAGGTTTTTTCAAAATCCAAACCGTTTTGTTTCCAAGGTAAACTTTGCCCTTTGCAGATTGTGGGCCAGCTAGCTGCTGGCCTGGGAAGCAGTGCCCAAGTTCAGAGTTTTGGTGAGAATGTAACAGTGACAGGAAATATAAGTTCAGTGACATTTGCTAAAACATGCAGCTGCATCTCTCTCTCTCTCTCTCTCTCTCTCTCTCTCTCTCTCTCTCTTTCTCCCCACATCAGCATGTCGTGAAATTAAAAGGTTGGCAGTAATCCCAAGTGCTGTTATTTCAGGTAACAGATAAAATGTCCCCTCGCTCCCTCTCCCGGGATCTTTTTTAGACTGAGGTGCTGCTCTAACGTAGTCACAGAGCACTTTTCTCCAAAGAAACTTGGATTGCTCTTCAAAGATTGGTATTATCTCAATCAGCAGGGGAAACTGAGGCATGGGGGAGAATGTCCCCTCTACTGCTCCACTTGTCCTCCTAAAAACTCCTTTTTAAACTGGGGTTGCTATCATGCTGTGTGTGAAGCATTTCCCTAGATGGGGCGTGATAGGAAACAGCCTCCTCGTGGCTCACTGGTGTGCGTCTGAAAAGACTTTTTACGAGCAGAGGGTGACAAAGGCCAGGCTTTGGTGCCCTCCTACGTAACCTCTTGCCTTCTGGGAGGAAAGCTGTGACTTTAGGAAGAGCCTAAAGGGAGGGTTTCCTGGCCGTAAGGGAGTCATTCCTCCTGTGTGTCTTTTAGCACCTGGTTCCTTCACCCCGCGTTTTCCTCCTCGCAGGAATTCAGAGCGTTTGTGAAAGCGGGAATTGGGTGGGCAGACCTGTCTGGGGCTGTGTGCTCACCCCCCGGGGCGAATCATCACGAAATGGGGTTTCTGATGCACTCCGTGGGTACCCAAGATGAGGCACCACCACGTACCCTGGTGCCTCACCTCAGCCCCCTTGGAAAGAGCTCAGAAACTTCGCAAATTCATAAACTTTGGCAAATTCATTAACCGCGTAATACACTGATTTGGTTACGTATGCAAACAGGTGACATCTTCCAAGGAAAATGACACCAGCAGCGCGATACTAAACGGAAAAGGTGGGGGCCGTGTCTAGGGCATGCAAAGTAGAGAAGGAAAACGGGGCAGTTGGGAAAACCCTCCAGGTGCGTGGACCCCGCTGCCCGGCTGAGAGCGGCGAGAGGTACCTTGCAACATCGCAGGTACCGTGTTGCACAGTACCACGGAGCCTCTCCCAAAACATGTGTCGTTAAGTACTGACAGTGTTTGATAGGCACAATTACTGTAATGCAGTCATCCCCAAGTAAACTTATTGCTAAAAGCTGCAGTATCACTTTTTGCAAGTAAGATGACGGTATGATTTATGGAGAACTCGTCAGCCCGATGTTCCTGAAGCTGCAAATGAGCTTCGTCATGCTATTTCTCTTCCCTTGTAAAAAGGATGCTGCTGTTTTCCTGTTTAATTCTTTTTTTTTTTCTCTTTTCCCTCAACGTGTTTCAACTGGTGGTGAACAACTCAAAGGAAAAAACTAGGAGGATAATTCCACAGCAGAAGGGACAACACCAACAGATTTCAAGGGCAAAGTCGGATTGGATCGTTTTAAAAGGGCAGGCTTAGACCTCCTGGCGAAAGACAGCTAGCGGCCTACCATAAAATGAGCGAGCACTGGTTCATGGAAAAACCCCACTCAGCATCCTACAGGCTTTGCACAGCTTCTTCTACAGCGGGAGCGCGGGCGGCGCGGGGCGGGCTCAGTCCTCGGCCGCGCAGCCCAGCAGCTCGGACCGCAGGGTGATGCGGCCGTACCACGACCAGGGCAGGATGCGCACGTGCCGGGCGTAGATCGGAGGGTCGATGACGTTCTTGCGGTGCGTGTCGTTGTCGAAGTTCCCCTGGAACACCTGCAGGGAAAGCAGCGAGGAGGTTTTTGAGACCGCCCAGGCCGCGGTGAGACTCCGGCGGCGCCGGGTCCGCGATGAATTTTTTTATCATCGGGACGCGCGGCTGAAGGTTTAAGCTGGCGGAGAGAAGGTTTGGATTAGGTTTTAGGAAGGGATCATTCCCTGGGAGGGTGGGGAGGCCCTGGCACAGGGTGCCCAGAGCAGCTGTGGCTGCCCCTGGATCCCTGGCAGTGCCCAAGGCCAGGCTGGACACTGGGGCTGGGAGCAGCCTGGGACAGTGGGAGCTGTCCCTGCCCGTGGCAGGGAGTGGAACAACACAAGCTTTGGGGGCCCTTCAAACCCAAATCTGTGATTCCATGAGCCCCTGCCTCTGCCAAGACCTTGTGATTTCGTGGCATGCCATGGCACACTCAGCCCTGGTGCAGGTAGAGCCTTCTACTCAAAGCTTCACCTGCTGTTTTGCCAGGGCCACGCTCTGAAAGTTACACAAAAATCATTAACATTTAAAAAATTAAATGCCTTTTTACTTGGCATTTGTACTGTCTCAAATTCATCCCAGGGGATCCTGTTACTGTTTCTGAGAAAATAACATTAATAATTAAAGTTAAGAATTTTTATTCTATCACTTATGAACATAGCTGGGGTGCAACTATATAAACCCTTGTAAAGTTGGTGATTATCAAGGATATTATCTTCTCATGTCAAACAAAAGTCAGCAGATGAATTAAGGGCATCAGGCTGTGATAAAAGTAAAACATCCTAGCACAGTACAGTGCAATTTATGATTTTATTTCCATCTATATTGGTTAACCAACACAAAAGTGAGTTATCAAACTCCTATCTACGATAAATCAGTGCCAGATTTTTCCCCTGCCAGCCACTATTTAAATTCAAAGGCCACAGCACCAATTTTTGGCAAAATGATCAGATTATCCCCTTGGGTTATTTTCACTTTTTATGGGAAATGCTCATTCCCTTAAAATGTCAGCCAATTCACTTCTCATTTGTAAAAACTGAACCTGATGGCTTTTCAACTTGAAATGAATGACTGTCGTTTGCATCATGCAGAGAAGAATATGGACCTCCTGGAGATGTGCTTATATGACTGAATTAATGCAGAATTACAAGTTTCCTGGAAGTTCTTGGGAAAATATCAGAGTTTGAAGTCCGAGGTGGCTGATCTAACATTTCAGCCCTGACTCTGGTTCCTCTGTGACACGTTCACAAAGCTTTTTCGGTCTCCATGCTGCACCCCTTTGGATTTTGGAAGCTTCTCTCCAGTGCTGACCTTTCTGCACATCAAACAAAATCTGTGCCCTCCCCAGGTGATGCTCTTTTGCAAGTGATGAATTTCCCTTCTCCTCTGCCATCACACCAACACAGAGGTGGGAGCATGAAAGGATGTGGGAGTTTTGATGGATGGGTAAAGTGGCAGAGAGAATGACCACAGAAACATCAGTTTTGTGAGTCTTAAGGAAAAAAACCCAAAATTATTTACCACAGGGAAAATTGTTTGCCGCCCCAGTACAGTGCTGATACATAAATCAGCAGGAGCCTGGGGTAAAAAGGTTTGTTTGCACCTCAAGTCCAGTTTCATTTGCGCAAAAAATAACAGGCGGTAAATTCATTATTGAAATTACAGTGGCACCTCCCAAAACCCAAAATGCAGCTAGGAAAGCCTAAAAGTGTTTTGTTTTTTTCTTTTTTTCATTTGATTTCTTGCACGTGCATGCAAAATATCTGTTGATATTTTTTACCAGTCTAGGTGCTGAGTAACGCAGGACTGCGGGCAGCCCTTGCTGCAGAGCTACTGGAAAATTACTTTATTCGCTGTTTCATTCTTCCTGTGGAAGATGCATTTCAAAGATAACATTTAAATGAAGGCTTAGAACAAAAAATGTTGTTTACCAGAAGAACCTTTCTACAGCCACAGTGTTCATATCTGCATATAGATATGTAAAATAAACAAAATTATGTTGTGCAAAACCAGCAACAAATACAGCTAAAGGAGGGAGGATTGTGTCATTTACTCACAGCAGGAAAACAAGAATTAAATTTTATTTTTAACTCATGCATGATTTCATTATCACTTGAAGTCTAACTCATCTGTTTCAGAGGTTATTTTATGCAAATACGAAATACACCTTCCCTCAAAATTCAAGATCTGGTTTCAAGAAATTTACTAAATGTGCTAGGTCAGAAAAAAATATTTTGGGGAAATAAATTTATCAGAAAGTGGGGGAAGCTTTGTCAGCATCCACAAATGTGACCTGCATGAAATATAACATTCTAACAGGAATTTTCTGTTCCTTTTTCCGTGTCTCCATGGCAAATTTCTTATGGGAAAAACCATATTCTTTGCCACTCTTCATTTCCCCTTAGCCTCACTTCACTAATGGAGTCAAGGAATTTGGAAACAGAAGGGAGGACAAAGGACAAAACATGACTTGTCAGTAGAAAAAAGAAGCTATTTCTGTAGCTAAAAGTAATTTTTCTTTACCCACCTGGTGCTTTGTGCCCAAACAGCCAATACTAAATAAACCACTTATGCAATTAAAAAAATCTTGAGAAGCTGGTGCCTCTCAATGACCACTCCTCACATTTGCTTCTGAGCAGTTTTTTTTTTTCAGGATACCCCTGAAGAGTGCCACGGTTTTTTATGGTTCGAGAGGCTGACGTTGGAACTACAACATAATGCNAAAAAAAAAAAAAAAAAAAAAAAAAAAAAAAAAAAAAAAAAAAAAAAAAAAAAAAAAAAAAAAAAAAAAAATTCCCGGTGACGAAATAACGCCAGGGTGATTTGTGCTCAAGAAATGAAGACCACAATGCAAATTGTCAGTGTGTCAGTGCACGCAGCCAGGGCACACCTCCACCTTGAGCTCTGGGTGGGTGCAGGTCTGCTCCTGCCTCATCCCAAACAGCAAACACAGAGAAAGAAGCGGCAAGAAGAAGGGGGTTTTTTGGGAGTTATTAAACGGCTAAGTCTCTCCAGCCTGAGAGGAGATACTGTAAATGTCTGTAAAACCATAAGTGGCGTGGGGAAAATCGATAGCAGGCGATATTGCAGTGTCCCCTCAGCAGGGCCAGGAGGGGACAAGCAATGATAGCAGGGTTGTCCCCGGCCATCTAAAGGTCACAGCTCCCCTTTCAACACATAATTAAACTGTGGCACAGCTTCCATAGCCTTTAACCACTGCTAAAGATCGGATAAATTGCGAGGGGGAAAACAGCTGGGGCTGTTAAGGACACAGATAGAAATAAAGAAGGCAGAGCTGGGAAAGGGCACTGGGGAAAAATAACAAACCTGCTTTTCCCATTTTCTGGTCATCTGCTGCAGGATGCTCCTTCCTTTGCACAGAGCTTCACCCTCCCCAGAACCAGTGGCTGCCACATTACAAGGTGAGGGTGTTTTTTTTTTTTTTTTTTTTTTTTTTTTTTTTTTTTTTTTTTTTTTTTTTTTTTTTTTTTTTTTTTTTTTTTTTTTTTTTTTTTTTTTTTTGGTACGAGTGGACCAAAAACTCCTGCTTTTTGACGACCCTGCTGTAGAACGTTATGGATTTTACAGTGCCTGTATCTATTTATGTCAGTCTGAGTGCTCAAAAGGTGTAACTTGCTGGAATATTTACTCAGCAGCTCTAGCAATCTTACACATACAGACCCTCCACACCCACGTGTAGCTCCTCTGCAGCTCGGTCTCTTGCAGCTGCTGTTAAAAGAAAAAAGCCAGAAAATGTATTTCCAAATATGATAACTTAATTTGTGGTTATTTTATGGGAAAAAAAAGGTGAAAGCCCGGAAAATGGGTACTGATATTCTCTGCTGAAAAGATTTCTGAAATACAAACAATTCTTGTTTATACTCGTGTCCAGCAAGCAATTTGAATGTCTTGACCTCAAACATTCACTGAGATTTTTCAACATAAACAAAGTGTTTTATGGCATTAGCAGAAAATCCAGATGACGATGATGTTAAGTTGATTAGAATTTTAAAAAGAAAACTGTCCTAAGTTTTAAGACAGAATAATTTAGGAGAAATACCTGAAGATTAGCAGCTTGGGGAAAGGAACGTACTTGGGGAAAGGAATTGCTGTACCTCAACAACATTTTTCACACCGAGCAGAATATTTTAAAAAATGTTATTTCATGGAGCAGCTAATCCTGCTCATATTAGAGGAAGAATGTTTTATAAAGGATATCCAGTCATGACTCCAGTTTGCTTCAGTGCAGAACATCTCGACATTCAGAGAAATAAAGGTGGCACATGCATGTGTTTGTGGGCACATGCAGTTTTGGAGTGAATAAGAGGAGGAAAAGACGTTCCTTCTCTCAGTTACTATACATAAAGTGCATAAATATCATATCCATGGATATCTATTACATGGCCTTTATTATTTCTTCAGGTTCAGAATAGACAGATAGAGGGAGATAAAACTTTTTAACTTATGAAATATGCTCTCACATTCTCATACTATCTTTCCCATCTGATCTACATTCTGATGCTACAAAATGGGAATTTAGTCCACTGTGCATGGTTTATAGGAAGTTCAAAGCCAAAAAGAGAAATATTTTGGAGACCAACCTCCCTCCAGAAATGCTTACAGAAATTCAAGGTAGGTTCTTAATCTCAGCATTTTGTCTTTTGCCTGTTTTGTCCACGCCCCCAGATTTTGGTGTGAGGGAGAGATGCACGTGCTGAGGGCAACTCTGAAATGGGCATAGCTAGATCTTAACCTGACACAAATCATGGTAATTCAGCTCAAAGTAGTGGAAGTCACTCATAGTTTAAACCACTGCAGATAAAAAACTCGCTTAGAGTAGAAATTACTACTATTATTACAGATAATAGTGTTCCCTAGTAATAATGTAACTAATATTACTCAAAAAGAATTCATTACCTGTGCCAAGTATGTAGATTATATGTAGGAATTGAATCTATCAGTGTAAACCAGATATTCTAATAATTAAACACCATCAGGTAAAGCCATTAGTGAATCCAGCAGGAGGGTTTTTAACCTGACATGATCTAACTTTTCTTTAAAAAGTAGGTTCCTGTCTTGTCTCACCCTGGCAGTGGGCTGTACGCTCAGAAATGTGTAAATTATAACTAGTGCATCATTTTGTGCACAAACCTGGTGTCCATTTGCATACTGGATATTGTCTACCTGCAGTTAATTGCGCTGCTGACGGCTGATGATGACTGGCAGTGCTGCAGACTGCCAGGCTCCTTTAGGCTACTTTCAAATGTTCTCATCTTCCTGCAAAAAAACAGCCTCTGAAATGCCATTTGACACTGCAGCTGGCCTTGAGTTACCTACAGCAGGCTGTGCAATTTATAAATCACATGTGGAATGCGATTAAAAAAAAAAAAAAAGAGAAAAAAAAAGAAAAAGGTCAGATTTGGTTTGGACGTCCTTAGCTTGGGAGGCACAGTGAGCTACTGACCTCTAGTTGAGAAAAACAAGATAGCTATTAGCTCTGGTCCTGCTTCTAAGATATATTTTCTTCCTATGTGCCAGCCTGCAATGTAATTTATTTTGCTCCTTGAAGGCAATGGGCAAAGCTTTCATATTTTTCCAGGCAACACATTCGAACTATTTTAAATGAATGAGAAAGGCTCCATTTTCTAAAGACACGCTTTTTTTTAAAATTATTTTTTTATTTTACCCCCTGTTACTTTTAGTCTGCGCTCACAGGAATTCAGCACAGATGTGAAATGAAATGAGTGGCCGCTAAAGTGGCAGAAGCCAAGCAGGAGCTGCAGCAGACACTGCTCTTGGCACAGCTTTTCCACTTGAAATGGTGCAAAAACTGAACACCCTATTTCCTTCTCCTCTAAACCACTCTTTTGTTAAGGACTGACCCAATTTACAGGCTGCACACATGTGTGCAAGATACAATATTTTATGTGTTTGTACAAATATATAAGTAAAGTGTATTGTATTACAAACAACAGAATACAAGAGACCAGTCATTTTCTCCTTTGTAAATGAACTTCAGAAAATGATGAAGAGGGATAAGTGAATAGCCCCAGGAATTCAGTGAGATCTGCTGATGTTAGGGCTCATCCTGTAAACAGCTCAACAGTGAGATGCTAAGCACCAGATGGGATTAAGTTCTCAGCTCTTGCCTAAATGCATTATAAAATCACAATATTCACCCACAAATCATTATTACCAGTCTGCCAACATCTCCATAATTTTTGTGTCTGCGACTTCAAAGGTTATTTATTTCCTGTCATCCTCTCTTCCTTTCCCTGAAATGTTTTGGAGCCACATTTCTCCTAAACCTTTTGGATGGTTGAACAAGGATCACAGGATGAGTACAGGGTGACTAAAGCACCTGCAGAAGAAATAAGAAATCTATGTGTTCTGTCCTTCATAGAATAAGTCAAGATGTTCAGTTAATAAATAGAATGAATGAGGGTAAAATATGAATAATTTATGCTTGCTGCTGTTGATAGTTGTTGGTATCCACCTTTAACCTCCCTTCTGTATCTCCTGAAAACAGATGTAAAATTTCACAGAAGTTTCACTTTGCTGTGAAAACTTGGTTTATTCCACAGTGCTCTTGTATTTGGGAACAAATCTTTTATCTTTCCTTAAGATAAAGAAATTGTAGTGGATCCTGTGCAAAGGTGGTAATATCAGACAGGACCAATGGTGCTGTTCCTCTCCTGCTCCTCATGGATGAGGTACAGCATTGCTTTTTCTCCTTGTGACTTTATTTTCATTTATATTTCTGTCCCAGTGCATGCAGGCCAGGGTTTCTATCCAGTGGGCAAATCTCATGGGAGCACACTGCATCCACCCAGCTGGAGTGGTGAGGAGGGGTTTGGTGTCAAAAAAGGGTTCACTGGGTCACACTCCACTCCTCTGGCTGAATAAATTTATGTATTCTCGGTAATGAAATGGATAATGGAAACTCAGAAGGAGTAGGTTGAAGTACTCCAACCAAAACAAAGAGAAAGAAATGAAGATAAAATCAGGTTTTTTGTGTCCTCTGAGAACAGGGTGGGTGTATTGCAGCAAGGAGGATAAGCCATCTTCCCACCTTAGAGGATATTTAAACACTGAAGCTGACTGTTTATACTGTAGAATTTTCATCACTATCTGTTTCTTTGAACATATTAAACAATGGTCTGGTGGAGGATGGTCTGAGGTGAAGGACACGTGAATGAATTAAGCCTTAGCTCTGAAATTTAACTGTCTGCACCTACTCCAAGGTGACAGGAAGGGGCTTGGGGGTTCCTGAATCCCATTCTATGCTGAGAAGCCTTCAGAGGGCGTGAGAAGAGAGGACCACAGTGCCTTTGCAGGTCAAAAGGTGTCTGCCTAAGTGCTGTCTTGAGATCCCTTCCAGTCCTACCTCCTATAAAATTTTACCAAGTTCACTGACTTCTGGAAAGCCAGATTCTGTCATCAGAGGTTTAACTTTTCTGGATGTTTGTGATATGGAAAAAACCAACCCCAAACCAGATATTTTAGTTTGATGTTTGTGTAGGCTGAGGTCTAGACTCAAGTCAAGTGAGTTTGTTTATTTTGTACAAATTTAGATTCAGAAATCCTAACTTCTAATTCCCAGTGAAATGCATTTGATCTTATTCTGCTTTTAATTGGTCCTGACTTGTTAAAGAATCATAATAATATGCATCTATTTTATTCTCAGGGACGTTAATTAATACGGGGTGTGATGTGCTTAAATGAGACAATGATTAAGAGTTTTCCGTTGTTTCTAATGGAATATGTGTGCAGCAATTAACAGTCCGTCTGATGAAGAAGCAAAAACAATTTAATTGCTTTGGCCAGTGGTACAAACAAGTGCAGACTGGAACAGTACTTTGAGTCAGAGTGCATTTTCTTTCAGATTTGCTGTGACTCTGTTATCACCAGGGACTCTAACCCGTGCTCTCCCTTACAATAAAATGAATGCAGTAGCTCACAGCACAAGTTTGCCTTGGAGCAGACATTTCTTGCACAGCAGAACTTTTCATTTTTAAATTTTATTTTAAATGCCAGGGATTTAAAATAGGATGTGTATGAAGCACTGAAGTCACCATCTGTCACTTGAATTGAACGCGTTTGTGGTGTGCCTGCGAAAGGTGAGTTGTTCGTTCCCAGTTTTTGTCTGACAACCAGTTACACCAGACACATCCATAACCACTGGTGTCAGGACCTCCCGAGTCAGGGGGCTAAACCAACTGATTTAGTTTTCCCTGTCTAACATCCTTTAGAAAAAAATGTCTCAGCTTGGGTCAAAGCCACAGCGAGCTGACATTTGGGTTTCAAGGAGTGGGACTTCACAGCGTCCTCTCTGGATGTCAGGGCCTGGCAGTGCAGACACAGACATGCAGTCAGTCATGCATGTACTTAATCCAATAATTTAGGACACATTCCCCTAATCGATGACATTTAATCAATCATTTAAAATCAGTGCAGTGTGGGAGATGCAGCTGTCTAACCCCTCATCGTTAGCTCTCCCTGTACTCATACAGCACATGTCAATGCACATCAAAAGTTTTCTCACTGTTTGAAAGAAAATTAATTTAATTGACTTATGTGAAGAATGTGTTGTTTTTTTCCCCAAAGAATTTTTATTTATACTAAGAAATATAAGTGGAAGTCTGAACATTTATCACCCCGAATATCCAGATCTGAGATGTTATCAGACACATCAGCCATCTGGTATTTCAATAAATTCATCTTTTGTTTCAATCAGACATAACCCCACTAAGACATTTAATAAATAATTCACATTTTGTCATCTTGATTAACATTTCCCTAAGCGATGCATATGCTGTAATATTTTTCTTAACAGATGTTATTATGAAAATCAGGTATTTGCAGTATAAAAGTGCTATACAGTTTAAAGGAAAGGTATAATGAATTAAGAGAGAAAAGTTAAATGCTTCCAGGTAAATCAATCAGTCTACCTATACTTTCCCTATGCCTCTCATTAAACATTTGCAGAGGAAGTTGTGAAACTTTTTTTATGTTTCTTATTCATTTTATAGCGTAATAAAAATAATATTTTCACTGGGCATTTGAAATGTTAGCCATTAATTTCCAGAAAAAGAAAATCTGCCCAAAATGGCTGGGTAACAAGGATATCCTTCACAGGAAATCACTGAAAACAGACCTTACGTACCAAAAAATGCACTGCAACACTTCTTTTGAATATACAAATAGACTGATATTTATACACCTTCCGCTCCGGGGGTTAAATGAAGAAATAGTTTTGATTAATGGAGAACTGTAAAGTTTTATGCCCCGTATTTGGTAGCATTAAATCAGGTGCGTGGCACTGATAGGTGTGATATTGCTGCAGTGTGAATGTCGTCGTGTTATTTCACTCTTTTATTCGCCTTGACTGCAGTCTGTGGGATCCCATGCACGTGGAACCCTGTGAAATAATCTGCAGACTTCCACCAGTGGTGTTACCACAACCAAAATACCGATTTTTTCCCCTTGTTTTACCTTGTCCTTCTTCTGCTTTTCATCCTGGTATATTTTCCAGTGCTCCCCGTCGTTGCTGTAAGCGAGCTTGTAGGACCCCACAAACTGGACGTGGCCAAAATCTTTAGCTCCTTGGGTGATGATCCCAGTGATCTTTGTAGGGATGAGCAGGTCAACCTAAATGGAACAGTTTAAAATTAAAAAAAAAAAACCGACCGTCCAACCAACCAACCAACCAACCATAAAAAACACCCCAAACAAAAATAAATGAATAAAACAAACAGAGGAGGGCATAATTAGAACAGTTTCTGTTTCCAGTCTGGTTTTGCAACACATCAAAGCAAAATGGTGCAGCTCCCACTGTGGTTGTCTCACTGCGTGCTGACATTACGGGCAGCAATTTTACTTCTCCAAGTTCTAAATCAATCAATTTATTTTTTATTTTCTGGTTTTTTGTTTTTTTTTTGTTTTTTTTTTTCTTATTGCTGGTACCGCCTAATGGCACAACGTGGAATAATCTCAGACCTTTCTCCGTTGTGCTGAGTGCCATACATAGCCCCCCAAAAAACCCAGCTAGCCTACACTGGGAATGATCCGCAGCTAAAAAATGTTCCCACGTGCTCCTAATATTCAGAACACAAGGCTGGTTCCCCAAGTGCCTTTCCATTCCCTTCTCAGCTCATGAGCCCATGCTTCAGTAAGTCTCTTAAAACATTTGCTATCATGCTTCTTTTCCTCCTGAAATTCCTTCTCACTTTATGCCTTTCCTTCTTTTTCTACCCGAAACGATCAAACTTTCTCATTTCTTGTTTTTTTTTGGTTTTTTTTTTTGAGTTCTTTATTTTATAATCTTAGTACAATACTTTTAAAAATGCAAGGCAGGAGTCTTAAAGCCTAATAAAATCTGAGCTTTCAAGTGGTTTCCACGTGAGTCAGCATGTCTGTGATCAGTTCTTTTTGAACCAGAACCCAACACTGAATGTAACAGATTTGGGCCAGATGCCTTGGATTAAAATGATCAAGAAAGAGAATGCAATAACAAAAGTAAATCGACCTGATAATGTAATTTCAGAGGCAGAATGAAGGAGTTGGACTCCCTATCAAAACTGATACTTTCTTGAAATTTGAGAGTATAACTGAGGTTTCGTTCTGTGTCCTCCAGCAATGTGGCAAGACAGTAAAAAAGAAATAAAAAAAGGTAGATTTATTTCAAACAATAAATGGCTGTGAAGCAGTCGGCATTTTTAATATTGTCCATTAAATCAGGCAAGAGAGGCTAAGAGTAAAAATATTACAGTAAAGTGAGAGGAGTGCTGAACTCCACAAGCAGATGATTGATACGTTTTTACAGAAAAAGTGAAAATTAAAAAGAGAATGTGAAGAAATAAAGAATCTCTGGCTGATCAAATGGTGAAGATCCAGTGCTGGGTTTTTGGGAAGCCGAGGCCCCCTGAGCAAACTCATGTTGAGTGGAATGTGGGGCTGGGCAGAAGAACAGATGTGCTGAGGAACATAAGAAATTAATCACGAGAAGAGAAACAAAAACAAATGAGCTTGAGAAGTCAGCTGGTCCTAGGCAATGCCTTTGAAAGATGGACATTGGGGTTTGGACTTGTGTCCCAGGACAGGCTGGACAGGGCTTGGAGCAGCCTGGGACAGTGGAAGGTGTCCCTGCCCATGGCAGGGGTGGTACCTGGATGGGCTTTAAGGTCCCTTCCAACCCAAACCATTCTGTGATTCTATGTCTCTATAAAGAAGAAAACACAGAAAAGTGTAAGAACACATTTATAAGAATAGAAGAGGAAAAATTGACTGTTTAGAGCAATCAGACAAAGGAAGCCTGGAGATCCCAACATTGGAGCAAATAGTAGCAAATAATGAGTAGTAAATCATTTTCAGGAAAGGAATGACTTAAAATATTCAATACTGAGATATCAAAACAGTAAGGGGAAATGTCAGTGTCTGTAGATGGTTCAAGAGCTTTGGTTTTATCAGAATGTGCTAATTTATTGCCATCATTTACTGCCAGTAGCAATGTATTTATTCTGGGCCACCCCAGAATATGAAGGAAGTGACCCTGGGAGGCAAAACTCTTTCTGTGTTCTCTTCGTTCGATGGAGAGAGAGAAGGACTCAGCCAGCGACCAGATGGAGCAGGAGCCCACTTTGGAAGCTTTCATGGATGGCTTGAAGGGACTTTTCTCTTCTTTAAGGAGTGCAGGGGAGCTGGGTTCCACAGCCTAAGTGGGCCTCTGGGAAATGAGCACTGCTAATTATTAAAAGCCTTTCGTGAATTCATAAACACCAGCTTCTCCAGACCTTGCTTCTAAATATTTTGGAGCCTAAATGAATGGTCTGTTTTTCTGAAAAGACTGATCTGGTAAGGAATCACTAATTGGTCCACACTTTCATGCAGCTTTTGAACTAAACATTTCAGAGTCAGCTTTAGATTCTCTTTATAAACAATTTTGACATTAGCATTTTACAAGTGTAACCTCCTTTCAGCAGAGAATGCTCCTTCTACTAAAAGTCAATGTGTCTCCTGTTAACTTGAAAAAATGCCTCCACAAAACCAGTTGTTTATTTTTAAAATGTTGAAAGTGAGCTGAGAGGATTTCACAAATATTTAACATGGCCATGACACTCAGAGTACTCCTCATTGAAATTCAGAACAGGGAGAAAAAAAAAAAAAAATTTCTCATTAAGATTCAGGGGATTCCAAAGGTAGAATCACAATAAATCTTTATTATCACACAGATCCAGTGTTAATAAAAATGTCCTAGTAATGATTGTTTTGTGCTTATAGGACATATCCAGTGGCCTTGCACTCTTGTTCAGAAGATGATGTGGGAAGCTGGAAGGCAATTTGGCATATGCTCAGTTTTTTTCAAAAAGACTTATACAGGACCGTGTAGAATATACGTGTGCGTATTTATTAAAAAAAAAAAAAAGTGAAAAAAGAAGTAATGAATAAATAGACTCTCTTCTAGGTCTTGACAATGCAGACAAATATTGCTGGAGATGAAGGAAAGGAATAAGGGATCTAGCACCAGCACTCCCATCTCATATTTTAGCATCTTATTTACTTATTTATTCACAAGCAGACGAGAAGCCTTCAGGCAATAAAGATCATTATTTAAATTAAAGAAATACAGCTTTTACTTTGTAGCCTCATTACCTCCTACCTTGCTTTCCGTTCTCCGTATTGAAACTACTTTAGAGCAGCAAGGTGAGGAGAATTTACACCACTTTCTAGTCTAGGTAAAACATCTGCACAAAGTAGCTTAAATGAAAGTCATAACTTCCCATCAGGACACAGAACACTTTTATTCAGTTAGTGCAGTTTGCAAGTAACAGGCAATCAAACAAATTGCCAGGGAGAGAAGCTGAATTAACACACAACCAGTACGCACCCTTCAAAGCTGAATGTGATTAACAGGATTAGAATGTGACTCTGGTTTTTCCAGTGCAGCAGAATTTAGAAGGAGGTGGAGGCAATTAGTCTGCAACTGATAGGATCATTATCTGGTTACAAGAAGAACCGCGGCCTACAGTTAATGTACATTTCTACAAGCAGCTGATCAAAAGACAGTTTAACATCTTGTGTCTGAAAGAGGTCTCTTGGGCTATAACCATTCCCTTTTCCCTTTTCCCACTTTGTTTTCAGATGTTACAGACAGTTCAGTGTGGTTTGGAGGAGAATTAATTTCGGGGAAGCACAAAGATAAGTACACCTGAGTACGAAACATCTGTAGCGAAGCACTGCGCGGGTGCGTAGCAGGAGCTCTGTGTCGGCGTGCAGCTCACGGGACGATCCCCAGGGGTTCCTCGCAACCTCAGCCGTTCTCTGGTTCTCCAACACATGGCAAAACCCAACCATGCCGCCCAAAATGCCAGAGACTGGGAAACCAGGCACAGTCAGGCTGCGTTCACGCTGGCAGGCAGCACCGGGGAGCGGGAGCGGACCTGCAGAGCCGACAGCGCAGAACAGGGCGCGTGCACAGCTGTGCTGCAAGGCCCCCACATCCTGGTACCCTGGGCCAGCTTTTGCTGCACGTCTTTTGGCTTAATTCAATCCGAAGGAAGTCCCATGCTTTGTGAGGATGGTCCATCAGCGCGTGGAAAGTGAGGACTGTCTTTAAAAATAACACGCTCCTCATCAAGCTCACGGTGTTAAAGGAGGAGAAAGAACCCTCAGGATCCAGGGAGTGGTGCCAGGCCCTGTTTCACAGTGAAGGTAATGGTGAAATGGCTCAATTGACCTTCAGCTGTTCATCACTTCAGGAGTATTTAAAATGTTCAGTTTAGTCCTGTCTTTATACAGACATTGTGTTTCTGTTCCCAGTGTAGTCAATCCTATGTTCAGCTTTTCTTGTCATTTTAGACATGCCTTTTTTTCCCCACAGGCTTTCTTTCATTTACCTTCTTGATCCTGTAGACTGGTTTTTTTTTTTTAATCACTCATCAGATAACACTGGTGAATGCTGGGCAATCCTAATCCTAATTGCTGGGCAATCCTAATCTAATTGGCAAATACAAAATCACCAGGAACAAAAATAAAGAAGCCTGGATCCAACGCACATGACAATAAGAGGGAAGCACTGCCAAGGTGGGGGCAGTTCTTACCCTTAAGGGACTGAAAAAAGAAGGCCACCATTGTCTCCAGATGCTAATTCACCACAGTGCAGACCTGCCTATTAAATATCCTGATATCACTATGAGGTCTCAGGTTATTCTGGGATGCTTAAGATAATGGCTGAAGCTCGTGGTTGGACACCAAACCCCACCAAGAGAGTCCAATGTCCTTTCCAGGTAAACAACCCATCCTGAGCAGGTTATTTCCTCTTCATTTAAGACCTCAAGGTTCCCTTGACTTTTCCAGGGTAAACTGGTGCACTCAGAGCTGCTTCCTGTACCCAAGCCTAAGAAAAGGAGGGACAGGATTGCAGTGTCTGCAGCAAAAAGGCAGAAATGCAGCTCTCCTTAGCTCACTGCGTCAGATGAAGGTGCTTTGCACTCTCCTCCACGCCCAAAATCTGGATATAAAGGAAAATTAGTGCTGGTACAGTATGCTTGCTGCAGACATGCAACATATGTATATTTCTAACAACATTTCACCAGCAGTTCTGTTTTGTAAACTGAAACTCAGCATTTCAGGCTTTTTTTCCTAAAGACTCGTATTAAACCCGCCCCCGCCCCCAAAAACCCAAACCCGAAACCAACCCAAGCTATAATCCATCATGACCAATTGGATCTAAAAACTTTTATGGGGAAAAAAAAAACAACCGAGCAACTAGATGCTCTTTGTGGAGAAATCTAATTTTCATCACAGCATCTTATGTAGGAGAGGGTGGTTTTTTGTGTAGTTATATAGATATATATATATGTTAGATATATATTATTAGGGTAAATATCTAAATTACAACCTGAAAAAATTAAAGAAAGTTATGACGGAAAATGAATGGCTCTAGAAGAAGCCATAATAACTTGATAGAAAGAAACATTTTTTAGCATTTTGGTCAAAATTCTGCTATACAGGATTTTCTTGCTTCCTAGGTAAAATAAAATGAAATAAAACAAAATAAAAAAGAAAAAAGTGTTTTCATTTAATTGGATATGTATTATCCAGATCAGCTGGCATATGTTTAAAATGAAACTTCTGCTCAAACCCAGGTAGAGGTGGGTTGTTTTCAAATAAAATAAGACTGGAGTGTCACTCATTTTCTCCTTTAAAAATGTGGGATTTGTTTTTGCTGGCTTCTCTTTCATTTAAGATTAGCCCTTCAACATGATTTTAACACTGTGTCACAATGTTTTTAATGCCTGTAGTCCTCTAGGCTAAGATAATAAATACTGGTCTTATTTTCTTATTGCTCTTAATTGCTTTTCCCTCTGAATGACTTTATGGCTGCAGTAACTGCACTAAAGAAACAGGTTAAGAAGAATTCCCTGTACCATCAGCTGTCTCCAGTACAATTTAAAAGTGATAAATTGGAGGGTGAAGCCTGCTTTCTGAAATCTCCATGGGCCATCAAAAACACCTCTCAGGACATTATGTTGAAAATTTTGGAGTGAAACACACAACCAGGCTGAAAAGTTACCTAATTTCCACAAGCAGCTTCCTAAGTAGCACCTACTTCTTAAAAAATACAGATCGTGTGAATCCTTCCTTAATATATTTACATACTTAATAATCCCTCTTATACAGATACATTCCTGGAAAAGGAGGAAAAAAACCCACCTAAATTACTACAATATTTTTTCAGCATTTCAGTAAAAATTCAGGTAAAACACATGTGTATGATCAACGGCGTGGGCATTTTCAGAACAGTATCTATTTCTTCCAGACCAGCTCTTCGAAAACCCGCTTTACTGAGCCGTGAACAAATCTCATTTCATCGATATTTCAAAAATAAAATATTAATCAAAAAAAAAATTAAAAAAAAAAAATAAAAGTAGAAAATTTTAGCCCTAAGTTCTGGGTTTTCAAAAGCGCCAGAGGGGGTTTGTTACCCACTTCCTCTGGGAGCTTTAAGGCAGACGGTGGGCTGTGGTTGTATCAGCACCCTGGTAAATCCTGCCCGCTGCACACACGTGGTGATACTGCTTTCCCCCTGATCCTGCAGACCAGAACGGATCCCACGGATCTGGGTAACTCTCACGACTTATCAGGGAGTGCTCGCAAGGGAAATGGTAGTACCGGGTATTTTAAGGTCTGAGGTAAAAGAGAACTCAGATTTTTGAGATGGCAGCATCAGCGGTGATTAAATCTGTAACCTTTTCTCCTACCACTGGGTATTTCACATCTGCGCACGGGATATTCTCGCTGTAATCGTGATTAGAGGATTTTTTTGCAGGGATGACACATTTGGCCGCATTGGCTACCAGCAGTGAAGAAACCACTAATAAAACATCTGTCTCTCTGCTGTGGAACATTCAGGGCCCATCAGCCCTTGAGGATGCCAGGAGATTTAAAAATAGCCCATTAAATTACTGGTGATTAAGCAGGCTTGGACATCTGGTGGAGCTCGGAGAAGCCTTTGAGCTGCATTAGTGCACTCCAAGAGCTGATAAAATCTGGGGCACTGTCCTGTGCTAGGTCAAGCACTTGGAGTTCTTGTGGGGAAAGCCAAGGGCAGAGCAGAACTTAGCCATTAAAACAGAGCAGAGAGAATAGAAATATGAATGTGATGATGACACAACACGCTGACTGTGCGTTGTGCTGCTTTTCTGTGAAACTCCTCAGCTGAACACTGCTGCCAGCAGAGACTCTGCAGTGCAAGCCACTGATCCCTGCACCTATTCATGGACAGAAACAGACAAGGAATTGAGAAAAGAAATTTAATTTACATTCAGCTCTCTATATAGTAGCCAAAAAAGGAAAAAACTGTAGAAATTTCATCATCCTGTGTGATAATAAGAAGTAGCTTTATTTCTGGAAGACATAACCTGAAGTAGTTCTTGGTGTACTTACAATAATGATACAGAGAACTTTTGATCAAATTTGTTGGCTATGACTAGGGATGAAAATATAACGCAGAAAGGAAAAATTACATGGTTAAAAAAAATTAAAATATTGACTATTTGCGTTTCTGCTTGTCTTTCCTCTGAGTTATAAGTAAAGGACAAATTATGTTGAGACGATAGGATTGTTCCACTCTCTTCAGAAATAGAGAAGAGCAAGGTAGGAGTTCTGTTGCCTCTCTTTATTTTACTGAAATATATCTCGTGTTGATAAGGAAATGTATCAGTAAGATTTCCTGCATGCCAGTGCTCTGTCCCAGTGGGGATTCCTCAGTTTTCTGTTAAAGACCATTACTGGGAATCTCAGGTGCTGGAGGGGGTAAACCAGCAGCAAAATACCGGCCAAAATACAGAGAAGAAAATTTGGAATGTAAGCAGAGGAAGAAGAAGGGTGCATTTAACCATAAATTTCAGAACTGATAGAAATGTTGGGTATTGGGGATGGTAACATTTCAGAGCAACACTTCAAAAGGCAGTCAGGAGAAATACAGGTGTCTCCGCTTTCATTTGTCTTTGGGTTTTTGGCGCATTATGGGTTTTAAACGGAAATCAAAAGCTGGTGAGGCAACGCCTGGGAAGACAAAAATCCTTCCCCAAAGATGAAATATCACAGCTTCTGCTTGGCTTTCAGTAGAGAGGATGATACAGCGCCTTTTCCTGCGGGACTGATAAATATCTTTGCAAAAAGTGTTGGGATTGTGAACGGGCTCGTCCACGCACGAGCAGCTCATTTTGCTGTTAAAATGAAAAGTAATGGTGGTAACACGGAAGTTCATTATTTACCTGGTTGTTTTATTTTTCCCCCAGGTAATTAATAACGCTGCAAATATTTTCTGCAGCGCATAAAAACGTCTCAATAATGTATGAGTGTCTGGGCTACAGATCGACGAGCGGAGTGAAGATAAGCTTGCACACCAGATACTGCAAAGTGACTAATAATTAATATAACTACTGAACTGTGGAAACGCTAAAGAAAACCTGCCTGTAAGCAAAGTCAAGTCTGCCTAGAAGATAAGTGGGGTTAAGGATGGAAGTTTCCCCTCGTGTTTAAAAGCCCTGAGTGCGTAACTCTTATTTTCACAGGAAATGCAGCCAAGACAGCATCACTCAGCCATTGTTTCTAGCAACGACTTTGCCCATCTGTCAGCAGGGATCATTATGCATAACCTGTTTCATACAGCTATGCTCCTGTAGCTATAAAATAAAAACGTCAAAATTGTGATACTAGACTTTGAAAACAACGGCAAGGGTTTTTTTTTGTTGTTGTTGTTGGGGTTTTTTTTGGAGTTTTTTGGGGTTTTTTGGGTTTTTTTTTGTTTGTTTGGTTTGGTTTGGGTTTTTTTTTGTGTGTGCTACCCTCTGAAATATTAGGGCAAGCTTTTTTTCCCAGCGTTACACTGTTAATAGCCAGCAGAAAATTATACAATGGGTGCACGACAGTGTAGGAAACCGCTCTGGCTTTTTTAGCCAGAGAACAATATTTCCAGGTTTACAGAAGAAATCAGATTTCTTTTCTCCTTTTAGACTGAATGTCTTGTCACTTCTCAGGCAATAATCTCATAATATACTTGCTTGAACGCAATTAAAAGGTCTATTAATCTTCACTCTGCAGGACATAGGGAAGATTATCTGTTATTAGTCAAAAGGACACCCTGGAGCCCCTCTAGCAGGGCTTTGGTAAACAGACCTCTGGTCAAAACAAGCCTGGGCTCCTGGCAGGACAGTTCCAACCCTGGGACTCAGCTCTGCCTTTGATCTGGCACAGATGTGTTTTCTTGGCTTTCAAAGCACCCCGTGAGGCTTTATCCGCTCTGCACCGACCGCGGGGCGCGGGGAGCACCAGCCATGGCTGATTTAAGGGATTAATGGTCTGCTGAAAGCCTTGACCAGACCTGGAGCTAGATGGGAAAATATTTTCCTGCTCCCCGAAGTTAAAGGAGAAATAAACAAATCTCTACCTACTGTCAGAAGTGAAAAAAAACCAAAAGCAAAACAAAAAAAATCATCCAAACAAAAACCAACCAAACACTCCAACCCCTCCCAAACCAACCAAACAAACAAACAAAAACCCCCAGACATGACAAAACCCCTCAGTATTCTGAGAGATAAAAGGTGAAGAAGTTTGCTTTTGAAAGGGCTGATCAACATCTCGTCCATTAGGTCTGCCTGGCTCAGGCTCACTTTCAGTTCCAGGAGAAGAAAAGAAGGGCCCTGAGAATGGACTTCCACATTTCTAGACAAAAAGTAAAAATTGAGTAACTTTTACCATTTTTAGTATGTATGTATTCCATTCTACAGCCTACGTGGTGGAAGTTCCACAAAAACTGATTGGCTGGGAGGTATCATAAAAATTTCCACTGAGAAACTTGGATTAACTCGACTCTCAAACGGTTCAAACCCAAATTTTAAACTAGAACCCACAGACACAGTAGCAGCCAATTCAAACTGCACCACATTAAATTAAATATTAAGTAAAGCTGGTTTTCCAACCAGACCTTTAGTATTCAGAGGTGCTAACAGAATTGATTTGTCTCTGCAATGTGAATGTCACTCTTCATATAATTAAAAGATTGACCCTTTTAATAGCGGAACGAATTTCTATAGAAGAGAGTTCAAAATTATGTATGAGCCTGTTTTATTTTCAGAACAGGTCTGAAAGTTGAAATATGAATGCCAAAAGTAAAAATATGACTGCCAAAATATTTTAAATTTAGTAGCAAATATTAAAATGCTGCATTTTCACCTAGAATGTTTTCCATGCCTTTTCATATAAACAAGAAGAGCATCTCAATTGTTACAAGATCTTTTTTTTTTTAATAAAAAATGACAGCTATCCTGTCCTTTGTACTGTTAAATAATTAATCAAAGGAGCTCTGATGTTTTACTGCATAAGCAACAGGGTAAATCAATGCAGAAAAACTATTTCCTGTACTTGTCTGTACTCTTCTAAGTTTGAAAAATAAATTGGCACAGAAGACTGGAGGTGGACATGGAGTGTAGCAGTTGAAGTTATGTCTATTTTGGAATTAAGGGTCTCTCCTTATGCCTCAGTAGAGGTATCTTCTTAGGAAAATGACAGACTCTCTGTGAATGACCCTCAAAACTCATATCAGCTTCAACAGCAACTTTTAAAAAATATTTTATTCTTTGGTTTTTTAAAACTAGTACACTCCATTTGCACCCTGACCCACGTGGAAACATGAAAAGAATGCAGACACATAAATATACCTGTCTCAGCCTTTCATTCAACATGCAGCACAGTGTTAAAATTTTTTTTACAAGGCTAAGAAAGTTAAGATCTAGCTGACTGAGGCTGAAAAAAATGTCAAAACCGATGGTTCCCCCAGAAGGAACACTGCACTAAGCACTTCCTGGGTTACAGGGGAAAAAAAAAAAAAAAAAGGTTGTGTTTTTAGAACTCAAACAGCCTTGACTAGGTTCCTGCACAAAAAAAGCCTCTCTAAACCCTCCTGGAACACACAAAATGGACTCAATGGCTGTTAAAGGCCTAATCTTTGAGATGACATTTTAAAGTCCTGCTGTAGACAGGTTAAAGGTATTAAATAATATCACAGCTATTTCCAGTGTAAATAACCCTACACAGGTTCCCAACATCATGCTTCCTGCTTTCTGCAATTGACTTAATAAAGATTTAGATAGAAACAAAATGTAGCCCATTTTCTCGCTGAGCAGGTTAGTGAAAAATGTTTATTTTTTAGTATATACTCCAAAATTCACCAGCAGTGCTTCAGCCACAACTAATTGCAACCAGTGTTTTTGAAAAAGTGGAAAACAACAGGGTTTTCTTGAACCAAAGACAGTGAAAGAGAAATGTGCAGCTGCGGCTGGAAAAGTGTAAAACATCCTCTCAAAAACCTAACTGTTCCTTACAGTCAACAAGGCTGGATCCCAAAGAAAGTAGCATCTGAGGCAAAAATATTTGCAAATTCTATATTTGCATATACCCACGCAACCCCTGCTGACATCTGGCCCCGCCAACAAAGAGCTGCACACAGCACAGAGAGGGAGCTCTGCTCGGCCATGAAGCAGCCCAGAGATAGGAGGTGATAAATTATTAACGGAGCCAAAATCTTAAAAGTTTTGAGCACCAGCACACAGAGAAGCATGTGAAACCACAGCATTAAGAAGTCTGAAAAGAACATATTTTCAGCTCTGGGCGATGTGTTTTCCTTGTAGATCCATTAGATATTTCTTGCCCTTTTTTTTTTTTTTTTGGGTTTT
>VXAZ01004099.1:121128-132957 GCA_013399875.1 Gymnorhina tibicen | reverse complement strand
TTTTTTTTTTTTTTTTTGTTTTGTTTTGTTTTGTTTTGTTTTTCCCTTGTGTTCCCAGTGTTCCTTTCACAAAGATTAATCTTTCAAACAGCTCCTGCAGCCCTTGCTCTGTCAGGTGGGAATAAAGTCTGGTGTACCAAAACCCAGTGTTTACCATCATAGAATCTGCACTGTTTTGCAAAGCAAATTTTTCAGTCAGCCACAGTTTTGAAACCTGGAATTTTTCAGTCAGCTCTGAGCATGTGGGAGGTGCTGTGGCACATCCACTTTCTTACTACGGGGGTTAAAACATTGCTTTAGGTGTATTAAATCAGAGAAATAAACCAGACTATCTACCAGTTGCATGGAGCAGCAAAAATTCTGTATAAAACTGTGTGTCAATGTAAATTAACTTCTATCAGAACACAAGGCTCTACACTGCCTGGCAGATAGAAATAAAATATCTTTGGCTTTTTTTTTTGTGTGGTTTTTTGTTTGTTTGTTTGTTTTTTTTGTTTTTGTTTTTTTTTTCAGATGCATTTTCCACCAAGAATTCAAATAAAAAGTTGTATTTTCTCCACTGCCTGTAAGTAGATGTTTCTCACCCATGCATTGCAGTTCCATGGAGTGGACTGCTCCCCAAGCATTTGCTCTGTAGGCAGCAAAAAATATACCCCTATTACTGTAACACAAATCAGCAGTAATTTGTGTCTTGCAGCAGATTATTGTGCTTCTGTCAGATGACTCAGTGAAAGAGCATATTTTTCAAATTTGCTGTGGTATCCAATAGCGAAAATGTTTGCTTTTCCCATAAAAAGACCTGTATTTTAAAAAGCACGGGGATTAACAGAAAATTTATATGTTTTGAGCAACATCGTCTTTAATATTTTTCCTCACTGACTGATTCCCAGCGAGTCTTTGCAGAAATGTCTTGCCACCAGCCTTGCCTTTAACCACCTGCCCGGGGTACACCCACGGGGAATATAACTGCTGTGTTTTCCCCAAATGTCACATTAAACTAACCAGACTTAAAGGCTTTGTGGAACTGGGTGAGAATATTCTGCTCAGAGCAAGCACCGCGCTGCATTTCAGCTGGGATTGAAGTGCCTTCGTTTTAGCCACAAAACGCACACAAAAAAGGGCTGATTAAACCTCCTGAAAAAAGTACCAGGGTGGTTATTCCCACAAGCTCCAGCAAAAAAAAAAAACCCACTTGGCTTTAGGCACACGGGTCCAGGCATCAGAGACCCTGAGTTCACAAGGAGTAACAAGCTCAGTGAACTTGACTTTCTTATATCACAGGCCAGGGATCTCACCCCAAGGCACAGATCATCCCCCAAGACTGTTGAGTGAGATATTCCAGTACCTTTAAGCTGCAAAGCCACTCACGAGGCAGAGGAAGCTTTACCTGCAGATACTTTTGATTTTATGGCAGGGGAGGGTTTAAATCAGATACGAAGAAAAATATATTCGCTGAAAGGGCTGCCCAGGGCAGTGGTGGAGCCCCCAGCCCTGGAGGGATTTAAAAGCCATATGGGTGTGTCTCTTGGGGACGTGGGCCAGTGGTGGCCTTGGCAGTGCTGGGGGAATGGTTGGACCTGATGATCTGAGAGCTCTGTTCCAACCTAAGTGATTCCCTGGTTCTATAAACAATTAAGGGCTACCCTGATTTAGAGGTGCCTTGTGACTCCCCGTGGAAAATGGTCCATGTTATGAACAACAGCAACAGGGCAGACTGGGGGAAAAAAATAAAGGTATCTACTACAAAAAGCATTGATTTTCTTAGTAGAAAGTGGGTATCTTGTTCGCAGCAGTGGTTTTACTTGTGGCACTGTGGCTCAAGTAAATAATTCCTAAATTCACGGCAAACATAAACACTGCAATATTTTACCAGTATTTCCAGAATTACAAATGCAATCAGATTGCATGAACGCTGATATTATCTCTTACATTCAGCAATTTCTTTTGGAGGTTGAGATGATCCTATGATGGCTGCACATTTTGAACTTTGATTTGAAAGGGATACTTGGAGAGTAGGAAGGGAACTTTTTGCAAGGATCAGCAGTGCCAGGACAGGGGGAATGGCTTCCCAGTGCCAGAGGGCAGGGCTGGATGGGATCTTGGGAAGGAATTGTTCCCTGGGAGGGTGGGCAGGCCCTGGCACAGGGTGCCCAGAGCAGCTGTGGCTGCCCCTGGATCCCTGGCAGTGCCCAAGGCCAGGCTGGACACTGGGGCTTGGAGCAGCCTGGGACAGTGGGAGGTGTCCCTGCCATGGCAGGGGTGGCACTGGATGGGCTTTAAGGTCCCATCCGATCCAAACCATTCTATGGTTCCATGATTCTGTGTCTGCAGTCTTGCTGGTGCACAAGAGAATAAAGATCAGAGGCTAAATCAGAGATGAGCATTTATGCTTTTAATGCTATCTTCTCTGCATTCCTTGCTTCCATTTCTGATTAGAAATTCAATGGCCAAAGAGAACCTTAAAGAAAAAGCAGAGGCGTTTCGCTTGGCCAAACAACACACCTTTGCAGTGGGCAATGTTTTTTTTTAGAAATTAAAGCCCCACTGGCTGGGGTGGCAGCGAAATTATCTGCAAGCAGCAGCCTGGCTGTGTTCTGATTGCCTGGGAGCCAACTGGAGTCTTAGCACCTGCAGGATTCTGAAAGAGCTTTTATTTCAGGATGTTGCAAGGTGGCCCCAGCTCTTGACAGCAGGTGGGAAGAGTGCCCTGTGGAGACTCTTTTTATCTGGCTGCAGCTCAGCAGAGCAGGGTGAAACGTCAGAGGTACCAAGGAACACAATTCATCCCTGGTGCTGCACAAATGACTCATGCAGGGTGCACCGAAAACTCAGACGGAAATTCCTACACAAAGTTTTGGAAGAAAACCTCGGACTGAAATAAGGGAACTCTTTCAGTACATTTGGAGGGTTCTCCTTTGTGTTCTGGAAGTCCTTTGTGGTCAAAAAAATGTTCTTTTATTACAGAAATTCTCATGTTTATTTCTAATGTATATAATTTATCTCTTCCTCTCTTTCTGTCTCTACTTCTACCTGTATCTCTGTCTCTATCATCATCTCTATCTCAATTTTTAGCTCACTTTTTATCTCTGTCTCTATCATCTATATCTATATTATCTATTTCTATATCACCTATAGATGCACACACACACACAGAGTTATATATACTTACACATACTCAGACACATATTTAAAACTTATGTAATTTTTGCTTAATGGTTTTCCTGATTTATGAAGTTGCTCTTGAGGTTACATGTGCATTCTCCCCAAAATACTCCTTGATTTAGTTTTCCATCAAAATTCTAAATTTTTTTGTGCAAGGAGACCAGCCTTTACCATAGCACTGTGTTCCTCCATGCCAGGAAGAATTATATGGGGATTTTTATATCTCTCTGTCTGTACAGAGATACAAATGTATTTATAATAAATTTAACTGTGATCGGGTGAAAGCAGATGTTGAAGTAGAAGCAAATTTAAAAACGAAAAGCATTGCTGAGCACACAAGTCTTGAAGTAAAGGAAATCAAAGACTGGGAGATGCAATGAAGGTGTTACAATTAAAAAAAAAAATTGAATAAAATTCTGTGGGATGTTGTGGCTGTTGTAGCTGGGGCAGCTATGGCATAGCTTGAGAACTTTCATTTTAATGGTGCCAAGGACGTATTGGATAATATTAAATCCCTAAAAGTTTTCACCAAAGCCATGTGAAATATTAAAAACTTTTATCTACATTATTTTTATTTAGTCTGAAGCTGACATTTCCTTCTGTAGGCTCTGGATGCCACAGCCATGCACTATCAGAAAACAACGAGTTTTCATTTAGAAGGTTTAAAATATCTAGAGGTTCTCAGTCTAAGCAAAACATGAAATTACACAGGAGGCACAAGCCCTTTTCATGTTCCAGTGTTTTCCAATGCTGGGATCAATAACTGAGCCTTGGAGGTTCACTGTGGAAAGCACCTTCTGGAGAACACCCACAAGGACAGCTTTTACCCCAGCGAGCAGGCAGGTGACACCTCACAGGTTCAAAACCACTTTGTGATTTATGCAGTTTAATACTATTAGAAAACAACAACAACCACCTGCCAGTGCTCCTCTGTTTTCCCGTTTTCTCAGTTATTTTCATTTTTGAACCACATTTGGAGGTCCTTCAAAGCAAACCTGTGAGCAGCAGGATGCACTTAGTCCTGCGCTACCCCACTGGAAACCAGGAATGTTTCAGTTTTGCCTGAAAGCAGGGGAAATTAAAGACGAGCTCTTCCTGGTAATGGCAGCAAGCCTATCAGCTGGCCACACAAGGGATATCCACCTTCTCTGCAAACCTTGTCTCAAGCTACATTCCCACTGATGCATGCAGGTGATTTGCTATTCACTGTACACATCAATGCTCCCTCAGATATTTTTTGGGATATTGTAGGAATGGCCTCCTTTTATCATTGCTTCCTGCACCAGTTTACACGCGGTCACCCTTACTAACCAGTGTGCTGGCTTTTCTGAAAATCCACAAAAATATTTTAGGTCAAAATAAGGACATACAAAGTTTCACTGGGCACTGGAAATGCCTTTAACCTGTTGACAAGTTCTTTGCTACACTTAAGTCACGTCCCGCGTGTCTTAAATTTGCCACTGCGATAGTGGGAAGGGTTCTGCATATAGAACACTGTGTTTTTATTTGTTTATGGTTTCTCAGGCTGCATATCAGAGAAGTCAGGCTTATTTCTGCGCAGCAGATGAAATGTAATGATCCTGGAGAAAAACGGGACTAACCTTTCTGAGGAGAAAGCGCTGAATTAAAATAAATGAGATGGGACTTGCCAGTATTTTTTTATGTACTATTTAATGTAGAGCTCTGCAATATATATTTTTATCTGCACGAACTCCTTCAGGAGACAACCCTTTTCTAAACAGAATATCAAATCAGCATGAAGCAATGTGACGTATGGTTTTTCCCTTCCTAAATGCTGATAATTTTATCCGTACTAAATTATACCCCCATTGTTCCAAGGGTATCCCTGCATGCATGCAAACAATTCACAGCTACGTACACAGCTGATGTGTTGCCAGACCACCCCAGGAAACTGCAGCAAACTGGAAATAGCAGCACTGAAAAAACCTGCAGGTAGATCACCCATGTTTCAGGCTGACTCTTTCCCCCAGGGCTGATGCAAGGAGCCATGAGACACGAACCTTCTTCTGCCTTTTGCGGCTGTGATCTTAAATTAGCGCGGCTTTCATGGGCTCCGGAGGGGACTGTGTTGTGTCTTACTCTCTCAGTTCCCACGAGCACACAGATTAGCCTTGCTTGTCTCTTGTTCCACTGCCTGGAACAGTGCTGGGAGCTGTTGCAGCAGCTACACCACCAGTGACAGGCAAAAACCACAAAGGTTAAGCTTCCCACAGCTGCTCAGTTAGGAGCGTTCTCACCAGATCGTCTATTTGTTTCATCGTTTGTTTCCCAAACTGTTTTGCTACTGAAGTTAGCCGTGCAGTCACCCAGCCCTCTTCATCCGTACTGCAATCTGCTTAGTTATCTTAAAAATTAAACTCTGTGATTTTTTTTTTTTTTTTTAACTCCATTGAAGAGTAAAACCAGCTCAGTACTTCCTAAAAGAAAGTATTTAAAACATGCTGTTCATTATTTTTGACTTAGTGCTTAAGATGTAACTCATGGCATGCTCACCACCATAAACCATCCCACAAGAGGGCTGATTATTTCAAGCACCCACCTGAATTTAAATACAGGTTAGAAATGTGTTGACACAGCCAGAGATTAAATACATATAACTGCATTTGATCATTAAAGTAACAAATACAAAGGGAGATTGGTTATCTTGTGCTGCAGTTGTTTTCCCCGATACTAGATTTACCTGTGTTGGAGCAGAAAGCTTCTCTAGTCTCATAATTTGCTCCTCTTTTGTTGTATAGATGCTAAATGCATATGGATGCAGAACATTCAGAGTCTTGACAAAAGTCTGCACCTCCAAATGCAGCACCACTGAGGTGGATGAAACCATGGGAGGCAAGAGGACAGGTGGTAAAAATGTGCAAATGCAAACCTTGGTTTGTGTTAAGGGGATGAAACATCCACAGGAAAATTAAAGCAGGATGTCAACAACACAATTCAGGCTGCTGCTGTTTCAAGACAGCAAAGTTATCTTAAAATGAGTTATTTTTCAAGGTATGTAGGCTGTATTGGATATTTCTGTAGTGTGACTGACATAACTTTTAAGTTAACATGAGTCTGGTGTTACTTTTAATGGGAAAAAATGTTTAAAAGGTTCTGCCCTTTTTTGTCTTGGAAGTGGCACACTTGTATTATAAAATCAATATGCACCTCAGGATACCCTTATCAGCTCGCTAAATCCCGCAATTTTGGCATGGCAGACAGCAGTGCAAAGGTGTGGATTACAGCTATTGAGCAAAATCCCCCCACGAATTTGAAAAGAAATACAGACACCATTAATGACAACATTACCACCCCTGGGTAATTCTGATTTAATTTTTATTCTGGCAGTGCGACCAGTGCACGGCTGCGAGATGACACCCAATCTAACGTGCTGCTTCAGATCAATGGGTCTGAACATCATGTGAGGCTTCATGTGAGGATTCTGCAAAAAACAACAGCCACCACTTCACCCCCTGAGATTCAACTAATCAAGAACAGCTCATTAGGTCTTGCAGCATACTTCACGTTAAGTGTGCATAAAACTCAGTAAAATTAAAATGTAAATGCACTGGTGGTGTCACTATGAAAGGGTAAACATTTTTACAAGTATTTCGGCACCTGTTGAAATATTTAAAGTTATTTATGTATGTATATATGTAATTTATAATGGAAATTATTTGGTTTGCCCAGAGCAGCTGTGGCTGCCCCTGGATCCCTGGCAGTGCCCAAGGCCAGGCTGGACACTGGGGCTTGGAGCAGCCTGGGACAGTGGGAGCTGTCCCTGCCATGGCAGGGGTGGCACTGGATGGGCTTTAAGACCCAAACCAGTCTGGGATTCTGTGAAATCGGTAAAAATGTGTATTTCCACAAATATGTACTAATTTGGAAACCTGTACAATAATTAGCACAAAATAAATACGGCCAAAAGAGTTGAGTTGTAAAGTAGGGTATCTAAACCCTACTAGACCCCTTTGAGGTCTTCGAGCATTAGCTTGCACCACCTGTGCAATATCCATTAATCTGCTCTACAAATTAAACCACCACGGGGGGAAAGATAAAAGCGGGACCTAGAAAAGCGTATCTTGCAGGAAACATTCCTCCTCCTTCAGGGGATGACGAGAACAGGCAACGGAGAAACACCTGCTTGTACTTTGTTGGGCGGACAAGTTCTCACTTCCATGCCAATTTCCTGGTGCCTCTCGTGCTCCCTGTATAACTCCCTCATAGCAACTGCAGCAGTGCCAAAAATCCAGGGTTTCCTTACCACTTCTTAGCCTAAATCACCCATTCCTATTACTTGCTGAAAGCTTCAGCTAACACAATGTGCTTTCACCTTGATCAGGGTGCAAAATATTTCACCCTCTGCACAAGAAGAGAACTCCTGCGAGCTCTCACAGCAAAAATTGAGGCTCTTGCTGCACTCAGGTTTTAGATCTCTATTTTTTCACCCTGTTGACATTTATAGTTGACAGAGCCAATTATGGTCAATGCCTTGGTTACTTACTCATCAGTGTGCCAAAACCATGTTTGGATGTTACAGTAAATTAACCTTTTGTACACATCTTGCTATCAGCATCTTGTCTATTCTCCAATTGTGTATTTAAACCAGGCTGAAAACAATTGTCTTGTATAAATCAAAGCAGCTGTCAGTACTTTTCAAATCTGATTGATTATTAATAGGTCTCCAAAATTCTTCTGTGATAAACTATTTTCTGCCCATTTACACAGTAATTTTCAACTCCTTCAGGAAGTGTAAACTCCTCTGTGCAATTTTACTGCATAGCAGAAAGAATATTGTGAGGATCATTTGACACTAACACACATAATGGTAATTTAAGGGGTTAGAAATATTGATAATGAAACAATTATTATTAGGTAATAACATAAAATGTGTCGTTCTCCTGGCTACCTGCTTAATTGCTACATAGGTGATTCATTCTGTGGTGAAGGTATGTCAGCCATAAAATGGGAAATACTGCAGAGTTCTTGAGATGAAAAACGCAGGAATCAAATGAGGAATACATGCACACAGAGGATTTACAAGATATAAGGAAACTCCTTGGCAGACACCAGGTACTTATCACCCTCCTTGTCCACCTGCCAGCGCCTGAGGGAACTTTTCAGCTCGGTGACATGGATGAAACCAGCAGATCTGCTGCAAGCAAATCCCGAGCACTTCATGTTATCTGTCCACACAATCGGGTTGTCCTCAATTGGCCAGCCCCCAGGATTTTCTCCGTTTCCTCAGAGCTGAACGGGAGGGGTGTGTGTTAACCTCAGAGGACGCTGACACGATGCCATTAGCAGCACTGAAATTGTTGTGGAGGGATGTATTTCGGATTATTAACCCAATAATATTGAAAAAAACCAAATCGGTTAGATAATTACATTAAAATTAGTTCAACTAAAAATACTGCACGACAAATTTGGGTAGACCTTTTTGGTTAAAAGCAGGCTCCTAACCAAAGGTAACAATGTCAGCTCAGCAGAGTCAATGGAGGGAACAGGGTGCTTAAATTTTTGTCTCCCAGAGGGGCATCTCAGTTAAGTGGTGATTTCTCTCTGCCTCCCTTTAAGTGAGGTTAGAGAGGTGGAGTGCCACTGATTTGCTTATATATTATTTGCCTAAAGAGGTTTAAGAAAAATGCAGACACACCTGTGCACAGTAAAGAATCAAATGAAAGTTGTCTTTTTACAGGAAACATCCCATTGTAAACCAGAGCAACAAGACAGGATTCCACAGAAACAAACCTGAAAGCTCTACAAAGCTAGAGCAGCATCCATAAATTAGTCTTTTGGCATTACTGCTGAGTAAATGCAGTCATACAAGCTCAGTGGAAGAAACTATTTGGATTGTCAGTCTACACATATGCACAGAAATCTCAAAAAAAAAAAACCCAAAAAAGAAAAAAACTCAACCTCCCCCCAAAATTTAAAAAAAACCAAACCAAACAAACAAAATAAACATATCTAAATGTCAAAATAATTTCACATATATATATATGTATATATATACACATGCTCACAGAGAGGCATTTTTCATTCATTTTCAGCTGAGGGAATTCCTTGAGCCTCACGTGCTCTGTCCATTTGGTAATTTCCAGTGGGTTTCTTCCTGTAAGTACCGGCTGAGATCATGTCCTGTCTCCCCTTGGACACAAATCTCCTTCTTACAGCCACAAAATCATCCATCAGAGTTCCTCTGGTCTGTCCTGCTCTGTGTAACACCACCCCCTAAAACCTGACTGCTGGGATCCGCTGGTTCCTGCTGCACATCCTTTATCCACGACAGGCAGGGTCTTATTATCCCCTAATGGGGGTGTGCAAAGAAAAGGAGGTGCAGAAAGCACGAAATTCCTAAATCCTAAGTTCATACAGTCTGCAGGTGGCTGCTGGTAGGGACTGTCACTGCGGTAAAGAGCTCTTAGTGTGAATATATTTCTTTCATTTGTATAAACCTGCCACCTGCTGCTATCCTGTGACACCACTTAATTCTTGTATGGTGAAAAACGCTTCATTCTGCATACCAAACCCACTTTTTCTGTACTCTTCTCTGGCTTTTTTTCGTTGTGGTATCTACAGAGAACTTAGAAGATTTGGGTCAAATTGAAAAAAAAAAAAACCATACCTGAACATACATCAGCTGGCTACTTTTACCTCTGCTTCAAGCGGACATTGTTTATCCTGGATACTGACTTTTCTTTAAAAAAAAAAAAAACAACATTTTGTATAATATGTCGGTTAATGAAAGCTCCTGAGCTGCAGAAGTCCTCCTAGATATCTCCTCCAGCAGTGTGGTCCTAAAGCTGGTGTGATGAACTAACTGATGTAAGGAACAGAACTGCCCGCCTTTTCGCTTCAATCCCTGCTACATTGATGCCATCAACATGACAATTTAAATCAGGTGGAGCTCAGTGAGGAGATCTGTGTTTTAACAGCAGTGCCTGTTTAGAGCCATGGCATTGAGTTTCCTTTTATGCTCTCCCCTTTAATCTGTGAAATAATGCAACGACACAACGCGAAGTGACAGAAGATAAAATTGTCCAGAAAGCTCCTCGTGGAGTCCCTATTTCAGCTTTAAATACCACATTGCCTAAATGGCACAAAGTGCCACGCTAAAATGAGATTTACGGGTCTCCGGAAAACTGAGGAGTAGACTAAATTTGAATAATTAATTTTAATGTTTTCATTTATTTTCTTCTGCATTAAAGTTTAACTTGCTTATATCTTTTATATGCGAGAAATAAAACCTAATTCCCAGGATTCAGTTCTCATTTCAGCCAGAATGAAATGGAAAGGCTCGTGCAGTGTGGGAGGACTGCAATGTAAATTGATTAGCCACAATTTCCACCTTCTGAGTGAGATACCATAAAGGATGACAGATTTTTTTTTAAAATCACAGAGCTAGATGCTACTGAACATGACAGCACTTATTTACAATTGCTCCATTTACCCCAGAATGCCATTATTCTGCTTGAAATTTAACTTTTCAGAGGGTCAGGAAATTACAACACTGTGGTCATTCACTGCCCATCCTCTCTTGCTCTAATAGAAGGTGTCATTATTGTTTCATTAGAACTAAAACCAGATAACTTTTTATGACATTTTTCCAGTGGAATGCAAAGCAATCAGAAAATTGAAAAAATTATAGTGGAAAAAAGGTTCATCTGCAGAGATGAAAAGTGACTCAGACATACAAAATTCTCAAACGACCCATCCTTTGTTGTCTTGTATTTTGTCTATGATGTATATTTTAAATGGAAAATTACATTAAGATTACAAGAAAACGAAAATCATGTTGCTCATATTTACAGGGTCATATTCCCTTAGCAACACGAAATTACATACAGTAGGATGGGGAATAAAGAAATTAACGGAAATAGTGTTAAGACTCTCTAATAATAACCCCCAAACAGCTCTTAAATTCTCATAAAACAGAGATTTAACTTTTAATATCAAAAGACTTCCTAGGACTATGAATTATTGCTGTGAACCTTGGAAAACAAGACTTCTAAGCTCCTCTCAAATAAAAAACAACCCTTCTGATGTGTTGTGGAAAGCAAGGCAAACCCTACCGTGGTCCTGCAATTTATATGTGCGTGTACATTTGTGGGGGGCGGGGTGAAAAGAATAAGAGGCTTGGTGGCAGATGCTGTGAAAAATGGTTAAGAAGTAAAAACTAAAGGTGTTTTAAGGCAGCTCTGAGGTTTGTTTTGGGTCAAGTGGTCTTCCCAGTGGAGGCAGGTCTGCACGGAAGGCACAGGCAGGCTTGTCTAAGGAGCAGGATGAATCTGTCAGTTGTTTTTCAGTCACCACACGACTCTGTCCCAATAACCCAGGTTCCCATCAGCTCCTTTGGGTCTGGCTCACCTCCTCCTGGTGCGTGACCTGACACGTGAACTCCTGTTGAAGTGCAGAAGTCCTCACCTGTGGCTGAGGCTCACCCCTGCCTGCTGCGCAAGCGTGAGGATGCAACTCATACACAGAAAAAAAACCTGTGGTGTTTTCAGAGATCCTGTTGGGGCGGATGAGGAACCTCAGTGAGAGGTGCTGAAAACAGAAAGGCTTTTTTCATTGAATCATGGAATGGTTTGGGCTGGAAGGGGCCTAAAAAAATCCCTTAGTTCCACCAGAGTCACCCCTGCCATGGGCAGGGACACCTCCCAC
>VXAZ01004099.1:95540-114067 GCA_013399875.1 Gymnorhina tibicen | reverse complement strand
TCATCTCATTTATGAAACTTTCTCTCCATGTCAAAAAAAAAAAAAACAAAAACATTTCTTGATCACTAATGGTGGTGTTTGGTGTAAATAAATGTTATTTGTGGAACTTGGAGCTTGTAGAGCCTAAATCACTGCAGATTTTCAACAACTGCAGCGTGATTAGGGTGAGTATTCTTTTTCTACCTGAAAATGCACAGCCCATGCCTGGAGACACAAAATAATTCATATTCCTAAATTACGGGTGCAGCAACCCAAAACACTTCAAAACAAAGAGCTTAATTGTTAATGGCTGCATTTCAGAATACACAGAACATTCAGAGTTACCCTTTTTGAGAGAAAACCGAGTTGAACCATCCCAGCTCCTGACAGAGAAGAATTTATCTCTAGGGTTCGTCCAAAAGTGCAAGTAGCATTTGATGCATGATGCAAGCATCACCTCTCAGCAAACATTATCACAGCAGGTGCTCTGAGATGGATGTCAGCACACCAGCTTTTAAACTTCTGGTAGCGACGGTGTTCAGGCAAGGATACCCCAAAACAACACTTCAAGTCATCCACATACCCCAAAAATAATCCTAAAAGGCAGACAGCAGGCTTTTTTCCCAATTCTGCAGGCTTTCCCGGTGAAAATTAGGAAACATAAAGCAAGGAAGGCATGTGCAGAACATTCAAAAGGCACTGAAAGTTAACATAGTATGTATGATATTGGTAAGCCAGCTACTTTAGCAAAATCCAGAAATCTGGGATAAATGTCCAGCTTTAAGCCCGTTTCAGGGTACCACGGAATCACTCTGGCCTAATTCTTTGTGGAATGGCTGAGGGAGTAGGGCATACAGGCACATTTGCTTTCACATCCTCTTCCTTACAAATGTGTTTTGACTAAAGTCTGTGAAAGCAGCAGCATGATGATAAATTTTTCAGTTGATGTGTTATAAGGCTAATATTCTGTATTTTAAGGAAAAGAAAAACCACAAAACCCCACAGAGAGCTACCAGCAGAGAGAGCAAAAATGAACAGATGAATTCAAATGATAGACATGTCTCTATTACAGAATCACTACCCATACCTGAAGCATGTGAGACCATCTCAACTCATGGCCTGAATTCAGAATAACCAGCCTGTAGCAGAAGCTAATGATCACCTTAAGTACTGAAAAAACAAGTTGATTTAATGCCTTTTGGTTTTTGGTTTTAGTGGGTTGGTTTTTTTTCCCAAGCATGAAATGTTAGGATCATTTCTTGTGGAAGTATCATTACGTATAATGATTTTCAGGAAATGGTAGATTTTCAATATTGTTTTGACCAGACAATAAAATTTATTCCTTATAGTTCACAGATTTGCAGAGACTGTGCAAGTGGTCAGATTAAATATGCAGGTTCAGGTAAATCCAAATGTAGAAAGACTCACAAGAGCATGAACAATTTGAGAATATAAGGATGAACTATGCAGCCCCTTGCCATCTATAGTTAATTAAAAATCCACTGTCATCCACAAGAGCAAGAATACACAACAGGAAATTTCTGTGGAGTCTCTGCACACCCTTGGCTTCACTGATGGGGCTAAAATATGATGCAACTACCTCTCTTTCCAGTGGAGAAACATTTTCATCTGCTTCTCCGCCATAAAACACAGCAATAAAATGTTCATCCTCTCCAGAAGTTACTAACTGCTGTTCCAACAAGCTGCTCTAAAAAAAACTTCAGCAGATTCCAGGATCTTCAGCTATTCCGAAGTTAAATAGATAGGGCAATTTCTCCCTCTTTTTTACGGAAAGTGTGTAAACTTGGGAGAAAAAAAAACAGTAATCATATTCCCAACTTGCTTAGCAACTGCAGGCAAAAAGGCTAATATGTCATAATTTATATGTGAAGAGATTGCAGGGGGTTAGTAGCCACGTCTAGTGCTGTTGAGGCTTCCCACTGAGAGCTGCACTGCAAAGTGGCAGCTGACTGAAAACACTGCTATTTCCAACAGTTCAAAAAATGTAAATGTGTCAGTGGCCGGTCAAACAGGCTTCCACACCGGTGATTTATCGCAATCTCTCACATTAGTGGCTTGTATAAATCACTCCTGGGCTGAAGACAACCCCCGTGCACAGGTTCATAATGAACTCTGGTGCTGAATCAAGTCTTGCTGGCTGTCAGAAGGTGATTTTGGGCAGCCTCAATTAGACAAAGATAATTTCTACGCACGGGATTTGCTGATGTGCACGGAGCTGAAAGTAAATATGCTTTTCCAGGGAGCCTTGGAAGGACAGGAGGGAGGAAAATGAACTCATCTCTCTCAACAAATGAGGAGAATTCAGTGAAACAGATCTGCAGCTACCATTTCTGTTCATTAACAAAGGAAAACTGGGGCTGGTGGAGGCATCCCCGAGCAGTTTTCTGCAACTGTGGTAACAAAGAGATGAAGATCTGTTGGGCTTTCAGAGCTTCATCATTTACACGTGGCAGAGTTAGGATGGTTAAACCCAGAAACAGAAGAATGTGGATATAAAACCGAACCACAGAACCGTCCCCATGCCTGAAACACAAAGAAGGCAAACCTCTGGGGAAATGCACGTGAAACTTTACCTGCAACCACTGTGACTGGTCATTGTGGCCAGAGGTCCAGGCATTAACTTTGCCTTGCTTGTCCAGCCGGGCTTTCCTGGGCTCCCAAGCGAACATGTCCATGTTGAGCGTACGGAAAACGCTGGAGGCAGTGATCTGGAAGTCCTGAATGTGTCCTGATTTCATCCCCAGGGGCTCAGAGCAACCTGAAACAGCAGGGCAAGGTCAGTGGCACTACCTGCTTATCTCTGCCAGGGGTTTAGGTTTTCTGTTACAGCAAAGAAAGCCTGCAATACTTGAAGAAAATGATTTAATCAAGACTATTGTTGAAAGAACTCGAAAACAAATAAATGAAAAATAGTCAGTTCAAGGCACTTTGTTTCAACAATTACTTGGATGAGTCAAAATCAAGATAGAGAATTCAACATATTTTATCCTGGCATAAATTTATGAAGTGAAACAAAATGAAAAGATGACTTTTGTCTGTGCTTATCTTTTTTTTATTTTCCTGTCCTGCAGGAAAATATTGTTTCCCCTGCTCAGTATGATTTTCCTCATGCTTTTGTGCCACCTCACATCAACCACGTGTTTGCTTACTGAAGAAACATTACTTTTTCTTAAAGCCATTGTTGAAGTAAAATGTTAAAAAGCACTGAGCTCTTTCACACTTTTGAATTACTTGACATCTATGTAAAAATCCAAAAAGCCCAAAACCCCACTGAAGGAGAGGGAAGCCACAGAAAAACAATTTTGAAGGAGGGAGAATCGTAGGAGGATATCACTTAGCAGAAATCAATAGTTAATGGCTTATGTGTTTGTGGACATCCCACACCATTGAGTTATTTTGACTGTAGCAAAGATAGATCTTGGGCTTCTCCCTTCTCCATTCTGCATGAAAAAGGATGAAAATAAAGATTGATAAGTGACTCTGTGTTCCTCTGCCTTGTGGTTGTGTGCTGGGGATGTGGAAGGTACATTTGGATGCAGAAGAGGGAAGAAACAAGCCGAAACAGGAGAGACATCCTTCAGCAGCAGCACTGGAACAGGATTGGAAACGAAAGAAAGCAGATGAGCTGCACGGTTTTAAGATTTAAACAAAAAAGAATCAGAAAAAGAAAGGCAAATGGCCAAGAGAGAGAAGGCTGCTAGGAGGACAGGAAAGGTGGATGTGTGGTGGGGGGGGGTGGAGTCATGCTTGAAAGTTGAGGTAAAGAGAAAGATGGAAAAGATGGAGCTGGGAACATAAAAAAAGCAGCTGTTTTCTCATTTCCTTCCTGTCCCAGCCATCAAAATCCTGCATATGTGAAGTTACTCCGAAGTTTTCACCTCTCAGATTCAGAGAACCTACCCAACGGCTGGCTTGGCGAGGAGTGCACCATCACCGTGAGCGCACAGAACCTTTGCTTCCTGTCTCCTTGGCACGGGTTTTCCAGCTGGCACATCCCTGGCACCGAGCTGGTTCCTCTCAGGCCAACTTCTGGCGGGTCGCCGGCTGTGCTCCGCTGAGCGCAGGGGCAGCTCGTGGTGGAGCCGCTCCTGCTGGGACCACGACCCTGCTCAGCCGGTGGCTCCTGGCAGAGGCGGCCGCTCAAAACACCTTCAGAGTTTTCAACTTGTTTTCCACTTTATTTGAGCCAGTTATCAAAGCTGGTTCTCTTCGCCTTAAAAATGTATTTCCCTCTTTTGCCTTAAAAAGTGTATTTCCCCTAACAGTGTTTGCCTGCGTTTAAAGACCTGATTTTTTTTTTCTTTTTTGTCAGATTCTGTGCTCTGCTCCTCTCATAGGATTAGTGCACAGAATTAAGTGGAATTATTAGAGATTCAATCAGGAAGGTAAGACCACAGGGCCTTTGTGGGGGGCTAACAGCAGACACACATAATAATACTAAAAATATTATCTTTAATGCAGTATCTCCTGTATTTAAAATTTGAATATTGACATGCTTCATGTTAAATTAAAAAAACCTGAAGAAACAAATGAAAAACCAAGAGAAAACAGAGGTAACTTCTGAAAAAGACCCAGTCTTTCAGAACTGATTCTCAGTGCACAAATGGACATCGCACAGCCTTGTCTGTAGAATGGACTCGTTCAAAACCAAAACAAAATAATTTTCCTGGGAGTGGGAGGGAGCAATTGATAGTAGAAATAAGAGAGACTAATCTGCTGCTTTAGAGAAGGACTTTGCTTATTATTAAATTCTGAAGCATCACTCCAGGCTCACAAGGACTGTCAGCAAGGATGTTTCATCCGAGGAATCTGAAGGAGGCTCCTGACACAAAACCACAGGTTGTCAGAGCTGTGATTCAGTGCTGGCCCAATCCGTCAAAACCAGTTCTGTCTTTTCTGAGTATTATTATTGATTTATGAAACAACAGCTGTGTCTGCCCATGTGCCTGTGCATGCGTGCATGAATTAATGGGATTTTACACTCGCCTGCCTTCGCCGTGGCCCCAAAGGGGGTGGGAAGACAGAGGTAACAGGAGAAAGTGAGGAGAACAATGAGAATCCGAAGAGGCAAAAGTGATGCACGCGGGTGGCAGGACGATGTCTTGGTGCTGTGTCACAGAGAGCAGCAGCTTCCCGGCTCCTGCCACGGGAGACCGTGGCTGTCTGGATGACTGAGCCGTAACCCTCAGCACGAAGGGCAGGGTCGTCAAACCAGCACAGACCTTTGTGTCTGCTGGTGGTCATCCCTCACCGGTGTGTGTTTATAGTAATGCTTGTGTCTCCCTGGAACAGCTCCTCTTCACTGCACTTTTGCTTTTCCATGTCCCCGTGAAAGGGTTCGATTTCCATTTTCATTTTTGCTACCTCCTAAAGTCAGAGATAGCTGATGCAGAAGCACTTGTGGCTATGCCCAATGGAGCATCTTAGGCTGGAATGTTTGAGATGCTTTGAACACCGCCATCTGTGATAAATTATACCTGATACCTCTGTATCTTTAAATCTAACTAGGCATAAGTTTGCAGGACTTTGGTCTAGCTCAATGAAACAGGAATAGGGAAATAATGAGAAAGAGTGGGGATTAGCACCTGAAAATTGGAAGAATCAACACAAAGGTTGTTCTCTGTTGACTCCCCAGGGCGCAGAATCTTTTACTCTTCAGTCTGCACCCTATACCATGCCCCTCATCTACCTTTTCTGCCAAGAAAGCTCAAACCCCACAAAGGAAGTATTCAATATCCACTCTAGCAAAGGCAAACCTATGGGTCTGCAGGCAAAGGTCTGCAAGGATCTTGTCTTGGACAAAGATTTGTGTAGTGTTGGCAAAAGCAGCATATGTCAATTATTCGAGGGCAAAGGTGATTTTGTTTTGATTCCTACTGAGATATTTTTTGTTTCTAAAAACTGAGAGATTTTAAAATTTTTCTTCATATTCATGAATCATAGAATGGTTTGGGTTGAGAGGGACCTTAAATATAATTTGGTTTCAAATCTAATTCCAACCCCTTTGCCATGGGCAGGGAGGGACACCTTTCACTAAACCTTGATGCTTAAAGCCCCGTCCAACCTGGCCTGTAAATAATAAATATAGAATCCCTTTCCAGATTATGTAGTTCTGAGGACAAACGAGGAAAGGGGAATCTATCTTTAACTGCAGGTGTGCTGAAGTCCCCCTGCGTGTCAGTTTTGTGCGAATGGTGCCTGTAGGGACTGCTAGGATAAAGATATAGTTACCAGGGAACAACATGCTCAAAGGAGATGACAAGTACACACTCAGAAGATTTCTCTGAGTGAGTCTCAGAGATGTACACTTTCTGGGGGCCAACATCCCTCTGCAGGAACTGAGACACCCTGAACACCAAGAGCTGGCTGGGCTGGCGCACAGGCGCCAACAAACACGACTGTCAGCAGCATATGGCAGGGGCTGCCTGCATGGAGGCAGATGCCTGAGTGCATGAGTGAGCTCCATGAGTGAGTGACACTGTTGTGTGAACACTGATCTGTTGTTAAAAACAACAGCTTGGCGCTGCTATTAGTAACAGCTTAATGAATACAGGCATTCTAATAAACAGTGGCTGTGAGCCGTTTCTCCCCTCACATCAATACTCTGTGAGGAGAAGGGAGTTGAGGACACAGAGATGTGCAAAACACGAGTAAGGCAGGAACACGGGGCCATGAAGATTAATGCCTAATTTATTGATGGTTGGCTCCACTAGCATTGATCGTGGTTTTCAATAAGATCAGACTGTGGGTCCTGGTAAGAAAAGCTATTTATGAGACTAAAGCAGACTGCATTGAACATTTTGCTGAAGTTTGTCCTAAGAAAGAGTTAGTTTTATGATTGTCTGATTCTGCATATCTCCCTCTGTTCATCACTCACTCTCTTCTCTAGCACCAGGGCATGTTAGAGAAGCCAGAACCCTCAAAGTTCTTTTCCACCCAAGACAGACCACCTGGAATTAAGAGTGAATTAGTCTGTGTAATTATACCCTTCCTTCAGTAGGGCTGAAATTGTTCTGCTGAGCCTCAGCTGTCCACAGTTTTAAGAAATGGTGACCTTGACACTGTTAGGAGACCACTGAAATGAATTCACTTCACTAGCTTTCACAGTTCCTTGAGCAAAACAATTCCTAGTCATTCTGGCAAGGACTTACTCTAAATTGTGGTTCCAGAAGTGGAAGACATAAAAAAAAAAAATCTAATAGACCAAAGCAGCTAGACAGGAATTTCTATTTACTCTTAAACCTATCCATATTGGGAAAGGGCTACACCGAGATTAATGCATTAACTTTTTATTTCTGAATCTGCTTTTGATGTCACTAGAGGACTGAGAATTATTTAACTCTAGCTGTCTTGATGTATCACTTGTGAACTGGATGGCTATTGTTTGTAGAGTAAACAGGCAGCTACATAAAAATCACTCTTAAATGAATCAGTGGAGTGCTCCTGCCAGTGAAAGGTTTATCTCTTGAAAAAGGATGAAAAATTTACATGCTTTACTGAATTTGTAAGGGAGCACAGTTCTTGCTAGAGGTGGCTAGAGGTCAGGCTTTACATTTCAGACCCGTAATACGAATCTGAGGAGGTTTTATATTGGCTCCATTTGTTCATTTACTTTTTGCTGCAAGATGCTTTCCCTGCTTCTGCTAAACCCAGAAAACAAATCCTAACTGAAATCTCGATTAAAGCAGCCCAACCAAAGTGCATCTTCTTGGAGTGGTCCTTGACAGCAGGGGAAGCAGGCTCGTCCCTGTGAGGATGCTACACAGCACAGGAGTGGTGTCACCCCAGAGACGGGAGGAGTTACCCAAATCAGGTGTGACAGCTGCTGCTGGCATGGGTCCACAGCAGTGCACAGCCAGCTCTGGGGCTCAGGAACCATTTTCAGATCTTGGGTTAGACCCTCTGCCTTGTAGCCTGCTCAGGGCAGTATACTACTAGCTCCACATAGCCATCAAAACTTTCCGAGGTTGACCAGTTGGAGATTATCGCGCACAGAAAAAATTAAGAAGTGTTATTAGGTTGATACCGCACAGCCTTAACTACTGTCCCCGTCCCACTGCAAGAGACCCCTGCCACTTAGCTCAGCCGAGCGCTGCTGATTTCATAACTTGGGTGAAAAGGCGTGAGTGGCTGGATAAACTCTGGGCTGGCCAGCGCATCTCACGGGGGAGCAAAACGCGCGCGGTCGGGAGCCGCTGGGCGGGGTGGCCGGGGGTGTCTGGAGGCTGCGGAAATCCCACCTGTGAGCTCGCAGCCCAGCAGCTCCATCCGGAGGGTGCAGTGCCTCCTGCACACCTGCGGGTACAGCCGGACGTACTGGGCCTTGATGGGCGGCGTGAAGGAGTTGGCGTACGGCGTGTTGTTGTCCACGTTCCCGCGGAACACCTGCGCAAGGGTCGCACAAAGAGGTGTGTCAGGAGCGTGGCTGGGGTTCCGCGCCTCTAAAGCACGCGAGGCTTTTCCCCCCACCCCGAAACAGCAGCTGTTTTAGCACTTCCAGTGCCTGGCACAAAGCTTTCCAGCAGAATGCCCTGCCTTCGTGTCACATCGTGGTGAGTTTGCCACCCGTGCCGAACCGAGGTCTCTGTCTTGCCGCTCCAAGAAACTGAAGCTACTAATGCAACTAAATTATGCCTTCTTTTCTTGATTAATGTATGAAATAGCCCCAATTCAATTTAGCCCGCAATTATTTGCGCTGATTGACGTTTATTTTTTTTCCCCTCTGGTTCAAGAACCTGATCCAGGTCCCACTGAAGTGCACTGCAACCCTCCCATCGATCACAGGGGGGGATGAATTAAACCCATCAGCATTCTCCTGCTCATCCCTCAGTCTAACCAGATATCCCTGTGCTGTGTTTTCCTCCCCTCCTTATCCACCTCCTAATTCCCTAATAGAGAAACTACATCTAATGCTGCACAGTGCCTTAGTTCTATGCAAACTTACACAGTAAGGGGATTTTTTTTTTTTTTTTTGCTGCTTTGTGTGCACAGCTCCATCAAAAATAAGTGGTAAGTATAAACTGTAAACACACACACCCCGCTGGATGATACTGTTTGTGCAGCACAGAGATTAGCATTGATGAATGGGCTCTGTGTTTCCAAGGGTTAACGCTAATCTGCCAGTGCAATAAAACTAAATTGAAAACAGAGCAATGAGTAATTACTGGTAAACTAATTAATATGAAAATCAGTTAAGTGTAATAAACAGGATTATTCTAGCTTGGGGAAATAGTATTTATGCAACCATCAATTAAAGTATAAGGAATTCTTAGCAGAGAGAAAATGCAAATTTGTTGATTTTTTTTTTTTCAGAGAAAAATAACAGTGAAACCTATATCATACTGCCAGGCAATTAGGTTTAAATACTAGAGACATCTCATACTTCTGAAGGCAGACAAACCACGAGATGTATTCAGATACAGATGGCTTAATCTTACCATGTCTTCCTTTGTGCCTTTTACTTTGTACATTGTCCATGACTTCCCATCATTACTGTATGCAATTTTGTAGGATTTTACATATTCTGGACTTCCAATCCTCTTGGCACCTTGGGTTATAACTCCAGTGACACGCATCTTCTTCTGCAGGTTTATCTGAAATTACAGCACACTGTTAATCTGAGGGGCACAATCCTTGATTCCTCTGATTCCCTTTATTTTTTTCTTAAGTGAGAGAAAAAACCATAGCTGTAGCATTTAAATGACTGCTTTTACACTTTCATTAATTCCTTTGATCTTTCATGGATTTCATGTACAAATACATATAATGAATGAAAAAATTGAACCAAATGCTTGGACTATGCTTATTTCCTTTATGTGTGCACACACATATACATATAGTATGGATATCCAGAATATTACTGGGATATTGCCTAATTTTGGCATATAGGGTTGCTCCTACATATTTCCTGCTTGAAAAGAAAAAAGAAACAGGGTGATAATTTACCAAAGGCTATATCTTCAGTTCTGTTAGAGGCCAATTTGCAATATCATACAAAAGATCCTAAGTTAGCATGGAGTAAAACTTTTAAGTGAAACTAAAACGGCATGGAAGTTCTGAGAGCAAAGAAATAAGACTTTTTCTTGACTCTCATTGAACATTCATATATCTAGAGATCAAGGCTGAAATGCTAATCCTGAAGCAGTCAATAGCAAAATATCAATCAGTGGACATGAACATTCCCCGTGTGCTTGTCTGAGCTGAACGCAACACCTTGAAGTACAAAATGAAGATGTTCAGAGTGAACAAATTCAGCATTACCCCAGCAGCCTTAATTCTGCCTCCTTTATTCACCTGTGGCATGGGAAAGCCAGCAGTGTTCTCTGACATCTCAGAGTCTGACATTCAAACCCAGCAGTGCTGGCGCTGTCAGCCTCGTCCCTGGGACGGAGTCAATCACGACTCAGTCTGTGGCAGCTGCGCTCCCACCCTCTCAGCTGGAATCTGTGGCTTTTGCACCACACGGAGCTCAGCAAAGAGCTGTCACACCGTGAGAGCTGCGTGGAGGTGCAGGCAGACGCTCGGCGCGAAGAGGTGAGTGGAAATACTAGAGAGCAAACACCCGGGACAGGGTAAATAACACATTACACTGCATTAGCACTTGTCTCCTCCAAATGAGGCTTATCTCTGCTCCCCAGTCCCTGGAGCTGACCCAGTGCAGTCCCCACTGTTTGGGAAAGCAGCCCCAGCACAGGCGTGGGAGGACTCCGAGGCAGATATGCTGTCCAAATACCTTAATTGTTTTATTCTTTACAGTGTGGCCTGGAGACTTTCTCCCCCTTGGTAATAAAACCTAGCCTACATGTGAAGGATGTAAGATGATCAGACTCCAAGGTTGCAGGATCTCTCTGTGGGCACAATAGGAAATCCCTGGTTTCTTTCTCTGAAATACAGAATTTTATGGTTTCTTCTGTGTTTTTTCTATTTTTCAGTGAGCTATTTCTCTGCTACTTTTCTGGAATAGTTGGCTTTTGGTGTAGTTTTACCATAGTTCTCCCTATAAGATATTATTAAACACTCACACACCTTCAGATTAACAATGTGGGTTTTCGAGGCTTAGACCCATTGAGAGAGGAGAAGCTTCCTATAAAAACACCAGATTTTTTACACGATCTTTCCCATATATACCAGGAAAGCTCAGGAACATTTGCAATTCCAGTGGGGAGAATGGACTCAGCCACAGGAATTCAGACAGGTATAAATTATAAGAGATTCATGCCTTCTTGCAGCCTTGGAAAACTTCTTTTCCCCAATTCCCGGTTCCCCAGAGGGGAAAACAAAACTAAATAAATATGTTATATTTGTAAGAGGACAGCTGCAGAGACTACTATTACTCCCATAACTACATTAAAAATGTAGTTAACATGGAATAGTATCCAGTTAAAGATTTCCATAAGCCTCTTATGAGTATTTCATTCTCTATGTGGAATTTCAGAATATTAATTAACAGGCAAGTAAACCAATTTTCCATGTATTTACAAAATTGCTAATAATGAGGTGAATACCATCTGCAAAACCAAATTAGAAAGCACAGTGAAACAGAAACCAGACATTGATTATTTGCTGACTGGTAGCATCTTCACATTTCACTGCATGGGAAAAGGAACATATAATGCAACACCAAATAAATTTTGTTTGACCCAGCGATGCATATAACTGACATTTTTTCAGCCTAATTACCAATTTTTCTTTTTCCGGGTAATAATCTTGCGGAGGGTTTTTTCTTGGATGGGGATTTATGGGGAATTTTCTTTCCTGTTTACTCGCAAAAAATAATTTCTAATGAAACCATGGCTTTAACCACTGGATGTCCTATTCCTCTTTGCAGAATCTTTCCTTCTAGAGGACTTCTTGATCAGTATCCATCCTGTGAGTAGCAAGCTGAGCTTTATTTTTAAGCAGTAATGAACTTGATACAACACAAGAAATAAAACAAGGCTGCCCTGTTTTCCAAGGTCTACATATCTTGTCAAGGTTTGCAGAAAAATCCCAATGAAGTGGGAAAAAAACCCGCTTTCAAATGCCCATGGCTTGCTTGTATAGAAATCCCCCCTGGGCTAATGCCATGCTTTTCAGTGAATATGGATACATCAGGAATTAATTTTCCCTTTGTATCTTGGGGTTCTTTCATGTGTTTTCAATTTTTCAAGTTAGACCTTAGCAAAAATTGAAAATACTACAGCTTTAACAACGGCTATAATGACGCAGGCACTGGAATCTTTCTTATTTAATGTATTTCAGTAGGAAGCTGTGGAGAAATGTGAAGTACATCTTTTTGCACCAAAAGCTTTTTCAAATGTGTTTTTCTGTGGCAGTTGTGAGGAAAAATGGCTCAGGAAGCTCTGCTTTGTGGATTCAGTTCTGGACAGAAAATTATACATTTTAATTATGTGGATGATCATGTTTTAAAACAAAGAGGTGAAAGTCACCAGGACAGGAACAAAAGAATTAAAAAGGTAATGGATTCACTTATTAAGGATCCCTTATCACTACCTAGATGAACTGGAAAAAATCAAGGCTGAAAGAAGATCAATAGTGTTTTGAGGGATTTACCCCAGTAATTTAAGCAATAAGGCATGGTAAAGGCCTTGTAAGAAGAAGATACTGGCATAGACATTTGAGAAATCTACTTACAGAAAGAAAGAGAGAAAGAGAAAAATAGAGAAACAGAGAAAGAAAAAGAAAGAAAGAAACAAAGAAAGAAGAAAGAAAAGAAAAAGAAAGAAAGAACTGATGAGTTTTACCACTTTAACATTTACCATTTAAATTTATTTTAAGAGCAATGGACTCAGACTTGACACTCAGCCTCTCAAGGACCTGCATTCAGCAGCAGCTCAGAGGGGTCTCCTGCATCCAGTAACTTCCATTAGCTCACCCATCATCTGCCAGGGATTTGGCTGCAATCCGAGGACACCCAGCACCCTAAAACCTCATGGCATGAAGAACTTTATGAAACTCAGATAAGGTTCTGTTTGACACCTGCAGGTTATGGAATCTTCTCAGATGGGCTTTGCATGTCAATGAGGAGGATTTCTGGGACTAGAATGAGTGGTGAGCGCTGAGTTACTCAGGTAAAACTGAGTGCAAAATAAAGTCAGTAGTTGAATATCAATGTATATAAATCTGACCTTACAAGAACTGGATTATGTCACACACACAGGGTGGATGGTGCAAAGTCACTGTGCTGGTATTGAGGAAAGCACAAGGAGAGCACAGGCATGGAGTCAGCTCAGTTTCTGTGAGTTAAGGGCCTGGGACAAGAAACACCACCTCAGATCCTGTGTTGGGTACACAGCTGCACGTTGAATTCATCCAAGTAGCCAAAACAAATAGAATAAAATCACTTGAGGCAGATACCCTCTACAGCAGTGTATGCCTGAGACCCGGGGAATAAAATCAACTCCTTTAGTTTCAGAAGTCCCCGAAATTTCTTCTAATCTTTTTCCTTTCAACCACCACAGTCCTCCCACCTCCCTGATTACACAGACCACTCTGATGATCACAGCAGGTTACAGAGTCATGGCCTTTCTCCACAGGAGGGGAAAAATTAACCATTGTGCTGTGTTTACTGCTCTCAGCACTGATCCTGTAGGAGTAATTCTCTATTAAACAATTTTCACTAATGCTTTTGACTCCAGTGACTCACTAAAATCTGTTTGGGGCTGCTGAATAATTCAGTTGTCTACACTGATGAAGACATACCCAATATAGATTTTACTGGAACCTGAAAAAATCCTTATTGGAAAGGACATAAATGAGGAAGACTTTTTCTCTGAGAGAAAGTGGTAATACAAACAAGATAATTTTATGAGTTCCTGTTGATTGTACAGCGCACCATTTTCAGAGGCAATTCAGAGCCTGTCCTGCAAATCTGCATGGTCTGTGTGCAGCTCTGCTGGTAGCTGTGAGTTAATGTAGGAGCTTGTTTTCCGTAAACAAGTCCAAAGGGCTCCACAAAACAAAGGCCATAAGTAAATCCTCAGCATGGTTTACAAACCTTAGAACCATAGGAAAAAACCAGGAATAAATTCAGAATCATAATGTGTGAATGTAACAGAACAGCAGGGACTGGGACAGCTCCAGCGGAAGGTGTTCATCTTCCTTTTACAATTTGTGATCAAATGTTAGTATATTCAGTTTGCAGAAGCTATATACTTGACAAAAAAGATAAAAAACCACCCAGTTGCATCTGTCTTATCTACATTATTCCAGGCAGGAGAGGAGAAGAGGAATGAGAAGACAGAGTGACTTTAGGAAGACCCCCCCATGATGCTCCTGGACGGAATCCATAACCATATTCCCCTCATTTGTTATCTCACTGTTAGCAATAACACCACTAGCATTTCCTACAGAACAGCCTTGTCTGAAGTGTTCTTCCAGACCAAGCTTTCCAGAAATGCTCAAATTAAAGCCTACATGAAACCTTGGATCTTTGATATCTTAAATGTAGTTTTAGATTCATAAACAGGAATGCATTTTATGGAGCACAAAGGTGTTTACCTGTTTCAGTTATGAGATGGAATAGCATTGTCATAAATTATTCTTCGTCTTTTCTAGCACAAAGTAAATATATCTTTACTGCTACTCACCATTACTCATATAAAAAATGAGGCTGAATAAGAGATCAAGGTTATACTGGCATTAAAAGATTTATTACAGCAACCCTTCCCTGCTGATCTCATCAGGTTTTGAAGGATTGAAATTTAATTTTTTTGTCTCTTTTCTTTTTTTTTTTAAGTGGTTATTCTGATAAAGCTAGATAGAAAGCACCCAGAGAAACATTTTGCGGTGAAAAACAGGGACACTTGCCAATGGAAATCTTTTTAATAAACCCGGGAAAAGAACAACCTGACACAATTCCCTCAATACTGGCAAAGTCAGTGAGTCTGAGACCTCCCTCCCATGCTGCCTTTTCAGCCTCCAAGCACGAGAGCCCCTGAGCAGGACAAACAGTGCTGCTTCACCCTGGTTCTGCAGAGCTGGGCTGGTGATGAGGAGCAGGAAGGGCACGGCAGGTCAGTCGCTATTAACTTCCCTGCTGCAAAGCCTCGCTGGCACCTGCACACAAGGTGCTCATCTATCTCGCCTGTCTGTGGCTTTTTGATACTCTCCTAATCAGCACTGTCAGCAGAGCTCCCCCGGATTTAGTTCAGGGCATTAATGCAGTCAGCACAGTGGCAGTGATGTGTGTTTTAAGCAGCACCCAGCGAGGAAATGCAGTGACTTATCCACGGCAGCACCGCAGCTGTTGCTGACACGCTGGAAGGAGGTCTGCCCCATGGAGAAAAACAGCATGTTTTATTGTAAAATATTCACATGATAGCATAAATTGTTATCTTGTAACAGGCTAGGAGAACAAATGTTTGCAAATAATAATTCCCAGTGTGATACTGGGATTGTACCTTGAGGACAGACCAATTAAACACTTGGGTTATTTCTGATCCCAGACCATTTTATTTCACTTATGTGGATGCAGGTCCAGCAAAGCATCCTCATAAGTTTGCTATTAAATCTTCTGCAGACTCATCCTCCTGTTTTTTCCAGTCTATCACACCTCAGGGCAAGAACAAACACCTCTCAGGACTTCCCTCTGCTCACCTGCATCTCAGCCTCAGCCAGCCCTCTAAAAACAACTCACCACCTTTGCCATCCTCAATAAGACTTATTCATGTACACGCTTCAAATTAGCCATGCAGAATCAGAGATGCAAATTGGACCACTAATTTAATTTGCCTCTCTGTGAAGAGATCAGAATATAGGTTACACCCTACTTGCATGGAAAACATAAATACAAGGATTGTTTTGGCCCATGTAATGCTAATGTGGAGGAACATATGTTATGAGAATTATCAAAAAGCACCTACTTCATTTGGCTTTTGTTGAGAACTTTCAATTTATGCCTCAGAGAGTTTACATAATTAGACAGACTAAAAACTTGCTTAGTCTGTTCCTTCTTATTATTAAGTCATTATTTTAGTCCCGAAGGTAGTTGTTATGAATGCCATTAACTGGGTTATATGAATTATTCACATACTGGCATGTTTAGACTGTCATCTCGAGAAGGGGCCCATAATCAATCTCACATTATTCAGAGGTTTGTAGCCCTGCAAAATACTATCTTATTTGCAAAGTATTGATCAAATGAGTATTAACTATCAGAAACTGAAGGTTACCTAAGAAACACCAAGGTCATTCATTGCTATTATTAGTTTCTTCATATACTTTGAACTCATGAAAACTCCTCCTGACTTTGGAATGCTAATGGCTCTCAGAAAGAACTTCCCCACAGTGTCTAGAAGACATCCTGAAGAATCAACCTAAGAATATGTAAATAAAAATGTCAGTGAAAATATCTGTGTGTATTTCCCCTTGTAAAATAGCTTTGATCAGCAGCTTGTGGATCTAGAAGATAGGATGTCAGACTCAGGTCACAAACACATACTTTTCTTTTCATCCTGCATGAGAAGCAACTTTCTTAGGGAAAAGAAGGAAATTCAAAAATGTGCTATATTAAAATCACCATGAAAATACACTCAGGGGGAAATGTTCTGTTGTGGAATAACTTCAGATATTGAGAGGAACCTTCTCTCACATAATTTTCATCTGTTTTTACGGCACTTTGGCAGATGCACTCTGGTAAAAACTCCGAAGACAAACGTAGCCTTTTCTCAAGCCCCAGAAGGAAAAATTCCCATTCTGACTCCCGCGGGCTTTGTCTGGGTCCTGTGCATATTCCTAGACCAAGAAGTCATGGAATTATAGGATCATTAAGGTGGGAAAAGACACCCAGTGTCTTTTTAAGGATTAAAGGAGTGTCAGCTATCTGAAATCTGGGCACTCGCAGGAGATCACCCTGGCCCTGTGAGATCCCTACTGTGAGATCCCACTGCACATTCCCAGCTTATGTCAACACAGTGGGAAACTAAAGCTGCTTAGTCCCTCCCACCAGAATAAACTCATAAAGTGATAATGGTGCTATCACATGGTGTACAACCTGTATTAAAATATGTATCTTTATCCCCTTTCTTCATGGTCAAGGTAATCCTAGCCAATCTTTGAGGACAACCTGTTAGCTGCTGAGACACCGGTGGCGTGGGGAGCGAGGCCAAGGTTTGAGATGGACACAAGGGGATTAGTGAAGAGTTAGTGAAGCACACGGGGGACAGATGGCTTTGTGACTGATGAAAAGACTACGCCACTCAAGTGGTTTCTCAGCCCACAGATGTTGTTACAGAACAGAGAATGTTGGCTCAAATGATTAATATCTCCTAAACCCTAAGAAATTGGCTATTTGTTCAATCACGACAATCACACTCATGAAATTTTTTAAATTCTCTTTTGAAATTAGGACTCAAAAATCAAAAAAAAGTTAATATAGAAATGTTAAAAGTTACCCTTCAGTGAGATTTTCCCTGTATGTTTTCCCTCAAAATTTTTCCTTCTACAAAAATTTTCAGGCAAAAGATTAGGTTAAAAACATTAAACATGGCTTGGTTTTGTGATAGACAATCTTTGAAAAGTCCCACTGAGAGAGTCGAGGCTTGAACAATGTCCTTTTATCTTAAACACTCGTGGAGGGAGAAGGTTCTGGGAGTGCAAGAGTAAAATATGCTCCTAATTTTCAGTTCTCAGAATCGGTGTGTGGCTTAAATTGGAAGGTCTTTGAGGTGACAAACACAAGCCACCTTTTCCAGGGGAGGTCAGGGAGGGTGAGTTTACCTCAGAGCTGGTTGTCTGTGGCATTATCATGGTGCTGGTGGCTTCCTGTGCTTCCAACAGCCCGGACTGCTCTAGGGCCATCAAGACTGAGGTGAGATGAACTTGGATTGAGAACTGGGTGAGCAGCGGGTCTCCAGAAGGTTGGAATCAGTGTCATGGGGTCCAGCTGGTGATGTGCCACTGGTGGTGTCCCCCAAGGCTCAGCACTGGGCCAAGCAATTTTTAACTCATCAGTGGTTGGATGAGGGGTCAGCGCAGTTCACTGGTCAGTGAGGGGTCCTCAGCAGCTCACTGACCACACATGGCTGGGATGAGAGGCCAAAATGCCCCAGGGTTTGGAAGGCCTTCAGAAGGACCTCGACAGGTTGGAGAGATGGGCAGGGAAGAACTGTCTGAAACTTAATGCAGGTCCTGCACCTGGGCAGGAGCAGCTCCAGGCACCAGCACAGGCTGGGGGTGACCCGCTGGAACAGCTCTGTGGGGAAGGACCTGGGGGTTCAGGTGGGCAACAAGGTGTCCCTGTCCAGCAGAGTGTTCTGGGAGCAAGGAAGGTCAGTGGGATTCCGGGGACATTGGGAAGAGCACTGGCAGCAGGTCAGGGGGTGATCCTGCCCCTCTGCTCAGCCCTGGGAAGCACCTCTGGGGTGCCGTGTCCAGCTCCTCAGGACAGCAGGGACATGGAGCTCCTGGAGCAGGTCCAGTGGAGGGGGACAAAGACGATTTAGGGCCTGGAGCATCTCCGTGCCCAGGAAGGGCTGAGGGAGCCAGGGCTGCTCGGCCTCGAGAGGAGCCCCGGCCGAGAGGGGCCC
>VXAZ01004099.1:49754-95048 GCA_013399875.1 Gymnorhina tibicen | reverse complement strand
CCCAGCAATTCCCTGCACGGGAGGCACAACTCCTGCCCTGGGCAGGGGCTGATCCCAGCAATTCCCTGCACGGGAGGCACAACTCCTGCCCTGGGCAGGGGCTGATCCCAGCAATTCCCTGCACAGGAGGCACAACTCCTGCCCTGGGCAGGGGCTGATCCCAGCAATTCCCTGCACAAGGGGCACAACTCCTGCCCTGGGCAGGGGCTAAGCCCAGCAATTCCCTGCACAAGGGGCACAACTCCTGCCCTGGGCAGGGGCTGATCCCAGCCCCGAGCAGATTGTGCAGAGAGGCTTTGGAGACTCCTCCCTGGGGCTCTTCCAGAGCTGCCTGGACACACTGCTGTGCCCTGTGCTCTGGGATGGCCCTGCTGCAGCAGGAAGGTGGGAGCAGTTGACCCAGTGTGGGCCCTTCCAAGCTGACCCATCCTGGGATTGTGTACATTTGCCTGTGTACCACACCAGAAAAATCTTAATATACTGGCGTGTAATCTTACTTCTTCTTGAACTTTGTTTCCTGAACCTTAGCTGTATCGAGATAACCCGAAACAACACTTTTCTAGAAGTCAAGTCTAGCAGGACAGTAACTATGAGTGAGGATCATTTGCTTTGCCTGTGTTTAAGCTAGTGGTTAGAAGGCAAAAATGACTCCTTTGCCTACCACACATCAGCATGGCATCATCTCACAGATTTGGATGCTGTCCTCCCCACGAGGTGACTGTGATGCCCACACATCATTCCATTATGAACCAGCACACTGGTACTGGGGCACCTTTGGCTTAGCACTTCTTCCTGATGCAAGAAAGCACGTGGAGACGCATTTGTTCCTTTCGGTGTCACCACTCTCTGAGATTTGATTGCTTTCAATAGCAGAGTGGCAAATGGGAACAAAAAAACCCCAAAACTTAGCTGAAATGGATGGCGTTGCAGATGCAGGGAATCGAGTGCTTCGAGGCCATGTTGCTTCAGTCCTTCAGCCACATTAGGCGCAGTAATTAAGAAAAGCTGGCACGCGGGCTGACAGAGCACGTTATGGATGGCGTTCATAACAGCATCAAGCTTCAGTTGCCATGGGGATGCTGACTCTGGGCTGACTGCTTTTGTGCATCCGGACCCTCAGCCCAAAGCTGTCTGAAGGTGTCTGCGTGTGGGCGCCTGTGCGCGCGAGGGATGGAAGCGGGAGGCGTGATGTGAAACGGGTGCCAGGATATGGGGCACCAGGGAGTCCGTGGACGATTGCACTAAGAAATAGGCTCCCAGTCCCTTTGCTTTCCACTCTGCTTTGAGGACATAAATTACTTTTTTGGCCTGTAAGCTAAATGTATAGCTGCTGAGGGAGGTCTGCAGAGAGCAGACACTGGTATTGAGTTCACTGAAGTCAGTGAATTTATGGCAGACTTTGGCTAGCAGACAATCTCTTCTAATTCCTGTGGATCACAGGTCCTGTGTGGCGTTGTTTTAATTCAACTGCACTTTCCTTATTAGTTTCTGTTCTCCACAGCCAAGGACTTTCAGGTACTTACTGCCACTCATCAATATCCTCCAAGGAAATCCTTCTGTGATGTTAAGCCAAATTTTGAAGTATTGACCAAAAAAAAGCAAAACTTTTAACAGTTTTTTAGCATTTAACTTAACGGGTTAAGTCTTCCTGTATGGTGCACATCACCTCACAGGAAGACTCTGAGACTGTACTTCATAAAATTCACCTGACACTGAGATGAGAGCCACATCAAGTGATATTAAACATTTAAGCTGCGGTGACAGGTATTTTTGGAAGCCTGCACACCAGAGCTCATGAATGAGGAAATGAACTTTGACAAAATGAATGGTTTCACAGATGGCAGTTTGCTTGGAGCTCTCACCAACAGATGTTTGAGTGAATGTTCTGCAAGGCCTCTGTGTATTTTGGGTTTTATCATTTCATTAGCAAATAGCTATCACCTGGTGTATACTTGCTCTTTGGAAGCTCTTGATGAGAAAGCTGTTAATTTTTTTTTTCCTTGCCTTTTTTTGAGGAAAAAAACCCCCAGACAATACTTTATGGTTTTCTGCTTGAGGATAAGGATGTTTTTTTACAAGTAATTTTTTGTGTGTGTCATAGTTGTTATGATTAGGTTTGTGAGATTCATGGTCACAGATTTAATTATGCCATGGGACTGCAAGTGAGGTTGAGCACCAGAGGTGAGATTGAAACCAAAACTGGTGTGGAGACAGTTGTGTAAAAAAAAAATTTAGCCTCAATCAAAATACAAATTCTACCTAAGAGCAGTAACATTCCAATGCATTCTGACTTTTTTTTCAAAGCATTCTCAGTAATGACCAAAAAAAAAAAAAAAAAAAGAAAAATTAAATAAATTAATTCTAAACAAGCCAGAGATCAGGGAAATATTTTGCTGTAAATCTGTTGGGTTAGATCCCTTTCCATCAGAGATCATCTTTTTTATTAACAATCTCTGCAGCAAAACTGTTTACTCATAGTTTCAAGAAATATAGTGAAGAAATTTCCTTAAAGCTGTGCAAAGTTATTAAAAAAGCAAAATTAAAAAAGCAAAGAGTATTGTATACACCAGACACACTGAGACAGTAAATAAACCAAATGTATTTTATTTTGGACTGGAGTACTAATATATTTAAACTGCCAATTAAAAGTTGGGCACATTTTCTGTCAAACTGTTTTATTTCTGATTATAGTGTTTCATTTGAAGTTCAACACCTAATTTCAGAAAAGCTATTGGCATAAATTAGAAAAATGATAGAATTAAGTTCTCATTCCATGTATTCTAAGTAAGAATTGTAGCTTTTCCATTTTGAAATTATGATTTGACTTTCAAAAATTGACCCCAAAAAAGAAAAAATAGACAAAATATAGATGGAAAGGGATGAAGTCTTTGAAGAGTAAGAAACCCCAAACTAAATATTTGGGATCATCTTCTATGCAATAAAAACTGGGGGAAAAAAGCTACCTATTCAGCCTGAACCAATTTTACTTCCCATTTTTTTGATTCTGCAACCAAACTGAGCAGTCCACCTGTTTTGTAGATTAATCTTTCAGTCCTCCTATTACTCACAATAATAAAAATATTTGAATATTTTATTTAAAAAACAATTGGTAACCATACCAATGTCTCTGGAGAAACAGTTTATGCCATTTTAATGAGCGATAACAAAATAGGGTTTTTATTATTCTATTTAATACTTTACATTCATACACAACAGTCTCCAGCAACAGTTCGGGTGTTCAAACACATCTCCCACACAGCGGCATGATGCTCAGTAATTAGTGAATTTTCTTAACATTCTCCAGCTGTAAGCTGTGTTCGAATCTGCTCTTGGCAGCTGTGATATAACACCTTGTAAAAACAATTTCCATGTCCAAAAGACCACAAAACACTTGAAAAACAAAACCAAACCAAAAAACCCCCCAAAAATGGAAAGAAAAAACCCTCCATAGGCAGGGATCCTCTTCACAATCACATCTTCCTGGAGAAAAGGAGGCTCGGGGGGCCCTTGTGGCTCTGCACAAGTCCCTGACAGGAGGGGGCAGCCGGGGGGGTCGGGCTCTGCTCCCAGGGAACAGGGACAGGAGGAGAGGGAACGGCCTCAGGCTGGGCCAGGGGAGGCTCAGGGGGGACACCAGCAGGAATTTCCCCATGGAAAGGGGGATCAGGCCTTGGCAGGGGCTGCCCAGGGAGGTTTGGAGTGCCCATCCCTGGAGGTGTCCAGGGAAGGGCTGGAGGTGGCACTCAGAGCTCTGGGCTGGGGACAAGATCTTCTCAACTCCTCCTCCTCCACCCCAGGATCCACTATGTAGGTGGCATGTCTTAACTGTTCTTGGGTAAATTCCCTGCAAATTGGGCAAATTCCCTGCCCATGGCGGGAGGTTGGAACAAGATGATCCTTCAGGTCCCTTCCAACCCTAACCATTTTCTGATTCCTTGAAAAGAAGGGTAATATCTCAAGGAAGAAAATGGGAGACAAATCATGAACAGGGGAAAAACGAATTAAGAAATATGAGGGTGGTTGAAACTGGGAGACCAAGCTGGGAGTGATGAAGCTGGGAGAGGAGTGCAAGAGCACAGGCATGGATTCCTAGGTTAGAACTCACTAGAGAGGAGTAACATTCACAAAGTCCTGCTGGCAGTTTGTGTTGGAGATTAGCTGCTGTTATGATTTTGGATATGGTAGAGACACAACAGAAACAATAAATCCTGCCCACGGCCATATCTATTCTGATTCATGTCGCCTTAAAAAGAATAAATAACATATGAACTGGAAAACAGATGCAAGAAATGAGCAGGGATGAAGTGAAATCAGAATAAAACAAACCAACGTATTTTAAAGCCATAAATGCAAAAGGACATAAGGGAAAAGAGAAGCTGCTGTTTAAAAAAAAAAAAAAAAAAGAATTGACAAAAAAGACTCATTACTGGAACAGGCAAAGTGAGAGTTTTGGTTATACTTCAGGACCAATTAATGAAAAATAGGCGTATGGGATTTTTTTTGTCATTGTATTTGCAAATGATAAAAGTTAATATCACTAATAAAGTGGTTAGAAGTACGCAGATGCTATTTTATCACAGCCAACCTGTGAGGAGAAACAGAGGTCAGAAGAACTTTAAAAGGCAGATATGACTTACCAGGCTTTAATTTGCTTCCAAAAACATGGTCAGTGACCCTTTAAATCACAAGCCAATTACAAGCATTGTAGTGCCATTACTAATTACATGCTGAGAGTGTAAATTTAAAATGGCAATTTCAATTTTCAGTTCATTGGGAGAATGCAGGAAAATGAAATTGCATACTAATTAGTTCATGTGTATCAGACACCTGAAAGATTAAAGAAAAAAAACTTCTGCACTCATTACAAGTGAGTTATAAGCAGAGCACTCAAACCTTTTATTTGCCAGGCTGCATATAAATAAAGAAATTAAATGACAAAGAAAATTGATAATGATGGAACAAGGCTAAAACAGCTACAGGCCTGTGCATAATCACACTTTGAGGGACTTTGCCCATTATGCACAGCTTCCTTTAGAATTTATCTAGCATTAGAAGCTACAAGAGGGGAACAGGCGATTGCTTCGGGTTCACTGCGCTAAATGTTAATTTACGTGTCCTAAAAATGGATTTCCCGGCTTTGTAACTTTCCGCCTAATCTCTGCCAAACATTCACACCGTTTTTCAGTGCCTTCTTCTGGACCAAGTGCTTCGTCTCTCAGAGCAGCACGGAAAAGGTTCCACGTGCGGGCTGCTGTCAGTGGGGTCTGGGAAGAAGCTGGTGACACGACAGAGTGAAAACTCAAGTAGAGGGTTTGAGATCTTTTCTCCCAACAAGACCGAAGGAAGGCAGCCAGGAAACGTAGGATAAATCTGACTTTTCGTATACCCCTCCACAAACATTTGTGAAGTGTCTCCCTGGGCAATACAGAACCTGTGCAAAAATAAGACATGGGATTTCTGCCTCTCCTCTCAGCAGAAACTGTTTGCCCATAAGAGGGTCAGGCAGTGTTTGTTTCTTAAAGCTTATTTCATGCTTGAAGAACAAGACAGTGCTCTGATGTAAAGAACTACTATGCTTAAAGTGCGAGTCTGTGGATGTCTCTGCCTTGCCAGATCTAAAAAGAGTTTCTGCAGAACACTAAAAAGCACTTTTTCCTTGCAAATATAATCTCCCTAAAAGGTTTCAGATTTACTGGTCCCAGGTATTTTAAAGAAACAGAAAAGTAAAGAAAGAAATCCTCTCAAGGCTTCTGTTCTGAAATTACAAAGAATATTTTTAATTTTGCTCTGAACTGAAAAAAAGAGGATAAAAAAAGTTTTTGGCAAGTTTTGTGAAAATGATAGGCTAAACTTTATTTTGCAAGAAGAATGTGAAGAAAAAGAAGGTAATGCTTAAAACACATTAATTGTATGACCTAGGCTTCTCAAAAATCCTTACACCCTATGGTCGTCAAAATTACAAAATAACCTGCATGGGATTGGAATTACCTCCAAAACTCAAAAAAACCTTCCCAAATTCTTCATACCTGATGCCATGGGCTGATATATTTTAGACAACATTTTCTCCACTGGCCTGATGTTCCTTGCAGGTAAGAGCAAAGGGAAGACTTCCCAGGGAGCAAAGTCCAAGGGAGCCTGACAGCTGCCCCCACGGTGCCAAGAACAAATGTGGAAGCATCAGACCATTAGATATCCCCATCCAGTTCACGTCCCAGAAAAGTCTAGGGGGCCAGTGCTAAATGACTCTGAAATCTTTCTCCAGCTCATTTAATAAAGCCCACACTCTTAACACAGACCAAAAGCTGCTGTGATGCTGAATTTCATTACCCATTAAAGTTACATTAGCTCCCTACTCCCATGGAAATAATTCCGCTCAGGTCCCTCTGCGTGATCCTTTCCAGTTCTTTTCAATGTATAAATTTCACAGACTTCCTAGCCCCTCTGATCTTTATGGACGACAACTGACTTACGACACATTGAAGGGCCTTTGTGTTTTCACTCTGCAATAAATAACAAGCAGTAACACCAGATTTCGTTTTTCAGAGGTGACAAAACCCAGCGCTCCCACTGCACCAGTTTCGGAAAACTTCATCAAACAGTGCTTTGTGTCTGCCCACCACGCAAGAAAAATGAGCAGGTAATCTTGTATGCTTTCCCCCCAGATACTTGGGAGCCTCTCAGAAAAATCAGGAAAGGTAGTCAGGGCAAAAAAACATTGAATATGAACAAATACTAATGCCATGTACACCAAAGCAGCTTCAAGACGAGCGTGTCTGACACAGCTGAGGGCACTATGGACAGTTCAGCTTAGTGCTGCCAGTCGAAATGCTCTCAAAAAAAAAATTTGTTTTGCTAAATCCTGCAGTGGGTTCACTGGAAGGGAAGCATCCTCCTGGCAAATGGACCGTGCTGATCAGTGCAGAAGGTTTTCCAATAAGTATCTAGCTCACTAACCTTTATTAACCAACAGCTGAAATTGCCAAAGCTTTGCCCAATTCAAACATCATGAAAAGAAAGCACCATCCAAACAAAGAGCTACAGCAACCAGTCGGTAGTCATTACCTTCATTAAAACACTACTACAGGACTTCATACTCGCTGCTTCATGGCTTTTACTGAAGATTTGTTGGGCACAGAGAAGTTCAGTTCACAGTGAGGGCACTGCCATTTGAATCCCTCTAACTGTGACATCCTCGAGTGGGATGAGAACACGTGCATTTTCAGCCCCGTGGGTGTGGCTGAACTAACAGCTGTTTCAACCTTAATTTAAACAGTTCTTGTTACTTCCAGGAATACTTAACCTGCGTGCCCAGAGCGGCTCAGCAAACAGGACCAGCTCTTCCAGCAGGCTCTGGCACAGCCAAAACCACACTTAAAGCACTTTTATCCTGTGTCAAGATGTCTCCACCAAGAGATATTGGTGTGATATGCTCCTAAGGACCAAACCACCAAACACGACATATGTGGAATGCAGCTTCTTTGAAAGGAACCTGTATAAATCTGCTTCCACAGTTTAGAGCCACAATGAAACATATGCACACTTTTTTTTTAAATAAAAAAAAAGGCTTGCGCATTTGTAAAGTCAAGATTATCACTGTTTTGCAAGTAAATAGTCCCTTTTAGCCTCGGCTGTGTCTCTGACAGTGAATAAGAATCTAGCTGTTCGTTAACCACTTGTCTTCATCAGTTTCTTAAGTGACACTGGCAATTGAATCAAGGGTATTTTTTTCCTCCTCAGCTCCATCTGTTACCTGAATCCATGGCCATCTGTCATTTTCTGCAGCAGTCCAGGCATTCACAAGACCCTTCTTATTGAGCCGTGCATAGTAGGGGTACCACTTCTGGAGTCCGAAAAGAGCTCGGTGAGTGGACGACGCAGTAATTTGTTGGTTTGACACAATCCCTCCTTCTATCCCAAGTGGGCCAGAACATCCTGCAAATGGGAAAAAAAAAAATGAATTCAATTAAAATGATCAACTATTCTGAGTCCCAAGTGGCTGTAATTACAATAGCATACAACTAGATCCAAAATGTCATGCCAAACGCAGCTTAGAAGACATTTAAAGTATTTGACTATACCATATTTTTGTGGAAATTAAAAAAAAATAACAAAATTATTGCTTGCAAATAACTATTCTCATTATAAAATTAATGAAATGGATTAAACTTTCAATTTCTTTTAGTTTGTTCTAGCTGAAGACTTGTGAGTTTAATGGACACAATGAAAGAAAACAATCCTCAGTTTCAAACACTGAATAGATTGCTAAAAGTAAATTTAAAATTCTGTAATTACTGCAGAGTCCCACAGTGTTGCTCTTGCCTCAAAGTTCAGCATTCAGTCAATGGACTACAAATTGTTATTGCAGATATCTTTAGAAATATGAAAATAGACATAAGTTATCATTCAGTTACATTAAAAATATTTAAAGGTTTACACATTTAATCAGCAAGTCATAAAGTATGTATTTAACTGAAATTCTCCAGTGTTCATAATTTTATATATGATAGTAGTCATTAATTTATTCACCAGAAATATTTGTAGATGTAATCTTTTTTTAAAATCAAGGTATTTCTCCATGCACTGTTTTTTGAAGCCACTCTATTTGGGCACAGCAACAAAAGCATTCAGCTACTGTGAGCAATCCAAACTCAGGAAAGTATGAAAATTCATTATATACAAACAATTGGCAGTCTATCTAGAATTCAACAGCCCCAGCCAAATATGTGAGGTTTTCCTTTCCTCAGTTCCAATGCAGAATCTAAAGAGAAGGTAATCACAGGAATTACCCTGGCAGCCAGTGTTACTCTGTTGCCTAAAAGATCTTCTGCTTTATGGGTCAGCTGCACTTTGGCAATTTTGAGCACGGCAGGACAGATGTTTACTTACATTTCAGGTTTTCTCAGAAACCTGGCAGTGTTTCGCCTCAAGCAGTACCCAAAAATGAACCCTGAAATCGTACTGTTACAAAATCCTTACACCACATGGGCAGAAAGTCACAAACCATTTACCTCCTCGTTAATTTAAAGGTACAGAGAAGAGAAAGTGACCAGTGCAATTTCCTTCTCTCAGCCAGGAGACAGCTCAGGGAGTCACTGGTAGCACAGTCCCCAGGTGTGGGGTGTCACTGATGATGGAGACAAACATAAACTGAGTTGAAGTCTTAAGTTGATTACGTGGGGAGTGTGATGGGCAAGCACATGCTTGTGCTCTGAAAAGGTAAAGCAAAGCTGCCATGCAAGGCGTGGTTCAGGGAGTGTTCCTTCTTAAGCACAAAACCTGGCCCAAACTAACTGAGGAGACGCTCAGACGAAATCCTGGCCCCACTCAAATTAACGACTGGCTTGCACCACATAATGATTTCACACAGGTTTTTACCAGCCCACAAAGCTCGGCTAGAACATAAACTCCTCCTGCTACTTCTCTTTATCAGCCACCAGTAAAAGCTTTGCCTTCAGCACTTGACCAATAACTGCACAAAACACGACAAAACGCGGCTCTCTCCTGTTGCCCTGCCAGGCGCGGAGAAAACAAACCAGAAGGAAACAATCTCTTTGTCACCAGTATAGGCAGGCACAATATAGAACACACTCAGAAAACCCACATATGTTGGAAAAGTGTCATTCCTCACTGGGTTTTCATCAGGCATTACTTAAGGTTTGAAAAGCCTATTCAAATCTTAGCCGTTTCTGAAGTATTTTCATCCAGGCAGAATAAAATCTTTTGGTGTGCAAACTGCTGCATCTGCTTGCAAGCCAGAGGTAAATGACTCTTCTCTCCTAAGAAAAGGGCATGTTTTCAAAAGCTTTTTGTATTTAATTATTAAAAAAAATCTGTGTTGTTTCATAATGGAAAAGAAAGTTCACACAGGTGTGTCTATGTGTATGTGTAACTCCCCAGCACACCCTTACCTACAGGACACATGCATGAAATAAATTAACCATCTTAAACAGCTGCAATCGTGGACTGATAGTTATTTAAAAACAGAGATGTGAGAAAACAGAAGGGAGGTTCTCCGAGGGGACCTTAAAAAGGAGGCATGTTGGAGCCATGTTAGTTGATGTTTGCCGTGTCTGTTAACGCATCTCCTGTTTGGGATACATTAAATGTTATTTGAAATATGTGTGAAAATCCTTACAAGACAAAGTTGAATTTTCCTTTCTAACTTGAAGGCAATTTCCTTTCTAAGTTTGATTACCAAGCACAGCACTTAACTCTATTTTTTTGGCTATGTCCATACACGCTCAGCAGTGTTTATCTTCCTTAGCTTTAGGAGGATTATTCCTGAAATCCAAAGAAAATCGCTACCTTCAGGGAATAGGTACTTTATTGTACAAGCTCCCTGTTTTCTTTGCAGTTCCAGTCATGGTTTTGTCATGTTTGTCAGTTTTTCAATCTGAGCTAAACACAAAATTTACCACTCCTAAAAGTTAAAACCACTTTGGTGTTCAGTTCAGACATAACAACATGAGAGGTGTGGAAAGCACGAGACTGGATAACAGCTTCTAAACAATATTACAATTATATTCCTTAAATTGTCAGAACATTCTGCTATTTTTTAAAATTTATTGAACAGCCAAGACTTCAGTAGAAGTTTCATTAGGATATTGTGAGTGAGGTCTTTCCACTGTTAAATCTGGCCTTTTACTCACCCTTTAGGTATTTATTTTAATCAGACATCATTTTCTACAAGAAAACCTTTCAGTTTGCTTTCTTTTATCAGTTACAATCAAATATTGAACATATTTTTGGATAGTTGAATACCAAGGCAAATGGACTTCCCTTAACCATATGCTCATTAATTTCTTCCAAAAACTCCACTAGATTAGCAAGTCACTCTTTATTCTTATAGAGGCTCTAATGGGTCTATTACTCTCTAAATTCACAAGAAATTTGTTTTTTCTGAAAACTCTCAACTGAATGACCCATCTCTAGTTCCATAAAATATCCTTTATCACTAAAAGACTGATTACAGACCAGTTTCTGCACATATGATATTTAATTTCAGACACAAAAAATACTTTTCTTCAAGTTATAAATTATGGTTTTAGGTGTTTAAGTGTTGTGATATGCCATTGACCACTAACAATGAAAACAGGCAAGAAGAGCTTTCTCAGATTGTTTGGTTTTTTAGAAAAAACTGAGATGCATATTTTGCAGAACAAGTATATTATATTTTATAGTTATGCTTCTGTTTCTATTAAATCCATGGTTGTTTTAGCAGAAATCATGACAGCTTGGGAAATCACAATATCACTACAGTGACTGTGTGCAATTCAGACTGGTCAATGTTAGTCATTAAATAAAAAAGAGATATTTTTATTAGTTAATGCAGACACATTGGGGTATGACAATGCTCTTGATGCACAGAACTAAAAAAAAATTAAACAGCAGTTAAAAAGCTGCCTGACATCATACAGATTCACAAGGCAGGTTTTGTCATCTGGATCTGGTATTTCAGTGTCATTAAAAAGCAAGACACCAAGTCAAGTAATACCGGTTTTAATCCTACCGTGACGATTATGGGTATGCACTAAATAAAACCCATTCAATGGCTCTCTTTTTTCTCACTGAGCACGAATTTATTCCCACAAAGCCTCACTATCCATGGAGATACAATGCCAAGGTGTACCAAGAGTTAAGTGAATGGATCCAAGGAAGGATAGGGAAAATCAGTAACACAGGAAAAGTGAATTTTTCAGTTCTCCTGAAGAGTTCCCATCACGTGAAGACAGCAGAGTTACAAACCTGCCCTTAAAGCTTCTTTTACCACCTCAACCTTAATTAGATCTAGAATCATTATGTACCATTTCTCACCACAAACCAATTGGTTTATAGTCCAGATTTCCCTTGTAGACCAAGGGTATGGGGATCAAACAGCTCCCCAGAAAGAAGGTGAGTTCTGTGCTTCCACCATAATCTCTGGCAGCAACAAATCCGTCCAGCTGAGCAATAATATTTGAGCAAAACAAAGTAGGTGACACTTAGCTTACTGTGGTTTACACTGATGTCTCCTCAGGAAAACATTAAAGTAGGGAAATAAGTATAGCTGATTCCTGCTCTTTATAGCAAAAAGAAAAACTATGTTAAGAGAAAGAGTTACTACAGCAAGAGATAATAAGCAGAAAGCACTGGGTAAATACGTTACTTGAGCATATTTAATTTGAACTTTTACATTTATGTCAGTCCACAAATTAAGCAAAGTGTCCAAATGGTTTAAAAATTGTTTGAAAATGTGAGGATTATGCCTCTGCAGCTAGAACGAAAAGATTTCTTGTTATTGATGATGAAACATACCTGATTTTGCGGCATGAATATGTAACTTCCATTTCCTCTGTTGGTCTGCCTCTAGCTAACATCACCAAAACAAACAGATGCAAAATTGAAGGCAGGGAGAAAACAAATCTGCTTTAGACATCTGCAATCCTTTCTTCCTCCAAGCACTTCATTTCCTGGAATGAGATTACCCTGGCTGTGCTTAGCACAGGGCCTGGTAATGGTGCTGAGCACCAGCCCTGACAACGGGATTACGGATGACCTCTGGTGCTGCAGTAACTCATCCTGCTCCCCACCACGCAGTCCAGGCTCCGGGCTCCTATTTCTTCTCCTCGTTCCTTGTGCCACACAGCCATCCTCGCCCAGTGTGTTCTGCCAGGGACAACTCTTAGTTTAACAGCAAGTCTGATTTTTAGGAGCTTGTTAGATGCATATGGACAGTCATTTGAGAGTCTGCCACCAAAGTGCCCACCCCTATGCAATGTGATGATTTTGCAGGGCTTGCCCTTTCACAACTATTTCATGATAATGCTAAAATCTTCTTTATAAGTGCTACTTAAAGTGCTTTGGCAGAGAGGTGGTTGGAGACACGGCTTCCATTCCTTCTCGAGGTGTCTGCGGACCCTCTCATGGTTTCAGTGGCGTGGCAGTCCCCAAATGCCAACTATACCACTGAGCAGTGGGGTTACAGATGACCACTGATACTGCATTGATTGATGCTGGTGTATGCATGGATTACCCACGTGCAAACGAGGCTTCAGCCTATTCCTTCCTGTTCTTTCACACGGAGATTTCAACTCCCTGCCTATGAGCAATTTTCCACACTGCTCTCCCCAGGCTGGGATTCACATCCCTCTGATGGATATTCAGAGGGATTTCCTACCTTGAGCAAGCGTGCAAAAAAAATTATAGGCACGGGAGCATATGGAGACAGCAGCTCAGGCAGTGAAGGCAGATTATGTCTTTTTCTGTACAGTGCTGTGATTGAAAAGGAGGGTCGTTACTCAGGACTGGGTTGCTTAGTTCTACTCTGGTAATTCCTGCATTCTCCTCCTCGAGTAGGATGGATAGGACTGAAAATTCCACATCAAAGCCCATTAATTAATGGATTGATGTCAGGCAACTGCAGCAGAGAACAAAGCTGAAGAAGGGACCTATCCAAGAGGAGTAAAATTAAAGGAAGATACAACTTCTGATTTAGGAAGATCCTTAAACTGAAGACTCCTTGAAGCTGGGAAAATACACTGGGACAACCATTACTCGGTGCTCGTCCCTTTTCTTACACTCATTCATCAATCATTCACTTCTGATTACTGTCTAAAACACGACTAATGGATTGTCACCAGACCAAGCATTGTTATTCTTATGCTCAAAGAGAGGGGTACATCTAAAACTTCATATCTGAAAAGCTGTTATCAGAATTTCTTTTTTTTTTAATTTTTAGTATTTTTTCATTAATTGATTGTGTTTTTGCTGAACTCTATCACATTAATAGTGCTGACACCATCCCTAGGCATGTCCAAAGTGATTTTAACGGAACTGGGTTGGGAAGAACTTCAGAATGAAGACTTCTGTATCCCTGTCTGAGAAAACCATGGCATCAAACTATCTGGCAAATTTTCTATCCAAAGAAATGCCAAGTACTTTACAGCAGCACCATTCCCAACGTGTTTCCTGAATTCCTTTATTTTTCAAAAGCTCTGGTGGTGAACATTCAACAACCCCACTTGGTGTTTGATCAGTACAACTTGAATCTTTCTAATTCCAGGGTTTTTTGTGCCCTGATTCTATGAATGCGGACAAAAATGTTCTCTTCTTAGAACAGCAGACCTCTCCTTGCCATGTGGGTTACTGCACAGCTGGAGGCACAACCCAAAATCCAGGGCAGAGTTTAGAAACCAGGAAAATGATTGGCCGAACCTTGACTGCAGCGCAAACTTATTTAACAACCAAACCCAAAAAACTTCCTCTGAGTTTATACCACTATTTAAGTTACAGCATTCGAAAATTCACTGATAGACACTACTTTTACTTTATTTTGTTCTCAAGCAGCAAATCTGAATTTTTGGAAAAAGAAATAAATTACATTGCAGTAAGGCCTTTAGTCTCTCAAACTCTGTTGAGCTCTCATACAGAAATGCATTAATCTTTATGTGAAAAATGATTTTTACCTTTCAAACTGACACTGTGAAAAATAACATTTCTACCACGTCTGAGTGTTGACATTAACCATCGACATAACTCACAGCCACTTAAATACCACTAAAATTAATCCGAATAAAACAAATTATGGTGCAACACCAAAAAAAAAAACCTTCCTCACAAGAATTTAACTACATTTATATTACAGGAAGTAAGTTCATAGTAGCTTTCATGTAAAATAGCTGTCATACTTACACACCTAAGAGATGACAGCCAAAGCCCCTAATTGTCAAATAACAGTAACTGATTATTACCATTTTTAACTTAGGGTGCAATGACATGAAAAAATTACAGGGTTCTGAGTTCTTTTTACCAAACCCAACATCTTTTGGTGGACCTGGACTCGGGCAGCTGTGGTTGGAGGAGATTTGTGCCGTGGTGGATCTATTAATTGCCTCCTTTATTTCTGGCTGTTGCAAATGGTTTTGGCAAAAGCTTCAGCCAATTAAAAATTTAAGCATAACTTAGGTATTTCAAATCAAAATTAGGAACCAAACTGCATTTAAAGAAAATCTTCTTTGTTTGCTACTGCTGGCCCCTGTGCAATCCATGCATTTCTCCTCTCCTCGGGTAGTGATAGAAATATTTCTTTGAACAATACAAGAAAACTCAACAGCTTTCCACTTATTTCAGGAAATTTTCTAATTAGAAACTTTTCTGACAACTACAAACAACTTCTTTCAGAGTTTCTTGGCTTTATATTTGCATTCATATATCTTTAGTGGCATGTAGGTTTCTTTTTTTGTGGCATGAGCAACACAAACAAAACCCTACCTATCTGGCAATTGCATTATATTGCAGTGTATCTTCTCTTATCCCTAAATTCACTCCAAAGGACCTTTTTTTTTGGTCACAGAGCAGTATTTACATGCAAAAACTTAATAATTTTAATCTAAGATAGGTTACCAACTAGAACTATTGCCAGTTTGAAGGCAGGTTGTGACACACTTATCTATGTGGTCAGCAATTGATCCTTCTTAAACCTGCATGTTCCAAAAAGCAACTTTGAAAAAAAAAAACCAAACCCAAAACCAAAGCTTCTCTTGACAGTAAAACTGGAATGACAACGTAGAGTCACGCTGAAAGAAAATCTGCATTTTTCCAGCAGGTCTACAATAGAAATCAGTGGGATCCCAGCACCAGGATAATTAGCATTCCTGCCAGCTAGCTTGACAATGAGCATGTTCATTTGCCAGGAGAAGAGCGTGTGCTTTTCAAAAAGCAATTCTTATTTTGCTGCCTGGAGATGTTCTTCCTGCCTTTTGTGGTTTGGCATTGTTTTCATCCCACCTCCCCCCCCACCATCCCCACCATAAGAAAAGCAACTGCTCCTAGAAGTGACAGCATTGCTTGTTACAAGATGTGTTCATTGAAATTGTTATAAGAGGTATTCATTGGAATAGTTTAAAAACTGCGTTTTGTCACTCATATGAATCCTGCATTACAATGGGATACGTGTTCTTCAGAAAGAAGTAAAAGGATGGGAATATCCTGCAATGTACTGCTGAAGTGATATGCTAAATATGAGCTATATCCACTGTCCTGGACACAAACTGCATGCAAACGACAGTAATTTAAATCTGGCTGCACAGAAACAGCCCTTCTTATGGTCTCTAAGCTGTTTCCATCTTCTCCTATAACCCATCCAACATCTTAATAACTGGAAATTCAGATATCTTCATTTAGATCTTGCTCCCAGAAGCCATTTGGTGTAGATATAACCTTATATTCATGTAAAGCAGCTTTAAGGATCAGGGCTTGAAGCCCCGTTAAAGAGACAGAATTAATTTAAAGGTCATGCACTTTTATTAGGGTGGGAAAAAAAAATCAGAATGAAGATTCAAAAAATTGTGGTTTTATATATATGCAGCAGAAGAATACATTTATTAGTATAGCAGTGCAGTAAAATGAGATGTTTTATTTGTGACTCTGGTGTATTTTAAGCATAAATCTCTACATCCAGATTTTTTTAGTATCCCCTTATTTTTATTTAAATCCCATTATTTTTCCTTATCAACGTCTATTTAACCATGAAAGGGACATTATTCTGAAGTGTTTAGAGAGGTATCTAACCAAACAAAGGAAACATAAAGAATGTAATTCATGCGACCCAGCTTCAGCCATCTAAAAATTCCGTATCTTCCCCAGACTACGTGCTCAGGCTCTGTGTGTCATCTGTGGGAGGAAACAGGCAACTCTAAACCACAATTTTCATAATTTCATCATCTATTAGGCAAGCATTCAAGACAGATGTAATTAGCTTTCCAGTGTCTGCCAACTAAGAACAAACCTGGAACACTATTTCAACTTAGTGCCTGGGTTTAAGAGGCTAAAATTAAGTGAAATGAATGCGATGAATTTTAAAAACACTGATAAGATATTGCTTCAATAATACATGTTGATCTATTTTTCTGCAAAGCTAGAGGTACTGGACAGTTAACATACTTGGGCTTTACAGAAAGAGGTCTTTGAAAAGCAGATGCTGAGGAGGAGATGAGCATAATAAAAAAAAAAAAATCCCCCCACGTTCCAGACTTTGGTTTTCCCGTTGACAAAGATGATCACAGAAAGGTTGATGAGCCTTTGGAACAGGCAGGAGAGAACCTGGTTGGGTCCTGGTTGGGAAATTGACCATGAGACAGCAAAGACAGACAACAAAACCAGCATTGGGCAGAGCTTTGCCAGCGGGTCAGGGTAGGGGATGTCTCTCCTCAGCAGTGGGGAGACCCATCTGGGGTGCTGAGCCCAGTGCTGAGCTCCCCACTGCTAGAAAGACGAGGATTTACCAGGGTGAGTCCAGCACAGGGCCGTGGTGATTGAAGGAATGGAGCATCTGACCTGCAAGGAGGCACTGACAGGGCTGGACATGCTCAGCCTGAGGAAGGGAAGGCTCAGGGGGTTCTTATCCATTTGTAAAAATGTCTTCTTGGAGGGAGTGAACACCGAAGGGTCAGCCCATTAGCAGGACAGGAGGCAATGGGAACAAGCTTTGAAATGGGAAATTCCATTTGAACATGAGAAAACTGGGTTGGTTTTACTTTTTAGGTGTGTGGGATTTTAGTCTATTTGGTGTCTTTTCATTTGCTTTTTTTTTAGTGTTGTGTTTTTGGTGGTTTTTNTTTTTTTTTTTTTTTTTTGTTTTGTTTTTTTTTGTTGTTTTTTTTTTTTTTTTTTTTTTTTTTTTTTTTTTTTTGCTTTGGGTGGGCTTTTCTTGGTAGTGTTTGGGTGTTTTTAACATGAGAATGGTCAAACACTGCACCAGGTTGTACATGAGGCTGTGGAGATCCATCTTTGGAGGCACTAAAAGCCTGAGTGGACACAGGCCTGGGCAGCTGGCTCGAGATGTCCCTACTCAAGGAGGGAGGTTGGAGTGGTTGGCCCTGCCAGCCTCACCCTGTCCGAGATGTTCTGGTTCCAAACTGTTGTAGGCCTAGTTCTATTCAAATCAATGCTGACAGACAGGAAAATCCTAGCATCAAACCAGCCCAGAGGATTCCTTACCAAGTAGGAATAATCTGACGTTTTTCTCTTGATTTTTGAGTTTTACTGATTTACAGCAGGTGAAGATTTGTCCCTGAAGTACTTGACTTTATCCAGTATTACACAGAGTTACATGAAATAATAATAAAAAAATTTGTTCATTAGAACTTTTTCTCCCCTGGGAGTCAGTCATAAGCAGAACACTACCTATTTATATATATATATATATATAATGTTTTCTATATATGTACATATATACATGTATATATATACACACACATATAATGTTTTATAAGGTGCTTGCAGTTCCAATGTTTAAAAGTAAATTTAAATACGAAAATATTTCAGTTCCAACCTGTCCCAGCCTTTTAGAATGACAGCTGACAAACAAAAAAATTCTGCTTCTTTTCCTATACCAAATCAATTTTTTGCTGGTAGCTGTATGGATAATCAGCATATTTTAAAAAGTAGAAGAAGTTATAGTTGTAGGAATTACATCTTCATTTCCAGGGGAAAGGTAGAGGCCCAAAGAGACTTTTCATTTTAGCAGCAGACACTGCCTTTGCATGTGTGTGCAGACCATATGTGTGAGCTCACACCACGACAGACTGAAGAGGAGCTAAAATCTGAAGTTGTTTGGAGCACTGTGGTTTGGCTTTGTACATTCAGTTTGACTTCAGTGCTGCTTGCACAGAGCACACACATTGTGTGAAGGACAGTCATCTGTCCCAGCTCATTATCCCATTAATTGTTTCATGGCTGGGCTTCAGTGGTCCAGCAGCACTGATTACAGTGCACCAGTGCAGCTGGAGGTTACACAGACACAGCAGGTTTATTCCTATATACTCCTTTTTTGAAATCTATTTGCCTCCTTTTTACTTTTTAAAAATTTATTTTATTTTACTTTATTTTTTCTAATATTTAATTACTTTTTTTTTGCCGGGCACATTTTTATTGCCATCTTATCTGCTCTCGAGTTCATGACAGTGGCTTTTTTCTTCCCCCACTAGCAGCTATTGCTTCTTATGCCTTCTCTTAGAACATCACTTTTGAATACAAGCAAAGCCTGAGCCCTCCCACACAGAGGCAGGTTTTCACTCGGAGTTAATTCCAGGTTGTGCAAGAGCTGTTCATGGAACACTAACTTTTTAAATTTTAAAACTCTGCAGACCTCTAAAATGAATTTAAAATCACCACTGCCCAAAGGAGACCGTATAATACCACACTCACATGAGCTATAAATCTGGTTTAGCTAGCCAGACCGTTACCAGTAACTAAAAATCTCTAGTTTCAGTGCGTTGGTGCTGCTTTGGGCTTGAGTGGTAGGTGTCTCATTTTGTGGGCTGGTGTTTTGGAGAATCCTGGTGACCACAACACAGCTCAGCTTTGCCCACTTTAACCTCCGGGTATTTCAATCATTCTGCAGCTGATCAAACTCTTTGCTCAGTCCCTGGTAGCTCGAGTGTTTTATCCACAATCCCGTGTTCTGATCTGAGAGATATTGAGCAGCTCGGTTGTGACGCCTCGTGTTAATTGTTTTTCCGAAGACTTATCCTACAGGCAAGACCAAATCGATGTTTTCATTCCCACTGAAGGAATTTAATCATCATTTCCACTGGGATAAGGCAGCAGATCATGTGTTCCTCTTTCTAGTCAATCACAATGCAAATGAAATCGCAAAACAGAATTTACAAATACCCTTTTTTTTTTGCACTTCGGTAGACTTGGAGAACACGCCGTGCCAGTGATTATGTCAGTTTTTTTTTGTCTACTGCTAGATAAAAAATAAGTCACAGGCTTTGTAACTTCAAGGTGACTCCTAGCCGCACAACGAAACAGCACATTTTCACATCCCTGGATGTGGTAATTTTATAAAGCTATTCACCTCTGAAATCTGATTAGCAGGAGGCATTTATCTCCATAAGTTTGCTCCACAGATTTAAAACAAAACAAAATGGATTTTCTTGACCAATTAACATTTTAATTATTATTACTCTGGTTTCTGAAGTGTGACTCCCAAGGATGCTAGCAGACAGTGTGGTACCACAACACTGAGGTGCAGGATATGATTAATCTCGTTTTATGCCTTCACATAAAATAATGCACGTCAAAGGCAACATCTTCACCAATTTGCATCAGCAGCAGCTAACGAGCACACAGACAGTTTCAGACAAGCAAAACTTTTCAAAGGGTGCTGTGTTAAGCTTCAGGTCTGCAGGAAGTGACATGAAAATGAAGTGATTAGTTATGTTCCACACAGCAGAAGACAGTTTTTCAGACAGTAATGGGAAGAATTGCCACTTATTTGCTGATACGTCGAAAGAGATTAAACGCTTTTTATGCTGATGTAGCATCTCCCCCAAAAGCAGTGCATTATTCTGTTACCACAGTGGCCAGCACGGTTCGTCTGTGTAAGCAGTGGCCACCAGAACTAATCAAATAAAAAGAAATTGAATGTTACTTTCTACTTCTCAAGAGTGCCATTATTGCTGAATGACTGTCGTGTGCTCCCATTATCAAACCCTCTTTCATACTTTTATAATAAGGTCATAAAATTAACTTTCGGCCTTTATGTGCTCTACAAGCTCCACGCTGAGGACACAGACTGAAAATAAAGTTAGGCAGCTCTTAGGTAGTCTGAGCTTTAAAAAATAAATTGAAGCAAAAAGGATTTTAGACTTCTTTGAGGCTTTTTTTTTTTACCACTTTTTCTAGTGGTGAAATGATTTGACGTCATAATGTTTTTAAGAATTGGGCCAAAAACAGATTCAGGAAATACAGAGGTGTACTGATAGATATTTCTATTATTAAGATCACAAGGAACCTAAGAAAAGGCGTGGAAAAGAGCCAGTATTCCCCCTGTAAATGGCAGTTCTGCTTCACTTGTTGGAGTCCTTTAATAGAGATGATATGCATAAGGGTAAAGGAAATATAGTGGAAACAGCACACTTGGAATTTCAGAAAGCACTTGATGAGGTTCCACATGAAAGGATCTTGCCAGGGAGTGGGGAAATGGCCCTGCTGTAGACAGAAGTCTAATTAAAGAACAGAAAATGTCTTTCCAGGGTGATGTTTCCATGTTATCAGTGGCATCCCCCCGGGGTCAGTGCTGGAATCAGTTTTACTCGTCAGTGACGTGGAGGAAACTGTGAATGGGGAAATTGCCCAATCTGAAGCTCTCTGGATCAAATGCCACTCCCATGATGAGCAGCTCCAGAAGGACGTGGAAAACTGAGTGAGTGGTCAAAAGGGTGACAGACGAACCTCACTGTACACAAAGGGAAGAGACTGCATCCACAACAAAATCCCAAAAATGTTGCCTGCACTGTCTCGAACTTGGAAATGACCATTAGAGCTGCAAATAGCAGAGGATAGTTCAAGCTGGAGAGCAGTAGGATGAGGAGGGGTACAGCTTTACACAAACACGGACAAGATGAATACAGAGCTGTTCATCACCTTGACATTGTTGAAATTAGGGAGCACTCACTGAAATTGACAAGAAATGAGATTAGCCTGTTTAAAAAAACACAGTCGTTCCTTGCACAGTGGGTTGTGATCTTCTGGAGCCTTCCAGAAGGTGCAGCATCCAAGGGTTCAAAAAGGAATTGGACAAATTCAGGCACAGCATGTCCAAGGATGACACTAAAGAGACTGACCAGGGGTGTATTTTAATATTCCTGTTAAATTATGTTTGTCATTACCACAGCCAGAGACACAATGTTAAGCCACCCATTGTTGAACTACTGGACCTAATATGAAGGATTTTTATGTTCTTAAGAATTTACCACTAACATGGCAGTGAATTTTAGCTAGGATTCCATTTTTTTATTCATATAAGTAGCGTATTTAAAAATAAACTCTCCAAGAAAACACTCTGCATGCATAATGAATACATACAGCAGTTCCATTAGAATAGAAACTAAACGTTAAAAAGCTACTTTTTCAGTAACATATCCTTTTAATGCTGTTTATAGGCTCTTTAGTTGGTGTTCTGTAGGAAATCTAATTACCCAATAATTTAATTTTATACAGGGAAAAAAAATGAAAGTTTGTTAGGGGATTACCAAGAAGAGGGTTGTATTTCTAAGCTGAAAAACTAAGAAATAATATCCTCTTTCCTGAAATAAAAATAAACATGGTCAATGAAGCCAGTAGATAACTGTCACATTTACATTTCAAGTGTTTAGATAACATCATGTAGTCACCAAAATCCAAATCATTTAGCATTTTTGTTTCAACAGTGAAGTATAAATAAATATTTGAATTTATTGTGGAGAAAATCTTCTCACCTAATTTACAAAATGCCTTTTGAAGGTATTTGAAGAGGCGTAGACTGATTTTGTAGTTTTCAGTAACAACTGTGTAAGAACAACTATTCATAAAAGTTACAACAAAAGGCAAATGGGAAGTTACCTGTCAGCAACACATAAATAGGTGTAACCACTAATTTACCTGGGTTCATTAAACCCTGATGTCTGATTGTGAGCCAGGAGACCTTATCTTTATTAAGAAACTTCATGTAAAGTTGCACAAGGCAAGATTGCAGTGCTATTATCAGGGCCAAGCTGTTTGGTTGTTTTGATCCAACCAAGTAGCAATAGCACTAAACTACGCTATTATCCACAATGACTTATCAAAAAACGTTGTGTTAAAACAAAGAATTGAAAAGCTCGGTTTAAATTCCCAATATTCTCTTCATCCCATGTCCTCACTGCCAGTGCAAGATTCTTATACGGCCCCAGAAACTTCCTAATGTTTTTCTTGTCTAAGTCTCGCTTTGTAAAATTCCTTGTGACTTCCAATCCCTTCGGCTTTACAGGGACCAAAGCACTGCAATGCTGGGTAATGGTTTGCTAATTCAGCTGCAACAGGAACTGACAGAGCGGGGAAATTTGTTTCCCAAAACGTCTTGTCTTTTGCAAGAAGGCCTAACCTCAGCAAAACTCAGCAGCAAGGAGGGAATGTGAGCACTTGACTTCGATGTCTCTTCAGCATCTTCTTCTGCATCCAGCAATGTGGATAACAATGAGCTGCAGGGAAGTGGGGCAGCTTGAGCTGCAGGTTTATGTGCCTTTCAGGAGCTGTAAAATTTAAGTGAACAAGACCAGTGTCTGCTCACAAGAGAAGGAAGATCCTTCCCTGTCTGGCCAAATCTGGAATCACGTCATCCACGCCCCAGCTCCTGGGGTGCTGGGAATTCTCGGCCGTGACTCTCACACTGCCTTCTGAAGGTGCTCCATAAAAAATGCCAGTTACACCCGAGGCTGGAATCTGCTTGTCCTCGGGCTGCTTCTGCAGCCACACAGGAGGATGGTGACCTCCCATCTGTCCCAGAAGGAAACACTCCTCTGCATTACACTTCTTATACATGGGCACGGTGGGCAGGAGCAGCTTTTCCTGCTCACAAAAATTTCTCTTCTCCAAACTTTCTTCCCCACTGATTGGCCCAACTCCCTACCCAGTAACCTGGGTGAATTCCTTGGGATCTGCTTCTCCTTGTAATTTGCAGCCGTAGCAAAGGTGACACGGGTGTCACTGGGCTAGCTGGTGACTGAAAATTAGGCTTTCCATCCACTCACTTTTTTAAAGTGTGGAAAGTCTCTGAAATTAGGACTTTCCATGACTAAATTCTAATAAAACAATGTAAAAAGTAGTGTTTCAGTATTTAAAACAATGTACAATCAATTCTAGAGAAATATAACTTATATAAAGGGGGCAAACTAATTGCACTTCACTATTAAATCCCATTTTACTTCCGGCAGATATATTTGTATGTCTAAGACTAAAGCACAGCTTTTAAAGGACCTGTGCCCCATCTCACCTGCAGAGAACTCAGTGGAAAACCCACCCCACCTTCAGCAGAGATGAGGCTGAACTGATTACATCGTGCACTTTGGGAAAGAAATTTAAGTCTTGAGGATTTTCCACCTGACCTTTTTTATCAAGAAAAAAAATCTTCCTGTGTCTAAAAATGAATGAAACCAAACACTCGCTCAAATTCACACCTGACGGAAGGGAAAAAGGCATTGTGAAAGTTACTGTGGAAGGACCAGGAGGTAAGAAAAAGAAGAGGAAGAGTTTTCAGTAATAACAATAAAATTAATATTCAGCTTCCTGTATGGAAGCTCCTATCCAGAAGAACAAGGACATTTTTCAGAATTACTGAAGAAAAATAATCTTATTTGCTGAGCGTGGACATGAGGATCCAAATCTGCTTTGAAAGTTGTAAATTTCCCAGCGTTATTTGTTTTTCTCTAACTTTGATGAAGTGAATTACAACACTGTTACTTCCTGTGCTACATCTACGATGAAAGCTCACATCACGGATGGGTAAAATTCAATTGCATAGAAACCAGGAAGACTGTAATTACAAAATTAGGTTTCAGCAACAGGAGCATAAATGGGAATTGATCTTATTAGAACAACAATAAATATAATATTGCAAACTACACACTAAACTGATCTCCAGTGAAGGCAAGCAATGTTACTATCAAATATACAGATTTGCCAACAGAGGGAAAACCTGTTTAGGGGTGAGGTCTAACAGATTTTGCTGGATCAGCAATGGATATTAATGCAATCATCAGTTTTAAAAGGTAAAAGTTTTACGTGATATTTTCTGTAAAGAAAATTTCTATCTACACCAAACTAAGAGCTGGCCAAATTACATTCAGCATAAATACAAGGAAACAGTCACTGATGCAAAGGAAAATTAGAATTAAGAGTAATTCTTGTCAGCTCTTCTTGGAAAGCATTCTATCACACTTGTGAACATTTAAAGTTTTCACTCTACTTCATTTCGAAAGCTCACTTGCACCCTTCTGAGTCCCTCTTTATCATCACCACCACCAAAAGAAAACGAAGCCTTTCTCTCTCCCTGCTGCACCGCCACCAAATCTTTCACGTCAGCTCATCCCCTCGCAAGCCCTGCCATGGTCTAATGGCACGCAGCAAATGGAGGTGGTGGCAGCCGGGGACTGGAATCGCTGCCAGCCCCCGGTGTCCCCTCCCGGGCACCTCGCATGTGGCTGCTCCAGCGCCCGGCACCGCGGCCGTGCCGGACTCTCCGTCTGCCCGGAGCAGCGGGAGCCGTGAACCTTCCCTCGGTGGGAAGCTGATCACTGAACATAGCACATTTCCTTCTCCTCCTGAAAGCTGCGGGTGGGAGAGCTGTGCTGAGCGTGGAGATTTCAGTTCATTTAGGGCTCGTGTGGCTGTGCTTTGTTCCGTTTTCTTTTTCTCTAGTTCGTACGGGTTTTCGTGTTTCACAGCTTGGTTCGAGCTCCTGGGCTAAATGAGACTCAAAAATGTGAGTCAGCTTTCAAACCTCCAATTTTTGCAAGGTTTATGCTGTGCTCACTTGCAATTCTACTCCATGCCTGGTTTGTCAACCACTGCAGAGCTCGAGACAATTTCATTATGAGGAGTTTGTACAGCCCTGGAGATGTTTTTACTCAAATTGATGATTCCTGGGTCCACCAAAGGGTAGCACCAGAGAAGACCAGGCTAATTCTTATGGCAAGCCACCCTCCACAATCAATTTATTTGGAAACAAATAGCCAATATCTTACATAATAAGCCTTGAAATAAGGTATTTTCCAACTGGACCACTACCTGAAACAATAAAAGTGTTCCTGACTTGGCTATTTGGAACTTTTTTAAACCAACTGCAGCTGTAAATTTATATATTTAATATACCCTCATATGTTTATATTTAATATATATCCTTTTCACATGTTTATAATCATTACTCGCTTTTCATTCCATAGTTTTAGGGGCTTTTTTTTGGTTATAATAACCTGTGATTTGTTTTGAACTTCCTTCTACAGTCTACAGTCCAGCTTTTATTTCTTTTATAGTACCAATTTCTTACCTGCAAATTATTTTTCATTTCTGTGAGGACATAAAAAAATAATGTGCATTATTGACCAGACCAGGAACTTAAGAGCTATAGGGGCTACTTCGAGAATAATGGAGTGCTGTAATTTTTTCTTTTCAGGCTTAGAAATACTGAAATATTCATTGTCATAAGCCTTGCCACACATAAAAATGCACATAAAAGTTCTTCCAACAAAGGAACAGTGGATTGTACTTATAAGATGAGGAATTTTTTTTTCTCCTCTACTTTTTGTGAGTGTCTAGGATTCTGTGTTACTGAAAAGGTGGGGTCACACTGCTCCCTCAGTAGGAAGACAGGTAGAAGGAGTCCCTGACTCCATCCTCTTTTTGCTGAGGGTGACACAAGAATGACACAAACCCTTTAGAAAAGCAGAGTTTAAGGAAGAAAATACGGCAGGAAAGTTGCCCAGCAAGGTGGTTCAAGCTAAAATCAACAATACAGGGTTGAACATAGGGTTGAGTTAATATTGTGGGTTTTGACACAACACAAAAGCTATGATTGCACGTGATGACTCATGGAGTAAGGAAACAACTACAAGGTAAAATATTCCTACTGGGCCTTCAGGGCTTGCCTGAGTATTTTACAGTGAGTTTCTGCGAGGTGCCTCAGTAAAAATTGAATCCTCCCCTGCCTAACCAAAATAAGATACTGAGAAATTGGTTTCCAAAGGGAGACGTTGCTGTGCAGTGCCAGTGCAGCAGGATGAAATTGTACCCGAAGGCACAGGGCTGAGGACTTTGTTTCAACATCAAACACGGGAGAGATCAGCCTCATTTCCCCTTTGTGCTGAAAGGGAGAACTGCAGCTCTGATCTGCTGAGCCCAGTTTTGCAAACACCTCAGTGCCGTGCTCGGGATGCCTGGACAGGAGAAGTCTCCAGCAGAAGGGCCAGGAAGGGCTTTGTTTGAAGACTCAGGGTTGGAAATGTTAGAGTTTGATTAATATTTCTCACTAGGTCATTGAAATGCCTGGGAGAACATTTCAATGTTAACAATGTGTTCTGTCATTTCTGTTAACATTTTCTGCCTCTTTGCACTTTCATACTACGTGGAAATGCCTGGCAGACAACATTCACAGAACGATGCAGATTCAGCAAAACTCATCATTTTCAGCAAGAGATTCAAGAGGGGCTTTGTCCAGTGCAAATGCAGAAATTGTATTCCATTCAAGATTAGCTGAAATAGTTAAAGATGTGCATAAAGCAGAATTCTTATTACTGATGTTAGCCTCTCTTTCAAGTAGCAATTCAGCTTTTGAAATAATTTTTGATTCCATTCTCATAGCGTGTTCAAAAAAAGACAAATTACTGAGGCTGAGTTGAATTACATGGCCTAAAGTCACATTTGACATGTAAAAATTCTCCCTCCTGCATTTTCAAAGTGTACTTCTGATATGTTTCTGCTCTGAGATATTTCCGAAATCCAGGGGGCTCACACATCCAATATTACTATTAACTTGATATTAAATGGATGAAATTCTTTCAGGCACAAAATTTTTTCCATTCTTTCTTTTGTCTGACATTAACCACGCATAAACCCATAAATGCACAAGGATATCATGTGAATGATAAATTAACTACCCTGAGGACATTAAAAAATTAATTCTCAATGATTAATAATTTTGTATACGTATATCTACACATGTACATACATATATGCACATCTATAAAACTTCCTTAATTTTTCCATGGAAGTCCTGAATTTGTCATCTAAATAAGGACTAGCAGAAATGTACATATTTACTGAACTTTTCTGCAGTGCATCTTTGGTGAATAAGCTGGCAACTCTGGCTTTTAAATTTCATGATCTCTGAAGTGAAACAAAGCAAGAAAAATACTAGAATTGAAATAAACTCTTCTCTTTGTCTTAAAAATTAATTACAGAAGAATTTCTACTTTCTTGATTAGACCACAGTTTGATTAACATTTTTTAACTGGTGTTAAGCCCTGATTTCATGCCCAGGCTCTTTCCCCGCCTTTCTTTTGTGCCAGCCCAATACCTGTGTGGCTGTGAAGTTCACTGAATCAAAGAACTGATCTCCTTTGTTAATTACCTTCCTTTTTTCCCGCTTGCCAGTCCTTCATTAGTATATTTGTCCAGCTTTGTGTTACAGTGATTTCTGACTTTATATTTACCAGTGTTTGAGATCGTGAAACTGCCAGACATTCAAAACCATCAAGAATAAGCTTGAACCCAAACTTCTTATTGCATTATTCACGGAATTAGTCAAAGTGATATTGTGAGTTGTAGGGAAGAGTAGGCCCTCCTAAATCTCATTGAAAGATATTTTTATGACAATCAGTAATTTAGGGAACTCGAGTCTGTGTTGGTTCCTGGCAGGTCAAGGGTTTCACAGTGGCTCACTCCAAGCTTTAAGACTCAATGTATTTGCTGGAGGTGAATAAAGAATCTCAGGCCTTAAAACCAAGGCTCCCCAGCAAGTAATCTGGAAATAAGATATATATGCAATGGGATATCCTTTACCATTCAGCAGCAGTCCAGTTCTTAATATTTTAATTTTAACAGGGCATTTCCTTGAGCTGAGTTCACCAGAAAGCCCCTAACCATGTTCATTGATTTAAGAAGGTGGTGAAATTCTGATTCCTACCTGTATTTTGAAAACTCAGACTTCCTGGGAGACAAATTTTACTCAGACGTAAACCTTCCCCCTGCAAGGACAGCTTTTGAATGTTTCATAAATGGTTTTGTTTTGTCTGTGTCCTTTTAATGCCTTTATATCTGTTTTGAGTAGGGTTTTTCTGAACCTGAGCATGGAGGCTTCATGAACCCTGAATCCTGCTGGGCCAGGGATGGTCAGAGCTGGGTCTGTAGGACACAGATATCCAAAATTCACCCAAGACTGTGAGCATCAAGCAGAGGAGCTCAAAGGCTAAGCACGTGAAGTCAGAAAGACCCAACATGCTGCCTTGGAAATACGCAAGTGAAATACAGATGGCATGAAAAGGAATAAGATTCTGTTAGAAAAGATACCATAAAACAAGTTATTTATCCCATATTATAAATCGTGCAAGCTGTAGGGTCATGCCCTGGGAATAATTTTGAGAGATGGAACATTCCAAAGTCGTGGTGCATTAGCATGATTTGGATGAAGCCATCTAGCCTGGGAGTAAAAGGCTGCATGTAAGCAGAAGTCTTGAACATCTCTTTTTGCCTAGATCTGTCAGATCTTCAGATAATTTTTTAAGTTAAAAAGACATTGAGAGAATGGGCATTTTCATGTAAATGGAAAGAAAATGCCACTTTGATTTCCGCAGAGAGGGAGGCAGGAGACAACCAAGAGCAATATAAACACAACAGTGTACTAAAACGTAAAACCAGAGGAAATCAGTGGAAACGAGGTGGAGGTACACTGCTTAGCAGGATTTTTGACATGCTAGATGAACAAATGGGTGCACTTGCTTTGAATGCAGTTCTCCTACATATGGGCATGTTGAATCCACAGAAAAGGAGGTGAAGGGGCCAAAGCATATGTAAAAAAAATATTTACAGTGACTATTCTGATCTAGATCTTTAAAGAAAAAAAAAAAAACATGAGAAAATTTGCCATATGTTTTAATGGCAGCAACTCTTGGCAATTAGCAAAACACAGTTCCAAAATGCACAGTGGTGGAATTGTAAGGTGTCCACTGTCTGGTACCATCTGTTTGATTACAAACATTATAATGGGAGGGAAAGTGATTGAAAATCACCTGTGTAGCTGCTCACATATTACTGCAATTCGCTACCCACGCTGCTTATGGGAGATTTTAACAATGCAGATCTGCACTGAATAATGCAAACAGCCCGACACTGATCAAAGTGCCTGCAAGAGAATGTTGTGATCCACAAAGTAAAACAAAAAAACAAAACAACCCTCCAACCCCAGGAGAATCTGTCTTGGAAGCAGTACTTTATTTATGGGGACTCCAAGACTAAGGAAAGATATAATCATAACTGATAGCCGGAATTCAGCACAGGAGCAAGAAATCAGTTCAGAGAGAGGAAGAACAGAATGAGATGCAGCTGCATCAAGGAAATGCTGAGGCCTTAAGAAATCTGGGAGGTAATATGGAATTAATACAGTTTAAATTTTGCATTGAGAAGATGGGGAAAGGTGCTTTCTTCCCATTCTGTGTTTGCTAAACATCTGCAGGCAGATTCTGTAAATACCAGATGTTTGTTGAAGTGTCTCTTAACAGGCTGATAAGCTCATTCCAGAATGGCTGAATATGTTTGGAGGCCATCAGGGCTCTCACACTCCACTTTACCCTGATTTTGCCTCATCCTGTGCTTCCCAGAAATGAGAAGCAGCTGGTTTAAATACCATTTATGCCTGAATTGCTAAAAGCAGCCATAGCTAATGAGAGAAAGAGAGAAAGAGAGAGAGAAAGAGGGAGAGAGAGAAAGAGAGAAAAAGAGAGAGAAAAAAAGAAAGAGAGAAAGAAAGAAACTGAATATAAGCAGCTCCAAATCTCATCCATGCCAGAAACAAACTAAGAGGATGGTCAAGGTGCTCCAAGTATGGTTAAAATCTCATTTTAGTTATTGCAGGGGCTCCTGGGACTACTCAGAAGGATTTGGGGCAGGTGTCACACGAAGCGCCCAGGACTTGGGTGTAGCACAGCAGTTGTGTCCCACCTGGAAAGTGCTACACACGAGATAAAATGGAAGGGAATTATTTAGAGGATTAGCTAAGAGGAATTTATTGTGGTGAAATTAAATGGCGGAATTGAAAAAGAGGGAAAACGTAGGTGGAAGTCTAGGAAAAACAGTCTGACACAAAGCACAGGAGGTTGATGAGTAACATGACAAGTCACTATTGCAAAGCAGTGCTATTTGGGCAATAACAAACTAGATAAACTGTTAGAAAATGCATCCTGGAAAAGCAGCTTGCATGATGCACTTTTGCATTTTTTTTATTCTAGATCTAGGATATTTTACATATTCTGTGATGTGACTCAGGAATCTTTGAGCTTTGTGAGGTAATTCTGAGACAGCAGTCAGTAATTTACATAATTAGCATAACAGTATTTAATTATATGATTACTGTAAATATGTGTAAAACTTTGATGGTGTAATTAGAATGTGTAATAACGGCTTGTAATTACGTAATTAAGTGTGATGACGTAACCAAACTGCTAATGGAAAACAACAAAAAAAAAAAGGTATTTACAAGCCCAGCTATAGAAAATGGTGTAGTGCAGAATTATAGAGATGGTAGACTATATATATTTATATTTATGTCAGTATGAATCCCCCAAAATAAGACCCAGAAAGACAGAGTGTGGCTAACATATTTTGCAATTCGACAGAAGAGTTTTTTCACTATTTCAGTAAACTGGAAAGTTTCAATTTTTTTGTGCGTATATATTTTCTGTTAATGCTCTCAAAAATAGAAATACCTATATCTATGCCTACATATACACATACATAAACCTTAATTCACTTTAATGTATAAGAAATGCAACTTCACACACGAAGCTATTTTTCCATATGGCTACATGTACACCTATAAAAAAAAAAAAAAGGGAATATAAAATAACAGATGATGGTTCAGAAAATGCAATGATCACTTGAATAACAGCTCTGACTGCCCCATTTCCAGCAAAACAGGAGATTAGGCATACGTGATCTATTATCTGAGCAGTGTTCATGACGCAGACAAAATACAGAAGGGATAAACTCCAAAGAGGTGGATGAGATTCCTGGTAGACTTCCAAATGGCAATTCAATTGCAACTAATAAGGAAATGCATGAATTGCTTCACCAGCAAATTTTGAAAAACACTTTAATAGATAGGGTTTTATTTATAAACACTTTCAGGTAGCCATAGAGACCTGTGAATTTGTCAAAATAAATCTTATCTCTTCAGAACTCCATACACAACGTGTTGGGTTCCTCAAATGTTTTTTGTTTTCTGCGGTGTATAAATCTGAGAATTCACTGAAGCTACTTCAAAAAACCATTTGTGGTTATTGGTCCATCCTGTTTTCCTCTCTATTCTCCCGCATACATCCACAGTGTGAATGCAGGAAAAAAATCATATTTTTCAGCTTTGTTATGGTTTCATTTATTTCGTATTCAACTTGTAACACCTTTTTTTTTTTTTTTTTTGCTACACAGGGTACGATTTTCCTTGCACTAGAAACTCCCTTTCTGGAATGTGGATTAGCCCAGTACTTCAGGTATTTTGAATGTAATACCTAACATTACTAATGCCAATTGTCAAATACTTTCCTGTTTCTTTTTTTAAGGTAATATGTCTCGCAACTATTTTAGCTTTTTCCACAACACCATCATCTTAGCATCTTTTGTTTGACTAAAACACACAGGCTTTCATCTTTACAGTATTTAAAACCCAAGAGCCTCTAATATCTAACTGTTAAGGTATTATCGCATTTCGTGCCAGAACAGTTTATTCTATTTTTATTATTTTTTGGTGTTCAAGATTACCCAGTCTATCATGCATGAAGAACTCCTCTGTAGTAGCAGCTTTAGGAATCAAACCTTTATGGTTCATCCATAGTCAGTGTTATGGTAAAAATCCTGTGAGATTGTTCCCTGGACAGATCCGTTACTGACTATTAATTCTATTAATGACTTCCCCACAAACCACTGCTCCAAACTGCAGAGGCTAGAGACATGTCAGAGCAAATAACAGACATTTTTGCTCTGTTCCTACTCTTGTTGATATCTGCTAATAATTACTGTTGCAGAGAGGATATTTGTTGAGATGAAAGCCCAGCCTGAATAAAGGTTTTGCATTTCTCTACTTAACATTACTTTACTTCTTGTTCGGCTATAGATAACGGTTTTGCATTTTGCAAATGTTTCCATCCTGTCAGATGCTTTACTTGAATGCATGACAGATTTGGCCTCTGAAATCCCCTCCGTTTTGAGGGGAATAAGATGGTTATTTTGAGGTTTCTTTATTTGCAGAGAAGTATTTCCACAGCAAATTAAAGCTCTTTTTTTTCTTTTTTTCCTGCAGAAATAAAATATTTTATTTTATATTATTAAAAAATAAAGTTTTAAAACCATGCTGTACTTACTCTGTTGGCAGTTCCTTCCCATAAATTCACCTGGACATTCACAGGAATAGTTGGCAACAAGATCTGTACAGATCCCACCATTCTTGCAGGGTTCAGCTTCGCATTCATTCACATCTGCAGGAAGCATACAAGATGATGCCAGGATTAGCAGAGAAATGGCAAAAGCAATAGGCACATATTTAAAAGAACTGGAAAAAAACAAAAAAAGAGAGAGAGAGAGAAGTTTTATTATGTCCTGTCATGCAATATAATTTAAAGATTTGCTCAAAGATTTCCGCTGTAACTTCCAGAGGATATCAGGGCCAAAAGTCACAGTTCGACCTTAAAAAAAACCCAAATTGAAGTAGTTCTAATGGAGTAATCAGTACTGATCCTTGCAACTTCAAGAAATGTAGCAACTTCTTTATCAACAGATGCCAGTTGAGGATGTGTCTCGGTTCATCCTAATTCATTAAACATTTAATTGACAAGGTTGTTTAACCATCTAAAAAATTCCCTTCCTGTGCATGAGTTAGTGGGGAAATTGAAACTAATAACTCAATCTAGAAGCCAGCAAATTTCATTAAATTTAAAAGACAGAAAAGGTGGGTAATTTCACTTAAGTTCCTCTTTTCCAGTGCACTTTGTCAAACGCTGCAAGAATGCAGCTCCCCTGCGTTTTTCAGCCTTAAAGTGCGATACCAGACTCCTTTCCTCAAACGTGATGCAGAATTTTTCGGTCACCGTCAAACAGGCAGGGGGAGGACAGTCCTGCACCGAAATTAAAATTCTCAGTCTCCACATTTACATTTATTCTGCACGGAGTAGAAATGTTGCATGGAATTTATACGCCTCTGCTGCAGAAGGGTTGCACCACTGCAGTTAAAATATTTTAAATGGGGTAGAGGACGTGGTAAATTGGTAGGTTAGGTGGTAGGTAATATGGGAAATCACCGGTGGGCAAAATGCCCTGGGAACTGAAGTCCTTGCTGTTGTGTCAAATCTGCTTCTGTCCCCTAAATCCAAATGGGATTTTTTTTGTGCTGGCATACAGAAATGAAATAAAATGCTACAGAAATGTCTGGTTCTTACGCAACGTGGCTTCGTGCAGAAGCAGAATTCAGTTCTGTCGACAAAGTCGCTTGATATTTGGTAGTTTGACTATGTAACTTTTATACTTTCGGCTTGATTTTTTTTCATTTACTGGGGATCTGTGTTCAAAAATTCAGTGTTTTAATACAGTGAATAGGATAATCTTCTCATTGCTGTGAAGAGAAATGCAGAGACAGACTTCCAGCCAAATATGAAGGCCAGTTTTAATTCTTTGAACCAGGAAAATTTAAGATTTTTATACTAAAATTAATGATGGCAATGGATCTCTGGGTTTCTTTTTAAACCCTCACATTTTACTGTTTCTCGCTTATAAAGATATCACATACTGGAATAATAAAACTTTAGAGTTAGCTGAATTTTTTTCTATTAAACATGAAGAAGAGGAGCAACAGCTTAGAGTGCAAGAAATAAAACCTGCCAAGGGAAATGACCAAAGAACAGACCTGCACAGTTTTAAATTAAATTCTTTATATGTATTTATAAAATTTAACAAGATTCTTCAGCTCCCTATTTGCCTTTTTAAGCAAAGCCCATTAACCTTACATTTTTATCAGGTTATTCATCACTTTAATACAGGCTAACACATTTGTGGGGAAAAAAAAAATCAAGGTCACTGTGAACTAAAAAACATTAAGTGAACATATGAACTATCTCTCACTTGGTGAGATGCAGGTGGTAATTTATCCTCTTAAAAGCTTTTCTGTGTGAAGACAATATCCTCTCAAGATTTTTTTTTTTTCCCCTAATTTGCCATTCTTGTTGAAATATGTAGGAGAAAATGCACAGCTTTCCAGAACATTTCATATTGTCTGTGTGGTGATGGAGAAAACAAACTGAGCTTGAAGCACCACACCCTTTTAAAGCAACCCTCATATTCCATCCCCATAGAGCAACTGGCAATGGTCAGAGCAGAAGGATGGAAGTTGTTAATTATTTTCTTTGTTAATTGGCTCCTACAATGATTTTTTTTCCCAGTAGTTTCAGAACCTTCAGTCCCATAAGTTCAAACAAATAAATCATATTTGATGAATGAGGAAAGGTTGCTCATTGTATCAGGTCTGACCTGTTTAGTTGAAAAGAAAATCAACTAAACTGCTTTAAAGAATAAAGAACCTTCTTTAACACGTGTTAAGTAATAATTTCTACAGAAAAATTATGCATTTTCCCATTATTATTTCATTTGATTGAATGTGCGGATGTAGAATATTTAATTAAGGGTGGTCCCTACGAATTGTGGTGAGATTATGCTCAAATTTCCAGATGTGTCAATTCTGATACCACACTTTACACCAGCTGGTGTGTTCCTTCCTTCTGAAGAACATAAACTTTGTTATATTATCATGACAAGAAGTAAATTTCACTAGAAATTTTAAAATGCCAGAGTTTCTTGAGTAGTTGCTCCCAAAGGCAATAAAGGCTCTTACAGAAAATCTTTTTCTGTTACCAGATTCTAATTCTTCACTGACCACAAAACATATCTACATAAGGATTGAGGGTTGTTTCTTTTTTTTTAAATGTAAAGTAATAATGCACAGCAAAATCACTGCAGGTTGCTCATGGTTTTTCAAGCAAGGTTAGGTCTTAGCTCCGAGGAAGATTCTTATGCTTTGCACCAAACAAAACACAAAGACCTGGGTGCTGCCAGAGAAATCAGATGTCCTCAGAGAGGGACCTGGCAAAACTGATAAACACTGAGTGAAAAGGACTCATCAAAAGGCAGAGGGAAAGTCTGGGTTTCTAGATAGTGTCCGGGTTAGATAAAAAACCAACAAACAAACAACAGTAAGGAAAATTAAATAAGAAACCCTAGATGAACTACAAAGCCCAAAACCCAGCAAACAAAAAAAGCAAGTAAGAACAAAAAAAACCCCAACCCAACCCAAACCAAATGAAAACCCCAAACAAAACCACCCCAAAAAACCCAACCCCAAAAAACCCCAAATGGCCAGCCCCGTGCCCAACCTCACAAGATTTCTCTGCTGAAGAGGGATTCTGAAACTGAAGGTGATTCCGGGAACAGGGAAACTGACCATTTTCTGAAAATAGATTGTTCCTTGATAGCTTGAAGGGCTGAGAGAGTTGATTAGGAAGTAAAGGCTATGCTAAGGTTTCTTTTTATGCTGCGGATGATTAAATTTAAATTTCCTATCTCCTAAGATCAATCCATAACCACGAAGCTATTAAGCATACTTCTGTTTGAAGCACAGTCGTGGTGCAGCCNATATATTTATATATATACACTTATTTAATCCTCTAAGTATTTAATAAAACATGAATAAAAGCTATTACTCGCAAGAATAATATAATTAAAAATACCTAGCCCTCATTTTGGGTTCTACCTGTTAAATATAGTCACACATATTTTCCTGAAAAATCACTGCTCATGAAATGGGCATTTAAATTATGTAGATATTGTAATAAAAAAATTAACTCTTACTTAAAGCCATTTGAGTCCTTCAGCAAGCTACTTGCTATAAACCCGACTTTTTCTGAAGAAGGGACCGATAAGTTCAATTTAACTGCATTTATTTTTTTTGCCAACACATCTTGTGTTTTGGCTGTGAATTCACACCAGTGTCTTGTTCCTGTCCCCTGCCTGCTTGTTCTTTACGCAGCCAAATTCCTGGTTCCTGCCACCTGAACCCTTGTTTCTGGTCCAGGACTGCCTTTTGCCATGCAGGCTTCCTGAGGCTCCCTCCTGCCGACCAGAATATTCTTTCCTCATCCTTTGGTTTTGTCCTCGTTTTGGCTTCTGGATCACACTCAGTCTGCTCATCGCAACTCTTGAGGCGTATTTTTAAATCAGTGTTCTATCGTGGTGAGGTGGTTGGCCCATCACAGACACAGAACTTACGTTCAAGAGTCCTCACTGGAAGTCAACATGGCCTTTGTTGGGAGAACTGATTAAACATAATCCAGTTATCCTTCACTAATACTGCAAATATTTTCTTCCCCATAACAAAGTTAATTTAGGATACAATTTAGTACAATTTAGGAACAAAAAAACACCTAGCTATAACCTCTGTTCCGTAACTGGCTTCTGAGAAGACCCACAGCCATACTCTGGATGAAGACCAACTCACAATTTGAGTAACTCCCTCCTTGTGCCCCAGATTTCAACTTTTTTAAAGACAGCAAAAAAAAAAAACAAAACTTCCCCACCCAGTTCTAATTCAAAATAAAAGTTGTAGATAACTGACAATGTGTTCAAGTATCTTTACATTTGGAAACTGATACAGCATAATGTGGACAAAAAGGTAATATGGAATAATTATCTTTAAGCTGGCGTTTAGTCTAAGCTATTCTTGTAGTTGCTTGATGGTTCTTGATAGATTTTGAAAATGTATTCGAGGTATTTTCTGTTTATTTTATATTGATCCTGAATTATTTAATTCCACAAATAAGTACTATATATACATCAGCAAGATCACACAAAATGTATGATCTTGCTTGCAGAATTTTGTAATACCCTGTTATTGTTTAAGCTTGAGTTTTCAGATAGTCAAACTTTTCATTATTAATTTCCTAATGTCATGAAACTCAGCTTATATACTCTTTTTTATTATTTGCACCAAGCTGCTCAAGCACCAAATATTTTTATGAAACAGTAAATGGCAAAGATCCATTGAAAATAATAAAATTATGCTGGTTTTATTAGGTAAATAATCTGACTCATGACAAACTAAAATTTAATAAAATCATCTTATCAGTGAGCTACTCAGTGATGTCATAAAATTTGAAGGATTACAGCAATTTGCTCATAGAAAGACACATCTTCTTTAAGAATAGGACATTTTTGTTAAAATATTTACCCAAAAAAACCCAAATCAAAGCATTCTTCCTCATATTCATATGGTTTATAAAAACTAGCCTAGACTGTAAAGATCTCCTAAATTAGGTTAACTTGTTGGGGTTTTTTTCCTGAAAAGATAATAAATAAGTAAGTAAATAATGTGTTTAAACAGAATGAAAAAACATCAGAAAAAGCACAGGTGGGTAACCTCCAGTTTTTGACTAAGAGTTACAGAAAAGATAAATAATTGACATGCAATTTATTTTAATAATCTTAATTAGAGGTTTAAGAAAGTCTCTAGCACGTTTCTGAAAAAATGTTTATCTGTAATTTATGTACACAAGCTGTAACTTCAGCTATAATTGATCCTTGGTTTGATTAGGATGATACAAAAACAAGCACTAGCACATGACTGGCTCAACCCTGGAATGAAACATTTAAATAAGAACTGTGGCACTTTCCCATGAAGCACAGGAATTTAGTACATGTTATTAAATCTGAACTGGATGTATTCACATTCAACACAGGACAGGCATCTGTTAGAATTCAGAGGTTTGACTGCTTTTTCAAAGCCAGTTTCCTGACCACAGAAGGCTCCAAAAATGCTGTGCCAAAAGAACCTGCAGGAAACTTCAAGTGTTATGTCATGCTGAAGGGATTCACTGTTCAGATACCCTTATGATCTGATCTTCAAAAAGAGAGGAAAACAGCTTTACACTCGTGACAAAAAAGTACAAACCTCTTACTCCCTACACTTAGAGGCTAAACTCTGTATTATCCCTGCTCTAAAAAATAAAGTTTTCCTCCTCCTGTGAGTATTTGGTACAAGATGCTCTGGGAAACGTTCTCCAGGATTATCCGCCACAGGGCTGTCTGTTAGAATTCCTCCTGAAACATTCAGGACAAATATTCTGCACGATATTATCCTCCAGCCCTGGCCCAGCACAGCAGGGACCTGGAGCTGCTGGAGCCAGGCCAGGGGAGGCTCCAGGATGAGCAGAGGGATGGAGCAGCTCTGCTGGGAGGAAAGGCTGGCAGAGCTGGGATTGTTCAGCCTGGACAGGAGAAGCTCTGGGGTGAGCTCAGTGTGGCCTCGCAGGGCCTGGAGGAGCTGCAGGAAAGCTGGAGAGAGACAATTAACAAGGGCTGGAGGGACAGGACACAGAGAATGGCTTCAAACCACCAGAGAGTAGGTTTGGAGGAGATATTAGGAGGAATTTGTCCCCTGTGAGGGTGGGCAGGCCCTGGCACAGGGTGCCCAGAGCAGCTGTGGCTGCCCCTGGATCCCTGGCAGTGCCCAAGGCCAGGCTGGACACTGGGGCTTGGAGCACCCTGGGACAGTGGGAGGTGTCCCTGCCATGGCAGGGGTGGCACTGGATGGGCTTTAGGGTCCCTTCCCACCCAAACGCTTCTGTGACTCCTTTGGCAGATAGTAAGTCAGGTAAGAGAGTTACTAAAGTTGTGTTCTAAACTCAAAAGAAGACTTCTAAACAAGTAAGCCATGGAAATAAAAATAATATGTGGACATACACCAGAGATTTTTGATTGATGATGCATGAATGTTTGAGGCACCCTTGTAACCAGTAATACACTTTAACAACTAAACATGAAACAAAACCAATTTTGGGCAAGATTCAATTGTTCCTTTCAAGAATTCTTTCAGAAACTGCATCTTAAGTACTCTTACATTCTTTTTTCAAAGTTATTTTATCTCCTCCTAGGCTTCTTTAGAAATTCTAATTTACACATTTTTCAGTAACATTCTGTAACTAGCCTTCTTAAAAAAAAGCCTAAATATTTCATGCTACCTGGTAACAATCCAGTGCTGTTTCTGATTCTATTGGTTCTAAAATATATATCTAGGTCGAATTGTTTTGAGAAAAATCGGAACATAAAGTGTGATTCTCTTCACTTTGATTTGTAAAAAATCCAGGCTCTGAGAAACTGAAAAGTAAAGACTCTTTTTAAGTTTTATTTTAATTGATACCTTCTTAAATTCAGTGTGGTAAGTAAAATCTTTAATTTAGACAAACCAGCATTTTTTATGATGACTAATTCCTTTCTCCACCAGCCAATTTGTCATCTTTTCCACCTATAATTTACACTTCTGTTCAATATTCTAGTTATAGGTATTCTGTTATATTATCAGTGAAATGAGTAGTGACATGTGTTTATAAATCCAGTTTAAAATAGATTTATTATCTATAACATTTTCCTACTTTTCTTTGCATTCTATACTGGCACTTCTCCCATGCTACCCTGACTTAAAGAAAAATTTTAAATTAAATTTAAAGTTTTGAAGTGACTCCATTTCCATACAGTAGCAACTGTAACCACAGGTTTCAGAAAGCCAGGATTAAACGTAGAACTACTAGAAAAGTAATAATTAAAAAAAAAAATCAAGAAAAAGACACAAGTATTTTTCAGAACACTTTTTCACTTTAAACTGCCTGCTTCAAAGGATTTTAAATAAGATAGGGCTCTAGAAGAATCTTTGCCACAATAGTTATATATCTCATGATGTTCACAAGATTTTTTTTTTGTGTTTTTAGATACTTTTTCATCCCTATTTCATTTTCGAAGACTCTCATAAAATAGATCACGTGGTGAAATTATGCTTTGCAGAGGTATCTGCTCTCTGCTTTGCAAAATACTTATCTTTTCCTTATAGCCACTGAAAAGTTATTACCATTTTCTCTGTGGAGTCATTCTTCCAACACTGGACTAGTCAGTATTTCCTGATCTTCTATTTACCTGTTTAAATGCCTATTTAATGGCTTTCCATCTGAGATAATTTTAATCTAATGCAATTTTGCAGTAGCCTAGCCAGGATGTTCCTTATTAGTTTTAAAGGAGTTGGTACTTTAAAAGTTTTAATATGTATTGAAGCAGATTTTTCAATTTTAATTACTTTTAATGAATACTGGCATGCAAACCTTCGTCCCATTAAGTAACTTACCATTTAATTTTACACTGTAGAAGTACATCTTGGGGGCAACTATTCCTAGCGTTTCCAATGAACCTTATTAAAATAATTGCCTATTTTTATAACAAGCATTTGACAAATTATTTAAACTGTAGCTGAGGAAAAAGAAAAATCTTATTAAAAAGTGAATCAACTGGTGAAACATTTTTCATTAGAAGCAATGCTCCAAAAATCTCAGCTTCAGGAGTAGCTTAAATTATGCAGCACTGGAGAAAATGGATGATTCTCTAAGAGAGTGTAGGTGGGCATGTGTCAATAAGTTGAATTTTTTTTATGAAGAGTTTGAACCCAAATCAGTAAATTAGCGTTATTTTCCCTCATACCTCCCAAAATAACTGTTTCACTTCAAAATGCAGTTGCTTATGAGTTGAGAGTTTCAGAATAGAGTGAAGGTAGGGTTGCATTGTTTTTACATGAGTATGGCTATGGCATATGTTTTTAAAAACACCATTAGACAAACAAGTCCTGGAAGATACAATGATTGATGTTCTAAAATGACACATTTAGATGACTGTATTTTTTTCTTGTATCTTAATTTGATATACACAAAGTTTATTCATTAATGGCCAATCTATAGAAATCTCATTTAAACAATTAAAAAAATTTGTCTGAAGGACTTGCATAAGTGCACATCTACATGCCACATAGAGGTTATTTCTACTCTTTGCTGATTTTCAAATTTTCAAATTTCTAAATTTTCAAATTTTCAAGTTCAGACTCTTAGTTGCTCATAAATATATGCAAGTTTTACTGCTAATGGATCTTATATTTAACGACCAGCTATAAGTTGGTCAGTGACACCAAGGAAGGAAACACTTATCACCAATTCTGCCTTTTGTACCGCGGTAATTTCGCTGTCTCCTCTGCAAAGGTGACAAGGAAGACCACATCTGCCTTTCCACAAAATATCCACCAGTACCACCACATCACCAGTGACTGTCTGGTTCAGAAAGAAAAATATTTATTGCCACGGCTTTCGTTTCCACCTGCCTGACTGCTCTACTATCTCGGGGTACCTGCACCCTGGCTGGTCTTCCTGACCCACAGAGGGTGATATGCCCTGCACTAAAAACATCTCTTGGAACTGGAGCTGGTATTTATGGCAGCTGACCCAGGCAATGCCACCTTTGCTTGATGATCACATCAAATCAGAGCTAACCAAACAGGTCCTTGCATTTTCCACAGCCACGTCTAGCAGCTAAGGAGTTGTTTTCAGTCTATACATAAAATCTGTACCATAACCTAGGGGTGTGGGTGCTACAATTCCTGTAAAAATCTCTGCTTTTGCTGAGAAACAGAAGGAGGTTCTCTCTCTGTTAGGAGCACTGACACAATGAAGTCAGAAATAAGCATTGTAAACTCCTAATTTTAGATTTGGGCAAAGGCTCTTTTCACCTTACACTCCTTTCCTAATTTTGCTGTATGTCTTCTGCAACATTATTCTGGAGCTCCCTTAAATATTCAGTGACAAAGAAAATAGAGAGGACGAGAAAGGAGCAGATTAATTTCTCTCTAACAGTGACAACTGCTGGTATGGAAAAGAATGTTGCTTTCAAGCAATCTCTAAAAGCTACACAAGAGTAATGACTGTATGCATAAACAGCTCTGCTAGGTACGTGAAAGGATCACACGGAATACATTTTCAGAGCCAGATGCCATCTTGCTGACATGTGGGGAGGGCAAAATGAGATCTGACAAGGTTACAAAGCTTACCTATTATTTTCAGGTAAATAACAATTTAAGTACTCTTTCATGGTGCAGTGCATACACATCTGGACCAGGGAACATCGATTCACTGCTAATGTTTTGCTGTAAGGGGGCAATTCCTGAATGTAATTCCTGAACTGAATTTATGGGAAATGCAGAGCTGGCAGTTCCACTTTTATAGAATCTCAGAATCCCAGAATGGTTTGTGTTGGAAGGGATCATAAAGATCATCTAATTCCAAAACCCTGCCATGGGCAGGAACAGCTTCCAGTATCCCAGGTTGCTCCAAGCCCTGCCCTGCCTGGCCTTGAACACTTCCAGGGATCCAGGGGCATCCACAATTAAAGCCATTCATGTCCCTCTGGACGTTCCCGTCTCCTCACTTCCCTAGGACCTAGCACTGGCCAGATTCCGTGACCTGATGCCTCTGAAAATCTCTAATTGCAGTTCGTTTGTGCACTTCCAGACAGTCCTGGTGGGCTGATTCAAACAGAAGTCTGATGGGGATAAATTTTCAGTGAAGATGGGCATCATTATTCTTGGCAGAATCAGACAATCACACCACAGGGCCAAAGAAATCTCAAGCCGAAGCACAACTGACAGAAAACCACGTGCACCTTATGACATCAGTCATTTAGCACAAGAAAAGGAAAATATACAAGATTCTACTAATGGTTATCAGTGTATTTTGAGAAAAACATTGGTACAGACAGGTTATGTCCACATAGCATGGTCTCACAGAATTGTAGGTGCAGAATGAAACCATTAGAGCCAACGACACATCTGCACATTCCTACACAGGTCTCAGGGATGTTTTCTCTGCTGGGTGGACTGAATTTCCATTTACCCACTTTAATGTTTTAAGTCAATTCCTAGTATGTCAAATCCTAGGAATTTTAGACCGCTGGACTATTTTCTTTTAGATTATTTCAGTCTCAAAGGGATCCAGTTTTTGTGCTCTCAGCCTGCTGTCACAAGAGGCAAAGCACGGTAAGTAGAGATGATCAAGAGATTTACTTTAAAAATACACTCCTAACTCAAAACGCTCAGCCGGATGACCTACAGAAATAACTGTATGTTATTTAAGACAGCAGAATAAATGCAAACGACATGAACACCTTGGGTATTCATATGAAAATGTGACAGCACCATGGGTTTTGCTTGAGATATTTTATGAATACGAAGGGATTAATTTGTAATGCAGACTGGTTTCTGCCATTAGACCATTTTATCATTATACTGAGCTTCAAGCACAAGTACTGATTTTTCAAGTTTTGCTTACGGAGGTAATGAGTCTGAAGCAACATCCTTCTCTCCCTCTGTACAATGCTTGATCTCAAAACCGTACCCACACAAAAAAATACTGCTCATAACTTCAAAAGAGTAGCTAGGCTACTGAATGCACTCCTGGATCTTCCTTCTAAGAGGTTCTTTGTCTTCTTCAAACTTCTCATAGGGTCTGTAGTATAAAAGCAAGCCCTGATGACTAAATTTTTTTCCCTTTTGTTTTTCAGAAAATTTTCCATGCACATTGTTCAATTTCCAAACAATAAAGCCACTCATAAAATTTTCATCTAGCTCGACAAGCAATACCAATATTTTATATAGTAACAGGGGACTGCACAGCCATGCGCCAGCACGAGTTCCTAACGCAAATACAATATTTTAATTCTGCATCTCTGACACACCTACACATACAGGTGGCTGAGCAGAGTAGTTCTTAGAGGAGCAAAACAATAAAACCAAGAAAAATATCTGAATTACAAAACTCATCTTTTTATTTTTTTCCTAACAGCTACCTCCTACACGAATAGATCAGACCACACCCCTGTGTGACAAAATTCTAAGTGATAAGCGTTGTCTCATTAAACAACCCGATTTAATTTCAAGGGTTTTTTTTAATCTTCATTATCTTCCTCTCAGGAATGTGCTGGTGTATCTGTAAGAAAACCTGCTGGTGCAACAAAGACTGAAAACATCTCTTTTAAAACTTCAGGTGGCTGTGTTCATCCTAAACCATCACAGTGGCTGTGCTTATAAGTTGCTGCGTTTTCCAAAATGGACACAAAAAGTGGAAAGAAAAGCAAAATAGATGCTTTGTCCAGCCAAAGTTTTCATGTGTTCTTCCTCAAAGAAGGCATCTCTCTACTGTGGTTCATCAGCTCTTCTCTTCCCTGGGACTCAGTGCACCCTCAGACAGTTCATTACAATATTTTTGTTACAAAAAGAGGAATGTGTGATGTAGACATTGCAATAATTGCTCTTGAATTTAGAGCAAACTGCTTTCATTCAGTACTTTTTATTATTAATTCAAATACAAAGAGAAACTTGTTTAAAACATCTCCATATGCTACCTTTTTAATGCAGATCATGAACAAATTTAATCTCTTTTGTGATCAAACAGCAATTCCTGCATTTTTGGAGCATTAATTTCTTTCCACTATAAAAAAAATAATAAAAAAAAAAATAAAAAAGCCAAACTAATCCTTAAGAAAGACACTAATTGGGGGAAGACAGATTTACCCGCCTACAAAAAAAGTTTATAATGGCTATTGACAACCTAAGTGACTTTTACACCATAGAAACACACCTCTTCTTAAAAGCACCATTCATTATGTAATTCAGTCAGTGCAGAGGTTGGAAGGAACCCAGCCCCTCCGTTCAATATGGCCATAAAACCCCAAAGCAATCAGGAAGATCTATTTCCTCCCACTATGACACCTTATGAAAGAAACTTAGCCATCGCCAAGGGCTGCCTGAGAAAAGCCTCAGCTCCATACCCAATTCTGGTTAAAACTGGGAGAAAAAAA
>VXAZ01004099.1:23960-42195 GCA_013399875.1 Gymnorhina tibicen | reverse complement strand
CCCTGGGAGCAGAGCCCGACCCCCCCGGCTGCCCCCTCCTGTCAGGGACTTGTGCAGAGCCACAAGGGCCCCCCTGAGCCTCCTTTTCTCCAGGCTGAGCCCCTTTCCCAGCTCCCTCAGCCGCTCCTGGGGCTCCAGCCCCTGCCCAGCTCCGTTCCCTGCCCCGGACCCGCTCCAGCCCCTCGGGGTCTCTCTTGTTGTGAGGGGCCCAGAGCTGCCCCCGGGATGTGAGGCGGTCCCTCAGCAGTGCCCGGCACAGGGACGGTCACTGCCCTGGCCCTGCTGCCCCGCCGTGGCCGGCACGGCCCGGGGGCCATCGGCCTCTTGCCGCCCTGGGCAGCCCTGGGCTCGTGTCCAGCCGCTGTCCCCAGCACGCCCAGGGCCTGTCCCAGCTTTCCGGCCCCTCCGCCCCAGCCCGGAGCTGCAGGGGGTGGCTGTGACCTGACAAGTCACCTCGTTGGACCAACAAGTGGATGAACTGAATGATTTAGACTTGAAAGAGATGCAAGTTTAGCGTTTCTGAGCTTCTGCCTCTTCGGGTTTTCAATTACAAGCCCGAGTCTGACAGATTCTCACAGCAGCACCATTCATCCAGACGTCACATCAGCGAAAACCGCGCTCTCCAAGCAAATATTAATTTGCAAAGCATAAAAATTAACTGAATGATGAGGATGTTAGAACACATCCCCCAGTTATTACTGCCCATGTGGCTACTGCAATTTGAGAAGCCATGCAGGCGCACATTTCTATTACTACTTTTGTCATCAGCCTGTTCCAAGACAGAGCCCTGCAGAGGCTTTGCTTGTGTTCATCATTAGACATGGGGTACGTCTGACTGAGCCAAAAAAACAATGGACACGAATGCACTGCAGGTTATTCCAAATGGAATTAGTAGCAAAAAAAGGGCAAAAATCGTGACGATGAAAACAAGGAGAGAATTGCTGCTGCCTGTTTTGCCTTTTCCCGCCCACATCCTGTATTACACTTTAATACACTTTAGGTAAAGGTACACTTCATTCTTAATTCTAGGAAGACTCGTCTTTCAAGTATTACTGCTTCAGTTCATCATATTTCTCCTTCATAATAATTCGGGAAGAAACTTGTCTAATAATTTGCACTTTAAGCCTCCTAATAAATATGAAGAGAATATTTTTTTCCAAGCCTCTATCACAGTGCTGCAGTTTGGGGAGTACCTGCAGGCAGCCTCGTATGTTAATTGTTTCCATGCAAGCAGATCTCTAATCTTCCAAGAACAATAAATCTTTTAATAATTATTTTCTCATTTTGCTTTCTGCTTTCTCTGTACGGCTTGTTAAGCACACGTTCAGCCTGCTTTCATTGATTTTCTTTATATTTTGCATTTTCTCTGATCAGTCCAAACTGCAAAGGCTTAAAAGGTCGTCTGAGGTGCACAGTGACAAATATACTGGTGCATGACAGTATTTCTAATGTTTTTCTTCTATGAAGCCTTTCCTCTGGAAAAAAACCCACACCGACAATATGAACATTTTTTTTCCTGATCATGGTTGTTATGGACAAATAATATCACTATTTTCAATATAAATATTGAATATTTTACTTTGGGTAGTTTTGCTTGGTTTTGTTGTTGTTGTTCATAGAAACTGGTAGTTCGAAAATGATTTTTATAACAACAAAACATCCTCATTAATTATGCTGAAATTAAAAATTGACAACCACTTACTTTTCACTATTTAAGATTTATTTATTGATAAAGACACGGGTTAGACTAACCCTGCATTCTAAATGAATGAAGGACTGAAAATTAAAAGTCTGTGTCACCCTACCATTGCTTCTCCTAAGCAAAAGGACCAGACTTTGAGTTCACAGATCCTGAGGTTATTTAAATTACATGAACACCCAAACATGATTATTTTTTTTTTTATTTGTTTATCACGCCCTTGTTTATTTATTTTAACTGGGTCTACAGTACCCCTGATGCAATTTCTGCAGATCTGAGTATCTTGAAGGATCTGGGGCCTCATCCTCTCATCATTCCACTGAAGCACCAAAAATGTGATGTGTAAGATCTGGGCATAGACGCCAGAGGATGAGAGGTCCCAGCCAACTTCCATGGGGATGTGTAGGCACTTAAACAACACGGTATTGAATTCTGGATAATTAATTCCTTGACAGTCTGATTAATATGGTCCGTTACTCAGATCTATAGCAGCAAGTTCAAGAATTTCCTTTCTTTACCAAAAAACAAAAGAAAAAAAAAACTAGCAGAAAAACTCCAAGAAAAAACCCAAACAAACCAACAAAAGAACAAACCAAATACGTCAACTAATTTTCAAAAACAGTGGACTTCAGGGATTGGTTTTTTTCAAATCAATAGCGCTGTAATATTTTTACAGGTAATCTTTAAGTGGCTTCCAACACAAAGAGAACAACAACATTTGATCAATATTAATGAGCAGAGGAATTCAATGGTATGGTTTCCAGGCATTTTTATCCATGTTCATATAAAATAATGTCAGCAAGATTAATTGTGCACTCAAAGTAATAGATCTATTCACTTTGCTGCTCTTTTGAGTCCTTCTTTGTTCAGTTCCAGGGGTATTAGCCAACATAATAAGTATAGTCCAAAATACATCATTCTGTTATTCAATTGAAATCCCATGCTGTTTTTTGAAAAAATATTGAAAGTTAACCTAAAGCGTAGCAGGTTTTAAATTTTAGATGTTCTTACTAAAACCTCTGAAACTTTATAGATGTATGAATCAAACAAATGCATCCTCAGCAGAGTTGCAAAGGGGCTCAAGGCAGAACCACATTATCTGTTTTCTCCTTTGACAAGTAGAGTCAACGAAAACTTCATAATAAAATCTTGTGTCATGCCTTACTGCAGTGGAAAATGCATATTTGAGAGAAACTATCCGTTTGTCTATAGCAGATAAAGCCAGGAAAGCAACGAAATCAATTTAGTGATAGCCATCTGCCTCTAAAAGACAGCATAAGCATTTATTTTGCCAAATACAAAATCTGCTGATGCTTTGGTGGGAAAGACATTCAAAAATTACAGGGGATGTCATTAAACAAGGGATCAACATTAGACCATGTTCCTCAGAGTTGCATTTCCCAACCTCAAAAGCTAAAACAGGTCATCAAATATCAAAGCCCACCTTTTCTTACTAAGTCACAATTAAGAGACAAATATGAAAAATGTAAGGAGAACATAAAGAAAAAAATGTATACTCCAGTGGAGTGAAACATGCGAAATAACCACATTTTTTACAAGTAAAATTAAGGAGAATGAAATAAAAACATTAAAACTTCTGATGGCATCAATCCATTTTCTCTTCATGTAGAAATAATATGACTTTAATGAAAAATACTAAATTAGATATTGACCTTGATATACATCAAGGCGAAGATACAACGCTAATTGCTTCATTTATTTTGTGGAGTATTACTGAACTAGGATTAATAGATAATGTTATTCTGATGATATAATAAGCTGCAAATCCCATCAAAACAAATATTGGGAGCTATCATCAAACTAATAAAAGGTATCAAATAATTTTGCTTTTCATTCTAAAGAAAAGTACCCTCCAGCTGCGTGTCTTTGTGGCATCAGCTTTTCTTAAGTTCCTCTTGGCTTGGCGAGAATGTCAGATAGGGTTTTTCCTCCTTTGATGAACTGAAATCTTCATCAGAGGTTTCTCACACAGTTTTAACATCGGTAGTTGCAAGTTTCTCTCTGTTTGGATAATACTTGATACTTTAGGCGCTTGCTCTGCCAAAGCAAAGTCTTCAAGATAAGCTGTGACAGAGCTCACTTAGCAGGAGCTCCTGCATTTTGAAATTAGTAGGTGCAAAGGAAGACAGTTTCACAAACAACTTATTTCAACTTTATGGGAAGGCAAGAATCAGCCTCCTTGCTGCAGGAGCTAGCAGAATGCCACAAGCTGCCCATGGTGAGGAAGCTAAGGATTATCACACTGAATTAGGCTCAGTGTCCAGGTAATCCAACACTCCACTGCCTCTGCTCAGCAGTTCCTGCAACCTGAGGGCAAAGCTGAACCATCCCGCCACGGAAATAAGCAAAAATCTGCACTAGGTATTTTACATATATTTGTGATGGGCTTAATTGCTGAGTCTTTATATTTGACATGATTTTCTAGCTGACATATATGTTTTCTTCACACAGCTAAAAACTATACCACCATTACAAGCACAGATAATAGACTGCCTTTTTTCCAGAAGTATATTGACCTTTTTCTTTCCTCATCACCCTTTTAAAAACTCAAAATGGATTTTTGAAAGGTCTGCCCCTTCAAATGCAAGACTGCAGAAATCACAGTTCAGCAGACACAAATCCAAAGTATAACCTAATCCTATTCAAAAGAGACCACTTTCCACAGAGACATGCAGACGAGCTTTCAAATTCATCAGGAATGTCCCTACAGGTTCTGACAGAAAACTGCTTTATTGCACAAAAAGGTCAAGGAATATAACAAAAGCTTTTGAGGATCTCTGATCTTCCTCACATTTACTACTTTGGCTGTTAATTCAATATTATTGTGAAGAATTTACCTGGCACAGAGACTGGTTTAGAATGCCCCCAGCTGCCTGCCTTGCAGTGAACAGCTTTGGGGACATTTGAGGAGCACAGTCCCAGCAGATGTGCTATTGACCTTCTGAAGGCGCTGCAATCATGAAAATGTCTTCTAGACAACATGCACATCCTACCCCTAAAGTATGAAGCATCAGCAGTAAAGAACTAATTTTTTGTAGTCCAGTATTTGCTCACTCTTACTCAAAAACTCTTTCTTTTTGTCACTTAAAAGTAATTCGGTAATAAAGCAAACTAAAGTAATGAAAGTTTAAAATATAAACAATCGTCTAAATACTTTAGGGCCCAACTCCAGTTATACTGGTGCGTCATGACAAACTGATGACCCTCAGTTAATGATGGTGACCATGGTAAACTTGATGCATTTTGAACGAACTCATCCTTCAAGTCTTCTGAAGTGTAACAAGAAATTCTTTCTTGCCCAGCATACTCAAATACTTGTAAAACAAAAAGAAAAGGAAATAAACCAAACCACAATAGCGCCTTCCTAACCTTCAAAAAATTCCTTTCTGAATTTGCTATGGCTGCTTCCATTTTACTGTTGGGATACAAACATACTTTGCAGCAACAAATACGTATTGACCTACACCTTGCTTTTTGTTTGGGTATTCTAACCCGAAAAGAATAGGCACTGCAGAACATCATTCACAGTTTATGTGGAATATTGGTAACTGATCTCTGCATGTTATTCCAGCTAATGCACGAAAGCAGAAAAAGTAATTAGATGACACACACTGTCATCTCATGAACAGTCTCAAAATACCGGCTTCGGGGTGAAAAAAAAAAAAAAAAAATCTGTTCAGCCTGGCTCATAAGTGAATTAGTAGTGTATTAGTTTCTATCTGCCTATATATTCATTATAAACTAATGGCAGAGATCCAGACTTAATTGCGCTGTGATTAAATATTTATCTTGTTTTTAATGCAGCAAATGGAGCGTGCTGATTATAATGATCAAGGTGTCTCCATCTGGATGCAGCAAAAGATAAAGTTCACCCCCCAAGTGCAAAATGCTTTTGGGTCATTTCTGCACATTTCCCTCCAATTCTATTCCGTAGAATTCTCCTACAGGGAAGAAATTTAACCTGATTTTCCAGCCATCTCCCAACCTTTTTTAAGCTGAATAACTAGAATATTTTCTGAAAAGATGCAATTTATACTTGATGGCTATACAATGCCTTTCCTCAAGAGTCTTAAACTCCTCACCCAAGTCTTTGATGGCAAATTATACCAAAATTTGAGGCATGGTGAGTGTAGCAGGCACTGTACTGATTTTACAGAGGGTGAGACATGAAAATACTGTAAAAGCTGGGGAAAGTGTTCAACGCACTACAAGACATTTTCCCCAAGATCTCTTCCATTATTTCTCTTCATATTTCTCAGCTTCCAAGCCTAAGAACTTTCCTTGCCAATTTCCAGTGCTGTTTTCCACCTCTTTGTACCCTTTGCCACCTAAATATGTGTTTCTGAATAATGCCCACAGTATTCTTCCCTCACCAGCTCTCTCATAAACCTCCTTAGCAAGTGTTAATGTGAGACCTGTTCTGTATCTCTGCATCACCTTTCACAGGAGGATTTTATCTTCCCAGAGAACACCTGCTCAGTCTACAAAATATACATTTTCAAAGCCTTTTCCTTCCCCTCCTCTAACTTTCCACTCAGGCAGCATCACTCTTATTTTTCCCCCTAGACAATCCTTTTTCTGTCACTGACTTCTCCCACTCTGTCTGACCCAAGAGTGGCATCTTGGTTGCTACACTCCTTTTGTGATTTACCTTGTATCATTGTTAAGACCAGATTAATTTTCCAACTTACATTAAAAATATTTTCCAAATTTATTTTTCAGTTGATTCTGGTTTACATCAAACAGAAAAAAAGCCACCCTCTGCAAACACAGAGAATAATTTTGTAAAAAACTTTGCTGAAGAACTGCAGACTTGAATTTTTAATGTCAAAACATTCCGAGAAATATTAGATTAAATTTCGGTTGGGCTGTCTGGAAGATTTAGCTCAAAACTGCAGTCCTGACAACCCTAATGTCTACAGCTTCTGCATTAAAATAAACTCTCCAAATCCATTTTCTACATGGTTGGAACAAATCCATGTCTGTGTTTACTGCATTGGCAATGGCTTAAGTAAAACAGACCCAGCAATACAGAAACCATATAGAGTTTTGGTACCTAATGCAGAACCTCAATTGCTATTGGGATTTCTGTGCAACACCGTGATTTCTATCACCGTAATTCTTGTCATCATATATGAATGTGTCATTTTTCATTGTTTCACTGCACTTTAAACTGCCAGTGATCAGGACTTCTCATCCTTTTTCTCCATGTTCCGCTAAAACTGGAAAATGAAAAAAAAAAAAGAACCTGCAAAGATTATGTGAACCTTAATTATAACAGCAAATAGAATAAATCCAGTTAATCCTCTTGCCGAGGATTCCAGTGGGAACTAAAAAATGCCACAGCCTAAACTTAGGCTATATGTATTTGTATGAGTCAGGTCCTAATTACCAGTGTTGCATTAATGACAAAGAAAGAGCAGAAGAGGACCTCAGAGGCTGGTTATCCTTAGGACATGAAATATTATTAAAAAGTGATGAAAGAGAATCACTAAATGTGAAATACATATAGTCCAAACAGGCATAAAGTTGTCCACAGCAGAAACCAGGGGAAATAGAGAAGAGTTACGCTCCAGTCATTTATTTCCCCAAGGATGTAGGACAGAGGAAATATATCCTTTCCTCTCCCATTTTTTTTCCCCAAGCTGCCATCACACTCTTCTATTTCCATGTAAAAAACTCCAACCCTAAATCCTTTTGAATTCCAAATCCTGTCACTGTTCTTCAACTTTTTCTCCTTTCCTAGCTAGACCATTCTTCTCTTTTTTCTCCTCAACTCCCACTCCTTCTCCACACAGTTTTTTTGTCAACCCAGAAACCCACACACTGACCGAGCACCCCAGTTTAAAATCACAACCCATGTTTGCAGTCACGAGCCTTGTGTGGAAGATACACAGCAGGATCACTTGAGATCTGCTTCCTTTGCACCAGCTACATCCACAGCACAAACACAAATTAATTGCTCTTGATTAGTTCAGTTCACATGAAGTCTGTTGCACCTGGATGGAAATACTAACTTGTTTTGCCGGGTAATGGTAGTAAATCCTGCACAGCAATACTGCAGATTGGTATTTTCTGATAAAGAATGCTTTGACTTAAAATTCCTGCCCGTGTTATTACACACAATGAAATAGTCTGAAATAAGAAGTTCAAGTAGAATTCTCAGCACAGGTAAATTTTTCCTTCAATGGCTGAGGCTTGAGCTGCAGCACTCTCCAGGGAACTAATTTATTCCTTTAGGGAATGGCATGGCAGACTTCCACTGGAGCTACCTTACAGCCCCCAAGATCAAGAGCCAGACAAGATTAAGGTGATAAAAAGATGTTACTGTTTACTCAAGGTCCTCCAGGTGCGCTTGTGGCGGAATGCACAAGTGATACAGGGCTTCGAAACTTTTATCAGTTTATCAAATTAGCTTAATTGACAAGAATCCCCAGTTAGAAGCACAGTTAACAAAGCAATTCCCCTCTTGGTTCAGCCTCCTACTGAAGCCTCCCCCCTTGCTTGTAGTTCTACATTGCTTATGTTTAAATACGTAGGAGAGTGGGAAAATGGCCTTGGTTCACTGAAGAAGCAAGACTGGAACAGGCTGCCAGGAACGTGTTTGTCTAACAGGGTAAGAAAAGTACTGGACTCCACCGAGAAACTACAGAATTATACAACACAGAACTATGAACATATGAAAAATTTATAAAAAGCAAAAATATTTTGGCAGCAGAGCCGCACATTCTTTCCTGGTGTCCGCCCTCAGCTGTGCCATGGGTAGCCCACCAGACACATCCAACTGCGTGGCTTAAGCAGTTTGAGGCAAAAAACCTTGTTTGGAATTTCATAGGACATTTTATTGTATTGCCTGTAATCTGCTAGATGGAAGACTTGAGATGGAAGCAAGGCTTGATGTGGAAGCAAGGCTGGGTGAGAAATACATCGCCTTACACCTTCTATCCCTGCCCCTGCTCTTGGGAGGTTAGAGCAGAACACACACCTGGCAGGATTTTTGATTTGTGCTTTGTTTAAAAAAAATGCCCAGCATTACTGTTTTGCAGAGGAAAAAAACCCCAAAAGACAGTAGAAACATTTTGTCATTTAGGAGGCTGGATTAAAAAAAGAAAACTGAGACATTTTGGGCCAACATGGAAAGACACTGAAATACTCTCCCTCTTTCCCTTGATGTATATTAATAAATAAACTGTTCTGCAGTTTGAACAGGACGAAATATCGTCAAAAAAGTCGAAACTAATGAAATTCATGAATAACTGTAACATTGACTTGTAATATTACTGTAGAGCGTTAATGCATGCTTTGCAAGTCAGTGTTAAAATATGGTGCTGCAGGCAAATTGAATATATAAATCTCTACCCAGACCTTTTTGTTCTTGGGCTATGGCTTCTTCCTTGTAGCTGTTGAAGTCATTTCAACAGAACTTCAGGAATTCCAAGGCATTTCTCAGGTTATTTGACAGAAATAACTTTTAAGTACATAAAAGTAGATTTCACATTATTTTAGTAAGAGACAACTGGAAATTCATGGGAGCATGCTACAATTAAAATTACAATTTTGTTCATAACTGGAGCATATTACAATTTCATAATTGTTATTTTCATCCCAACAGTTGTCATACTGCCACAACTCCCATGGCAGCCAGTGGATATTGTGTCTTGAATAAGAACTGGACTGTGAAGTCTTTTGGCCTCTTACTTATCTTCAGTCAGTCTGATAATTTTCATTTCATGGTTTATTACTTTACAGTACTGTGGATCTTATGAAAATGTTTTTGCCACAATTTTGTTTCGAAGTCATGTGGCATTTACTTGCAAGGGAGACTACTGAAGACAACAGTTTTGGAAAAAAAATTGAAAAAATGGAAAAAATGGAAAAAAAAAAGAAAAAATACAAAAATAGTTGCTTCCAAAATAATTTTTTTAAACTACTACAAATGTAAAGATATGATTACAGAATAGATAGGCAGCTGGATGCCACACACAATTCTTTCTTTAAGCCTAATAGTGGACATTCATGCTCTGAGCACGGTTTATCTAAAAGATTTCCAGTAGAAAAAAGCAAAGTGCATTTTAATTGCAGTAGTAAAACCTAAAAATAATACACAATAAAAAAAGAATCTATTCCATTTCTAAGACAAAAGAAAACAGGAAGGTCTTGGCTCTTACAAACAGTCATTACCATATGGAAAATAAATACATGAGTAAAAATGATGTGAATGAAGTGGTACATATTTGTTATTGCAAGAAATCATCTAAGAAGTAGCTGTACCTGTGCAGAAATCCCCACGGTCCTGTCTGAGCGAAATCATTCAAGACTTTGCTTGATATTTCCATGCCCCTTAAGCAATTTATATTCTCTTTATGATAAGAAATAAGTCTGACTTTTACCTGTTATGTTGTTTCAGTGACACAGTTTAAAGAGGGCTGTTTAGTCTTGCTCAATATTAATGACAAGCAACATGTCACTGTTTGTTAAAATAATAAGGCCTAATCTTCCTTCAGCATTTTTTTCTCTGTTGAAACTGTGACAGACTTAAAGATCTCGGAATACGTGACATAACTATTCTAGGAGTCCAACTGCCTGATCCCTTATGGCAAACAGTATTGATGGAACTCAGAGCCAGGAGAGTTTGGGATAGCAGGGATTGTGGGTTTTTTTTTTTACCTTGGGAGGTGTTTTGGGGGGATTAGACATGAAGAAACAACCTCTTGTCTTATGTTTGGCCATCTCCCCAACCAGCTGGCTGGATGAAACGTGCTGCAAACCTTTCCTTCTCACGGCCTTCCCGCCACCCGTGAGCCCACATCAGGAGAGGATCCTAAATGTCACATCTCTCCCTGATTATGCAATCAGCCCCAAAGGAGGCTGGATTTAACAGAAGTACCAAATCCTCTCAGTTCAGCCACGTTCTCCCTACTTTGCCACCTGCCAGAGAGCTTTCCTTGGCACTTCCTCCGTGCTTTCTTCAGCAGCCATCCAACCTGCTTAAGCTTAGTTTCTTTAACACTCAGACATAATTAAATATGAATTACTGAAAAGGTGTGGTTGTAAGAATTAATTTTTTTTTTCCCAAAAATAAGAGTAGACTTTCGTTCATTTTCTTGTTTCTTACTAAACAAGAGCTATTGATAAAGAAATAAATAAAATTAATTAATTAATTTAAAGATATATGAAATGATAGGAAAAGATCCTAGGACAGCAAACACACACGATACATGACTGAACATATCAGAAAGGTTTTCCTTGGGTCTTTCATACACTTGTAAAATGTAGAGATTATGCAAATATTGCATATATTGCAATGTATTTCCCATTCATCCTGCTGTTTAATACCATAGCATTAATAATAATAACTGACAGTGGCAATTCATTATTGGTTTTAATATTAAAATATTGGGGTTTGCTTCTTTTCCTTCTCTTGCTTATCTGCACCCATCAACTGGACAACTTTCAATATTTAAACCTTTCCATTTCTTTCAAAGCAGATTATTTTTTCTATTGTTCCTTTATTTATTGATTTTGTTATATTTCCAATTTAAATCTTTCCTGGTGCCTTTTTCAAACATGACACTGGAGCACTGCAGTCACGCTAAGAGTACTTTCAGGACTCATACTTGTTAAGTTTGCTGAGATTCTACAAATTTTATGTTGAAATAGTCAGGAAGAACAGTGTACAGTTTCACTGGAAAGTCATTAGATTCCAGGAAGCCTCATTTCAGACACTCTTGTTTACTTTATGTAACTAGAATTATTTGCACCCTGACCTTCAGCATCTTGCATCAGTACAGTTATTAATGGATCTAGATTTTTTTTAGGCTGAAAAACTCTGAAGCATAGGACATTTAATGTGTTAAACATATATTGTGGAAAGAGATAGCACAAAATAATGAAACAAAGTAAAATTATAAAAATAAGAAATAAACAACTTTGCAAAAGGTGAGCTCCTGGAAACCTCAGGAATCAAGTGACAAATTTGTGTGTGTAGTCATATGTGTGTAGACACCAAATTCGAGATTCACTTGTGGTCCTTCCTATGGAAACCAGAAAAAGGGATTTATTAAATTCAGAGGTGATTCCTCATTAACATTACCCAAACACGCTCTTATACAAGTACACTACATCTACATGTAGAGAAAACACAGCAATAACTGCTGTCTTTATTTTAAATAACTGGCTAAGTGGGCAGACCCATCTTCTACAAGTTTGTGGCTTTTTTCTTCGACAGCAAAGACTGAGCTAAATTGGACTCTTCCTTCTTGGAGAGGAAATCGGGATGGGGTGACATCTACCCATTCTGTTGCTGAGCTGCTGCCCAAAAATAAGGCTACAGAACAAACATTGTTGGCACTGTAGGTGTCAAATGCACAACTGCCAGTGGGTGTGTGCGTGCCAAAACAGGCACTCACAACACATATTGCACCACTCAAACCTTGCAATAATGAACACTGTTTGGGTTAAAATGTCTTCATTTTAAGGGAAGGGTCTGGATTGCTAGCAGTGAAAAATATGCTTAGCATATTTAAATGCACGCTTATTTTATAGTCTTTAACTTTGCTATCTTGTACTACCTTTTCACAGGACCAGTTGTCCCAGAAATGGGTCATTATTCAATATGTTTTTTGCCTCCTGAATTGATGTGCAATACAAAGCCTTGGCAACTAAAAACCACTTTAATTGGCACTGTAAATGGGTGAAATTCCTTCCTCAGTATTCTTTATGTTTTCACAGTCAATCCAGTGCTTTAAAGGTGGTCATAAGACTATTTAAACCCAAAGTAAGCATACAGTAAGCCTCTTTGTGATGCTATTTTTTGATTAGAGTCCTTTTCATCAGGCTTGTTAACCTGCTTCTAAATCCTCAACCAGCCACCAATCCTGTTTGGTTTGCTTACATTAGTACCTGCTTCTTTTTATATCACTTTCCATATATCTAATGACTGGATGGGAATCTTTAGTGAAATTTAATCCCAGTATCTCACCAGAGACAACAGTTTCTTCTTCTTCACTCCGAATTTCAATGCACATTCCCACCCCACCGGAACAGCCACCTGATGTAGCTCCACACCGAGCTGTGCAGCGCTAGCACGAGCACAAAGGAGAGAGCAGGAGAGCCACGGGTGTTCCGGAAGAGGGAGTCAGAAATGAAAACTCCGTGTGAGGGAAAACAACCCTCGCAACAGCAGCCAGCCCCAGGCAGATCGTCCCGCTGCTGCCTTTCTCTTTGCACGCCTGTCTTCAGACCCGCTCCCTCCGTGCCCATGATCAACCCATCAATCCCATTTTTTTGCCTGTCAGCTTCTTTCCCCGTGAATTTCTCATCTTGGTTTTCGGCACTTCTCAGACAAAAATCTGTCCTTTCCAGCAGGAGCGGATTTTTTGTTGACTCCTCTCTGTCATGTTCAGACTTTCCACAGAATCCCAGATTCGGTGAGGCTGGAAAAAATCCCCAAGATCATCGAGTCCCACCTGTGACCAATCCCCTCCTTGTCAGATCACTGAGTGCCACATCCAGCAGTTCCTTGAACACTTCCAAAACATCGTGTCCCCCCGCAAAAAAAGGTGTTGTTTTTTCACAGTTCTCCTGTGTTTCAACTCTACTTCTTGGGAGTACAGAGGACTCAAGGAGCAACAGGGTCCACTGAGATCCCTGCAGCAACAAGAACAGTGGTTTGTTCATCTTGCTCATGCCTGCTCCACCTTCAGAGGATGAAGAAATAAATATCAAACAATAATATTTGGCTTTTTTATTCACTTCTCTTAACTGGCTAGAGCTAAAGCTAGTCCTGCTCTTTTTGTCTGTCCTAGCAAGGAGAAGACACCTGTGAAACCTCTTTCTGGGGAACACTGCTTCCCAGATAGAAAAGCAGCACCAGTGTAAAACCACCCTGTTGATACAGAGCTGGCACCAAGAGACTGTATATTCACCTGGATTAATAGAATCATAGAATTTGGGCTAGAAAGGGACTTTAAAACATCATCCAGTTCTGCCCTCTGCCATGGGCAGGGACGCCTTCCACTAGATCAGGTTTCTCAGACCCGCATCCAACCTGGCCTTGATCTGAGCTGAGTTCAGTCTGAGGCAGATGCCCGGCATGAAAAGCTTCATCTTGGAAAACTTCTGCCTCAAAATTCAGGAAGAAAAAGGAAAGCAACCAGAAAAAAGAGTTTGTGACATAAAGCAGTATCTCATTTAGGGGCTACCACATGATCTTCCACTTGTATTTGTACACTGCAATGAATGTTGTATAACTACCACAAATACCACCCTCTGAAATGATGCAGATTATGGAAAAATGCCCATGTGTGAGTTTCTCAGGCAGCTGCCAGCACTGCAGGCTAATCTCAACCTCCTAGCTCCCTTTTTTTGTCAGTCTTGGAAAGAAGTGAGCAATTTTGCCAAACTGCGTTATTTTTATGATACATGGACAGACAGTCACTGAGGGATAAGCTAAAAATACTAATTAATTTTCATTCCTGACCTAAGCAAGATTTTCAGCTTTCAAATGCGACAGGCTACTCTAATAGCCTTCAGTGCCACCTGGCATCTAGAACTATTTTTACTGGATAAGCCTCATTTCCATCAGAATGGGTTCAATATGACCTTTATATAGTTTTCTGGTTTAGTCTATATTTTTCTTGGAATAGATGGAAAAGTAATTAGCAAGCTAGCTTCAGTCACTGGAAAAAAAAAAAAAAATGCAGTTCAAGAAGGAAAAGAAAAGGAATTGCTACAAATGCGTAACCCAAGTTCAGCAAGACAGTAAATCTGTGGTACAGACCCTGGAGGAATGGCAAATCCTTTCCCTTAAAATAATTCTCAAGGATGATTTTCCTCTTCGAAATTTGTGAAATAGAATAACTTTGCACACCACAGCAAAATCACTGCAGCCCGAAGGACAGCCTGGGAGCTGTCACAAAACCACAACTCCAGATCCTGCTGTGCAGTGGGCAGGAAACTGAAGTCCTTGAGACTCAACCAGACACATCCTTGATGCTTTAAAGGGTGACACAGAAAGGAGATTAAGCACCTCATGCTTTTCCTTTGAAAGTTTCATTTCAATAACTTAAAAAAAAACAAAAAAAAGAAAAATCTAGTTTGGTTTCTCTTTTATGATCATCAGAGAGTTGTAAAATGGTTTGTGTTGGAAGGGAGCAAAAAGATCATCCAGGTCCAGTAACCATCATAGTAATCATTAAAGAACCTTGGTTTGTTTTTTTTTTTAAATATAATCAATAAAAACCTCTAGGGCTTTATTTTCGGGAAGAAGAGAGACCCATTGTGAAATCCAATTTCAAACCACATCAGTTAAGTATTTTAAGGACAAGCATGTGGCACAGCTGGTATATAAGCATATAAGGATCATTTCCATGTGAATATTAATGCCACTAAGACCTCAAGTGTTTTTCATTTGAAGTCTTGGTGTCATTCTCTGAGAACCAAGGGCACGTGTCCATCACTTCAACCAAATGGATCTCGCCTGCTCTTTGGTGAACAGGGCAGCAACAAATGGTAAAAACATTTTCTGACGTGAAGGAAGGAAAGGAAAAATTTATTACAAAAATCGTCAGTCCAGGAAAAGATCTACCTAATATTTGAATTATAGAATTATAGACTGGTTTGGGTTGGAAAGGACCCTAAAGCCCATCCAGTGCCACCCCTGCCATGGCAGGGACACCTCCCATTGTCCCAGGCTGCTCCCAGCCCCAGTGTCCAGCCTGGCCTTGGGCACTGCCAGGGATCCAGGGGCAGCCACAGCTGCTCTGGGCTCCCTGTGCCAGGGCCTGCCCACCCTCCCAGGGAACAATTCCTTCCCAGTATCCCATCTAAATCTACCTACTTTTAAGCTGTCTTATATAAAATTATTTTAAACTATCTAATATAAATCCATCTAAGCTGGTGCCAAATGGAACCCTCCTACCTTCCACTCTACATCATCGCGAAAAATCAAAACCATAAAAATTTTATACATATATATATACTGAATATCAAAGTAATATTAAACTGGTACATGGGTAAACCTGGGATTTTAATAATAATATGCCTAGTATTTTAAATCTATAGAAAAGGACAATCCAGTAAATTTTTAAATGCAAGGACATTTAAATAAAGAAAAAAATAACTCTTTTACAACATGTTTATAGTACAAGTTCCATTCTGTTGTTTGGGGTTTTTTAAAACTCTACATGTCTCATGAACAATTTTATTTCTGTGGAGCCAATAATTCCACCAGAAATACTCTCTTAAGAGTCATAGAGGCTATGCCCAGCAATTCATCTTTGAAATACCTATTGACCAAAATAATTTATAACCACCTTTAATTTTTCATCTTTTAAAATCTATTTTCTTTCTCTAAACCATATTTTTTTTTTATTCTGTGAATAAAAAGACAAACACCAAGGCAATATGCTTTGGTGTCCTGCTTTAAAAGGCTTCTTAAACACACAAAATCCAGGGAAGGGACCAAGCACCAGAGAAACCTGGAGTTTTCCTAGCAGAAATAAACAAAAAACATAACTTGTAAGCAGTTTACATTACAGGTATTGCTTGACACCATGCTCCTAGAGTAAGGGTAATGGGCAACTCTTAATAGTTTTAGATCTCTATTTTTCATGAGTTTTTGATAACTGGGAGTATTATGTCTAGCATAACTTCCATCTTGGAACTTTCGCTATTCCATTCTAATTCTTTTCTAAAATTCCATTAATTTCCTTTAATGAAATAAAATTAATCCTGTGGATTTTTCCAGCAGAAGTCTCTTTCATTTGATAGGGCATTTTCAACTTTCCTTGTTTCTCAAAAGTGATTTTTTCTCCCCCCCGCCATATTATTTACTTTATTAGGAAAAACACGCAAAGCAACTGTTAAATAATTTGAAATTTTAAATAAAAATAAAACAGATTAAATATTACGTGGATATGTAGAAGAATAATATTATTTTCCAGGGAAAAAAATAGACTGCTTGCAGTCGTTGCACACAAATATTCAGTGCCACGAGGTTGTTGAAGGGATTAATTTGTAGTAATGTCTTTGAAGAAGGAGCTCCTGTCATATCTTGAGTCTTTAATCTCTACCACACCTAAATTTAATTAAGATAATAGTAAAACTCACAATGTAATAGAGCTTTTATCACCATGAAATCCTAAATATGTTTGCTATATACGTTATATAGCTGGAATGCAAAGGGGAAAATGCCAGTTTCCTAAAGCGTTAGGCTTAAAAAAAAAAAAAAAAAATCAGTGGCAGAGGCAAGGAATGGCTCCAGTTAAGTGATGATCTCAAAGGAGATGTATTCATTAACTCAGTCAAAATCACTGTGTAGAGACAAGTGAACAAACTGCTGCACGCCATGCTCATGTCTCATCACGTCCTGGAAGAATTACTCTTTAATAACTGGAGAAAGGATTCCAGGCTCCTCGAGGTGACACGGGGCGGGGGAGGAATCCGTAAAACCATGGGGAAACCATTTCTTGGGATGCAAAGCTTCAAACAGCAGGATATCCAACAGGTGTTGCTACACTGGGCTTAAAAGCAGTCGTCAGCAGAGCAGTCTCCTCCCAGCTCAATAAAAAACCTTTAAAGACTCGTGTCGCGTACGGATGGGATAAAAACACAGGGAAATGAGAAAATCGTCCTCAGATTTTTCCTAGTTTCGGTGCGTGAGCTTCTGGTAAAAACTGCTTAATTGATAAATAATTAAATAAATAATTTAATTTAATTACTTGATTAAGTTTTATTTTAAATAAATCAAAATAAATGAAGGAAGGTGGTGAAGTGACTCAAAAGAGAGTTTAAATGTGCACAACAACATAAAATCATAGGTATTTGGCTGGAATGAGAAGAGAGACCTAGAACTATGCTTACCCAGAAGCAGTGCTAAGGAAAACTTTGTGGAAACTCTGAGGAGTATCCGGAAAAACTCCTTAGTTTATCTTTGCTTATAAAGCAGTGGGGATGAAAGACAGTGGGTTATAACTAGAGTTGATTAGTCTGAAGCATCCTGAAACTGAAGGAACTCAGTGAAATTTTGTAGGCAGATAACTACAGGACACTTATTATTACAGGATTATTAATCTTCAATCTAGTAGTTACAACACTGAAAGTAAAATTTTAGCAGCTTTGCTTCTACAAGACTCCTTCCAGATGGTGTTGCCAGAGCAGCTAGACCCTACCCCAAAAAAACAGAATATAGCATTGTTTCATCCCTTCGATTAAACAGGAAAGGAAATTTTAGTTTTGGTCCTGATTACAGGCCAATTAAAAGTTTGTAATTTTCATAAAACATTGAAATAATGTTTACAGTCTTTATAAAAGTATTAGGTCCAGTTTATCCTACCTCACCTTCATAAGGGAAGGCATTATTTGGAAAAATGTTATGTGTATGAATAATGCTTAGATAAATTTCATGAACTGGAGGAAAGTTGCTGGTTTTTTTTGCTGTGGAAAAGAGCAAAATCTGGTATTTGATATTTGATAAAACTGCCTCTACCAGACACATGCCTTGGAAAGGCTCTA
>VXAZ01004099.1:0-18821 GCA_013399875.1 Gymnorhina tibicen | reverse complement strand
GGAAAGCCACTATTTTAACCAAAAAAAAAAAAAAAAAGCCCCCAAAAAAGTCACAGACATCCCCAAGTCATGGTCTGATAACAGCACTGCATGACTTTACACCGTAAATTACTTTACAGCTTTAAAGCATTTTCAACAACACATTTCTTCCACTTTAAATGGATCATTGGCAAAATAGAATAAGATATACGGCAGGAGAAATGTTGGATTTTATCTTCTTTGGAAATACCTGGTGTTCACTTGGGAAAACTTGTTTTTCTTACAGGTGAATAATACTGCCTGACATTAGTGGGATAAAAAAAAACCCAGAAGAGATGGGCAGGTTTGGAAAGCCTGTACCAGGATATGTGTCATCCAGCATTAGACTGAGAGATAATGCAGATAGGCAGTGCTTGGATAGTATCTGAATATCCATGCCAGACTCCTGAATATTTCTCTTACAGTGGTAGAAACCTTGACAGGTCTGGGGAAAAAAAAAATCTGAATTTTGAAGCATAGATATCTCGGTTTAGGCAGATTCAGTGTAACAACCTGCTACACTACCTTATATCTTATAACACATTACACTAGCTTTGCATTACACTAAAACTTGTGTTAATTTTATATTAATGTGAAATATTTTTTATTTAACATTCAAATAAAACCTAAGGCTCATATATAAAAGAATAAATTTAGATATATATGGCACTATGCCTATGGAAAGTCTGTGCTAGAGGTCTACAGAATTTTCCAAAGGAACAGTGAGCTCCAAGAGCAAATAACATTCTTCTGAACGCGGCATCAAAAATAAATTATATTCTGCTCATCATCAAATCTCAGGGTCTCAGAGGACCTGCATGCCAGGAAGACTGACTGACTTCCCAAAACCCCAGCTCTGGTCGTTAAAAATGTGATTTTAAAGCTGCAGATGTTTCACTGAAGGCATGTGCTTAAGAAGCCTGTCTCTTCCCTCTCTCCCCACCTGACAGACTTCAGCATTCACAGGCCCTTGGAGCAGCATTTGCCTCCTTCCTGCTTCAGCTGGCCACGTTGTTTTTGCAGTCATTCACGAGAAAAAAAAAACAAAACAAAACAAAACCAAAAAAACTCAACAAACTTCACAAACAGATACACAAAAAAGACACAACAGAATGAAAAGAAACAAACAAAAACAAAACCAGAAGGAGCACACCAGGCCCCTCACCAGTGCATGTCAGAGATAACTCTCCACGAACTGATGAAACTCTGCTTGGGTGACAGATGTTGGTTGGAAAACAAATATATTAATTAAGAAACCCTAAAAATGGCCCTTGGCACTTAGTAGAGAAAATGTATCACTTTTCACAGGTTAACATCAATTTAAGCACTTAAAACCTGTGAAAAACTTACTCTTTCTTCGTTGTTTTATTTCAAGAAAAAAAAAGTTTTAATAAAAAATGGGTGTCTGAGCAAAATGCCAGGTATTATTAAAATCTAGAATAGTAGTACCTTAAAATGACAGTGTTAGAAATGCCAATGAAGGCATCTAATTCATTCTCACTGATCTTCCTTTTTTACCAATCATCAGGACCATCAGTGCTGAATGAGAATATGTTTAAATATCAAATAAAGAAATTATTTAGGTGAAATACTGTATTTTGTAGAAGGCAAGATTAGATAATTATTTTCTTTCTGTGTAAGTGCCTTCACATTTACACCTCTCTAGAACAAGGCAGGAGTGCCCTAGTGTTTGGCAGGATGATCTTCTTATGGAAAACAGTGTAAAGAAATTTAGTTTTAAAGCAGTTCCTGAGTTCTTAGTCAGCTCCAGCTCTTGCCAAGGATTTCAGCACTGCCAAAGGCACAACACTACCAAAAGTTGTAAATCTGAAGCCAGGAGTAGTCTGTCATGGCTTGAAATATCACACAGTTTTACACACACACACGATGCCATATGCAGTTTTGAGAAGATGTGAGTGTTCCAAAAGAGCAGAAAATGTAATGAGAAGGTACCCTGGAGCTTGGGTGTCCAAAAAAACCCAAGTGTACTCAAATGGCTAAAAGTAGGTAAGGCTGCAAATCAGTGTGCAGTAGTTTTTGCTTCTTTAAATGTCAAAGAGCACTCTCCAGCAACCAAATGAATAACCTTAAAATAAAATTTTACAGCTGAAAAAAGGCTGTAAAATACAGCTAGAGAAGCAGGTACCTGCCAGCATCTGTTACACTTGTGGATGCAAAATCCTACCTGGGAAATCCCCATAGTCACACAGAGAAAGCTTTGCCTTTCAAGCCAAATAATTTCTTCTTTTCATATTTCAGTCACTTGCCTGAAGCTGTTTCACTTGGTTGTTTTGTGTGTTTTAAGGGAAATTTTACTACCTGTTCTTACGTGAATGCAGAATTTTAAAATAACATCACATACCAAACTGCAAAGTAATAATGGTGATAATATTTTTTATTTTATGGCTATTCTCCCACCTGGGGGAAAAAAAAACAGGCAATAAAAGCCCACTCAGATGTTCACAGAGTGTTTGCTGGCTCTAGACTGGTACGGGAGGCTGGATTAGGTCTCGCAATGTGGTATTTGATCTGTACCACACCACTTGAAAATATTCAATATGCAACACTCAACAGCATTAAAAAGGATTCAAACGACAATAAAAAATGCCCAAAACACATGAGAAAATAACAGTTAAGACAAATAAACACCAGCTCTATTCAGTCCTGTAATATCAGACACTAATCTTGATGCATGAACTTTCTGTGTCACTATTTGCCACTTTTAGCCCCAAACTGGCCTGCCCCAAACAGGCAATTACACCCAGACTGCCCACTTTGCCTCGTGGAAATACATACTGGGAACTTCAGCAAATACACAGGAAAGCCCAGAGACTTTCAAACCCTAAAACCTCAAGATAAATATGAATCCTGAAATTTTCAGTGCTTTCCCAAATACTTTGCAGGTTTTGACAAACTGTCTAATACGCCAGTTGCAAGGATTGTGCTGCCATCCTTTTTGGGGAATGAAGCTGCATAAACCAGCAGGCAGACGGCAACTTTATCATAAAATCATTACGGCTGGGCAACACCCTCTTAAAAAACATTCAGCCACCAACATTAAATTCTTTGGACTGAAAGCAGAAGAAAGTATTCAATATTTTCGTAGAAAATACATAATAATAAATAGAACTGCGTAGGACCTGGGGCATACAGTTCTTGGTGCAGGTGACTGGCTTCGTCTATGGGCCCTACAAAAGAATCAACTGCTTTTTTTTGTTGTATTTATCCACATGTAAGTCTAGAGTGCTCTGTTCAGCATGGCTGGGGGCCGGCACGCTGCTTTACCGAGATAATTTCAGCACAACACGGTCCCCCATCGCAGGAAACCTGAACTGTAAATTGCATAACGTGCCAAGAGGAGGATTCAAAGGAGCAGATGGCAGATAAAATGAAAGATGTGGTGTTGGAGGGGTCCCATGCAGCGAGACATGTCGCTCTGGTACAGTGTGTGTTTTTCAATCATTTTTCTGTAAATTCAGGAACAAAGAAAGCGCCCCCACTGTAAAGCTACACAGCATGAACACAGGTGTGAGAGGAGAATGAAGTCCCAGCGCAAGAAAGGCAAAGAAGATATTTTTAAATGAATAAAACACTATTTTCATTGCTCAGGCAAAGTTTGGAGACTGGAACTTACTGCTTAAAGAATAATAGACACACATGTTTTCACTTCTAACTCTTCTGATTGGGCAGAAACAAAAGAAGATCCTATGAGCTTTGCTTATATTTAACCTCAGTACAATCAGAGTAAAACTAAATGTACCTATCTGAATCCATTATTGCTTAGCATGGAAAATTGTGTGTTGAAAAATGCATGTGATATAGACTGTGGCGAAACAGTGTCAGCAATGCCCAGTTTCAGTAAAACACCGCCCTTATCTAGATATCACAAATTTATTACCACAGATCTGGTAGTACAAAAACAGTGATAATGAGCCATGCATCAATTTGTCAAAGGGTATCTGCAGAGGCCGTGCTGAACCCAGGCCTCTTGAAAAATAACACACTGTTCTACCCTAAAACACCGTAGACCCTGGCCAAACTGAACAAATTTCTGTGTCCTACGCTGGTTTTACTGAGCACACAAAACTCTTTGCTGACGCCTGTACCTCAACAGACAGGAATGCCAAACGAGAAACAGGCTCAGGTGTTAAGTGCAGGCGATTCTTCTCTTTTGCTCACACAAACATGGCTTTGCAAGGTGCAAGCTAGGCAAAAACACTGTGATAGGAGACAGAAAAAATACACCTGGTGTGAGGTTTCTTTATTCTTCTCAGAAATGCTGCGTTTTTCCTCTTAATTTTTCATCTATACCATTCTTAATTTTTCAGAAAATAACTAAAAATGGAGGCCTTTTCTCACGAACAAGGGAAGACCATTTACACTGATTTTTCTTTTATCTAGGTGAATAAAGCTGTTGACTGGAAGCCAACATTTTATCAGCATCTCTGAATTCAGCCCCGAAAGAAACATTTTCACAGCACCCATCAGTGAGCATTCTGGTGCTGCTCCATGCCCTTCACTTTTCATTAGTGTAGGAGACAGGCCTATTGATTTTGAGTTTTTCTCTTTTTTTTTTTTTAAGATGTTTTTATTTCAACCTGAGTGTATGGATTTTTCCATGTCTCACCTACTTTCCCACACATTTCTCAGAGCAGACAAATTCATTTTCAGTGCAGGGTTTTGGGTTTCCACGGGGTGCTTAGCACCCTCTCCTGTGGCTGCAATTCAAAAATCATTCCCAACCAGCACCTCCCACTCTGAGAAAAAAAAAGCTGCCAGGCTCTGGAGTGCTGTGCTAAAATTCTGCCCTTCATTTTGGATTTTCCCTTCTTCTGTTCTGCAAACAGATGGCAAAACCTCTCCTTGCATTGCCCCCTTTCAGCTCATGTTGGATGGAGTCTAGAACACTTCCACACATTCCCGTCTCACTGCACGCCATCACAGTCACAGCCCATCACAGAAACAAGGATTACTATTATAATCTGCTCTCCTTGGCACTGGAGATGTTGTAAATGCTTTAAACTTGGGTCATTTCAGGTCAGAATAATGAAAATCAATACTCTTGTCCTTGTTTCTGGGTTCAGGAAAGCCTTGTGTTCGTCAAAAGGAGGAGCAAAGAAATGGGACATGAACAGAGACACCTGGGCTGGAGGGACAGGACTCAGGGAATGGCTTCCCAGTGCTAGAGGGCAGGGCTGGATGGGATATTGGGAAGGAATTCCTGTCTGTGAGGGTGGGGAGGCCCTGGCACAGGGTGCCCAGAGCAGCTGTGGCTGCCCCTGGATCCCTGGCAGTGCCCAAGGCCAGGCTGGACACTGGGGCTTGGAGCAGCCTGGGGCAGTGGGAGGTGTCCCTGCCATGGCAGGGAGTGAAATTGGTTGGGCTTTGAGGTCCCTTCCAACCCAAACCATTGTGGGATTCTATGGTTATTGAAATATGCTAAATTTAAAGGACTCATTTCCTTTCTGCTTCCATAGCCTTTATCTCCAGGATTCAGGGTAAATACATCCAGTGTGTGATCCTGGAGGTCTGGGAAAATGACCAGCAGATATTGACACGGTCAAGAAAGCCTTGGCTGGAGCTGGATTGATTTTCATTACAGTTAAGTACACTAACAGAAAAGAAATCACTAGCTTGTCTTCTCCATCAACTGCGTTGTTCAGGACAGAACCTGAAAAATAATCTTTTGTTGTTCGTTTCCCCATTTTTTTAGTTTTTTGCTCCCCACACCTATATCTTAAAAAGAAGTATATATTAAGTAGAAGTGGAGAACTTTTTATTTGGGTCAACCAAAAAAATTTCCATGCTTGTAAGTGAAACACCTCATCTTGACTTCAATCCTTTCAAGAGGAAAAAAGAAAAACTCACCCATTTTATAACTCTTGGAATATTATTTTTAAAAATTCAAAATTAGGCATCAATAAACACTGACTCAAAAAATTAAAATTAAAGTGTCATATTTTCATAAATATTTTCCTAATTTTTTTAGGTTACACTTATTTCTGTTAGTTTTTAGGTCAAAGATATGTGTTTGTTTTTAAAGTTAAAAATTCCTTCTGAATTTAACATGGGCTCATGAATAATTTGCATGGCCCCCGTGGCATTTTCCAGTTAATATTCATGCAAGGAAAAGTTCAGGTTCAGAGATGGGTGATCCAAATGCTAACAGATGCAGTTTTATTGCATTGTCAATTGCTCAACTTTATACAGCATTATTAATGTTAACACGAAACACTGATTTAACTAAGTCAGTGGAGCTGCTGAAGTCTAACAAAGACTTAAATTAAAGACAAAGGCAAAATGCAAAAGACAAAAAATTAATCCCAAATACTAATTTTTCCCCCTCCAAAACCTTTTTCACCAGGAATTTTATGATGACTTCACCAAACAGAAAATAATTCCCTTAAGGAAATCCACTGGAATATTAAAATTTACCTTAAACCACCTATTTTAAAGTCCATGTTAATTACTGTATACAGCATTCTGCAAACTCTTTCTACATCAAAGACTGTTGTGACTAAGTACAAGGTACATTGAAGAAATCAGACATAAAAAAATAGCAGTCATGAAATATTCATCTGGTGAGCAAATCGTTCCACTTCATAAATATTCCGTGTTTTAACCTAGTGAATTTTATCCATGACTCTGCATGAAAAGGACACAATGACACGCTATAGACTTAAAAAATACACACAAAACCTATATACAAACATACATGCCCTACTCTGTGTAATCTGACAAAGTGTCTGCTAAAGTTAAATGGCCAATATTTGGCTGAATTTTCTTCACTAATATATCTTCTTCCTGATTCTCTGCAGGATCTTTACATGAGATCCATTTCATAAGTGTAAAAGGGACTGAGTAAATTTATTGTCTCCTGCTGACCTGGAATAAATCAATGAAATACACATTTATATTACCCTCCACTGGCTGTGCTCCTTTTACTGTACTTATCTTGCAGCTTGAGAATTATTCTAATGGCCCCTCACACCACTTTGTAGTGTAGATATCCACTGAAATCACCAGGGTTTAGCCTAGCCAGGACAAAATTCCAGCTCACAACTCCAGGAAAATTAATTCCTCCGCAATTAGGTCAGTCTTTCCCAGTAGAAAGGGATCATGTAAATTTTGCTACCATTTTGCCATCACAAATGCAAACCTCGAAGAGTGAAAGGCTTAGCGAGGTTCTTTCTGGATGTTTTCTGAAACATTTTCAATCTTCACCCCACATGCAGCCCCACAAGTCTGGGAGAGGCCAGTAGTAGCTGGCTACTCTGCATAAAGGTGGACAATCAGGTCTCAAAAGAAGGGGTTTTTTCCCCCTTTTTTTTTTTTTTTTTTTTTGTGGTTTTGAGGTTTTTTGTTTGTTTTTGTTTTGTTTTGTTTTGTTGTTGTGGTTTTTGGTGGTGGTTGATTGTTGGGGTTTTGTTTGGTTCGTTAGTTGGTTGGTTGGTTTTTTGGGGTTTTTGTTTTGTTTGGTTGGGTTTTGGGGTTTTTGAGGTTTTTTGATTGGTTTGTTGGGGGTTGTTTTGTTTGTTTTGGGATTGATTTGGTTTTGGTTTTTGTTTTTTGGTTGGCTTGGGGTTTTTTGGTTGGTTTTTTGTTGGTGTTTTTTTTTGTTTTGTTTTTTTGGTTTGGTTTTGGTTTTTTGGGGTATTTTTTTTACTACTTCCAGAAGCTTCTGCTCTCCTTGGGGAAGAGGACAGCTCAATTTAATGAACTTTCCTATTCTTCAGTCATATCTAACTTTACCAAGCAGCTTAAACAGTGACAGGAAATTGAGTAACTTGGTAAAAACTAAGAAATATCGGATGCTCTTTGTTTCCAAAGAACATTAAGGAGGAAAAACTCCTTGGTATATCCATGTTATGCATAAAAACTGAACTAGTAAACTTAAGGAAAACAAAATGTTTTCTGTCCATATTTCTTTTTCTTCAGCTTCTAAAGTGCTCTGGCTTTTCTTAGACACCTGGAAGCCTTTAAAGGGTACTTCTGATTTCTTTTGCTCTGCACTGCACAGTGCCATGGGGGATGCTGTTTTTTCTTAAAACAACCCGAATTACTGTTCAAAAAATAACCTTCTGATCAAAATCTTGAAAATCAGTTGGAATTTCTAACTATATATAACCTTCCTTGTTTTGTTTTGGCTTTGGGTTTGGGGTTTTTTCTCCCCTGTATCCTGTGTACATCTTTAAGCATGATACTCCATGAGCAAGTGTTCTACCTAATTTGGATTGCCATTGTAGTTTGGGGAATTTTTTATAGAATACAATCACACAATCCCAGAATGGTTTGTGTTGGGACTGACCTCAAAGCCCATCCAGTGCCACCCCTGCCATTCCACTATTCCGGGCTGCTCCAAGACCTGTCCAGCCTGGCCTTGGACACTTCCAGGGATCCAGGGGCAGCCACAGCTTCTCTGGGCACCCTGTGCCAGGCCCTCCCCACCCTCACAGGGAACAATTTTTTCTGTATATCCAACCTAAATTTCCCCTTTTCAGTCTGAGCCCATTATTCCTTGTCCTATCACTGCTATTCCTAATGAAAGTTTCCTGGTGAAGTTGGGCTTCCCTCTTACCCTGCTGGCAGTGATAATTCTTCAACACTGCTGCTGAGATATGAAACTTCTTCCAGCTCTCCTGTGCCAAACCAAAGGATGAGTAAGGTTCTTGGAACCCTTTCAAGGGAATATCCCACACGCAACCCGAAGTCTGCACCACCACTTGGAAGTCTCAGCCTGTTATCACTGCTATTCTGCAATAAGATTGTGCTTACGAGTTGCCACGACCTTATACTTCGTTATCATAGGTTTGTTTTTTCCTTTACCTTTCCAGTAAGATCATCATGGCCAAAGTGCCAGCTGTACCCAGTGTGATGACAACCAAGCATTCATCTGGACCCACAGCAAGTCCGTGTTTAATAACGCCCTCAGAAACATATCGAAAATGCTCAGCAGTGCTGGCAAATTATAATTTCTCATCCAGTTTTACACTGAATTACAGCCATTGTAAATATTTGGGTTTGAATACCCATCGGCAATATCCAGTTGTCTACATGATGGTGATTCTGCTGGAGTGTCTGCAGGGCAGATTAACATCTTTTCCTGTTTAATGGCTTTTCCATCAGCAATTTATATTGTAAATATAGTCTTTCATATAGCAAAGATTTCCTATTTACCCACTGATCAAATAATTACAGAATCACAGAACCATTTAGGTTGGAAATACTTCCAAGATGATAGAGACCAATCTGTGACCTAACCCCACCTTGTCACTTCCCTGGTCCTTCTGGCCACACTTATCTTTGATACAAATCCTGTTGCTGTTTTATATACCACCTGTTTTCCATCGTCTCACCCACTCTTTTTCAATAATAAGAAAAAATATTACAGTCAATGAGATTCCTGAATACTGAGATATAAAACATCTTAAAAAAAAAAAAAAGGTAAACACATAAAAAATTAGTTTGGTACCTCCTGTAATGATTTTAAAACAGATTTCAGTTAAGTTTTCTGCTTCTTGTGTCTACATTTCAGCAAAGGTTTGAAAATGTCAAAGAAAGAGAAAATTAACATAAATGTTAACAGTAGAAATAATCAGAAGTAAGGGTTAGAGAGTTCTGTTACTCGGTTGACGAAAACATAAACAGAGAAGCACCTGAGCAGGATTTATATACAGAAAATAAATCCAGTGCTGAAAAGCTGTTTTTGTTTGCTCATTTCTTCAATTGTTGACGTCCACCTCAAAACACGAGGTTATGTTTCTAGATGACATTGTAACTGCAGATTGTACCACAGTGGCAGTCAGGAAAAGGGTCAGGGGGAAAAAAATATCCTTGAAATACGCATAATCTGAACCATGCCACTTCCCAGCTACTTTTAGAGCAGAGACTGCCAACGAGATCAGCTGGGCTTCCCTCACCTTATCAAAATCCCTTCTCTAAATCCCCTCTTCTTCCTGGATTTATCCCATTTGTAAGCTTCCTAGGGACAGCAAAGCTTGGGGGTGGTTCTTTGGACTCCGGGCAGCAATATCTGGGTGTGATGGCACACTGTGCTTAGCAGAGGCCATCCTGCACCTCCTAATGATGGCCTGTTCTGCTCCTGATGTTGATGAATCCTCATAGACAAATGTAACTGTATTCAAGTCAAGAGGTTGTGAATAACGGGCCCTGAACACCTGTTAAAAATGTTGAAGTGCATGTAGACTACTTTTTACATTTTTGACTTGTTCTAGTCTTCGTGAAGCGAGAATGCACACAGCACCTGTGTGCCCTCAGCTCCTCTGCAGAAGGGTTTGGTAACCCTTCTCCAGTCTGAGAGGATACTTCTTCTGCTCCCAAAGAGTGGAAATGTGTGGTTCTGTAGATAATATAGTCCTACAGATCCCATCAAACTGCAAAAAAACCCTCAATTCCCCCAAAGTTTCTCTTGAACTGTGCAGTCACTCCCCTCTCCCTCTCGTGACGCTGTTCAGCTGCTTAGCCAGGCTGTTTTGATTCCTTTTAATCAGGCTCCCTTCATCACTTTGTTCTCACCAGGCAGGCCATCACTGCTATGTTTCACTGTACTGCACTCTGGTTTTCCATTAATCACTTCCTCTTTGCTGCTCCACTTCTCACCAGACAGGGTGTTGCCACTGTGATTCGGGTACCACACACTGGCTAACGACATGAAAAAAAAAATTTTTCTATGTTTATGATGCTAAATTGTCTCCTTCCTATCCAAATATGGTCGTGAAGGCTGTAAAAATGCAAATAAACTAGATTTGTAGTGTCACCCACAAGTCCTGTCTTCTCTCCTGCTCAACCTGTAGAGTTGTCAGGCTCCAAGAAGAACTGTCACACCAAGCCAAGTGCCTTCAGCACAGATAACGTAGTTTTTAGGGGTGTCAAGTCAAAGCAGAACAGCACAGTTACTACGGACCGTTTTTGAATGACCGCAGTTCATGAGAAACAGAGATTCAACACTGCTTGTTAGAGGATAAGAAATTAAATTCAGTGGCAAATGAAATTATATAAAAAAAAAAAGCCATCTAATTCACTGCTGATTAACCAGATTATTGTAGTTTCAGTATATTTTTTTCCTAAACAAGGTTCGGATGTTTCTCCTAAAGTATTGCCACCAGTTTGATTTCAGCAAGGCCAGACAAAAACTCTGTAATTCAATTCTTTCTGTACTTAACTGTAAGATGCATGAAAGAAATGCTCAACACATCCCAGTTCCTATCAGTACCAAGATTCATAGCCTGCTTGCTTAATATTTACATTCCTTATTTTAGTAAACTTTTTTATTTCATGGCCTTTGAGCATTCATTTATTCAGCTGCGATACCTGAAACATAATTAATCCATTTCATTTTGAGCTACTGATTCTTTGAAACTGCTCGGGTCCTTTCTTCCACCCCGAGAGGGCAAGCGATGAACGCGCTGACGTTTCAGAAACATCCACCTTGCATCCAGGTTGATATATTTATTTACTTTTTTTGTGCCGCGTTGGTTGGGATCTGTTGGTTTAACGTAAGTAAAACTGATCCCAAAGTCACCACCAGTGAGGACAAAGTTAATCCACTACTCACTTTTGTTGCTGACTTAGGCTAATGTACTGTTCATCTACGAGCTAATGACTACTGCAGATGTTTCTTATTTCATGCCAGGAAAAGCAGAAGCTGAAATTAAATATTTTCTTTTTATGACTGTCATCGTTCCCCTTATAAATTACAGCCCATTCAGTCATATTTTTGAATAAATCAAATGACACTGACAACGCAGTTTTCCTATCTGCAAAAATTAATCTTAAAGGACCGAATTCTGGCCTCATTAGACTGTTCATAATGAATAATATAACTGGTGATTAAAAAGTTGACCTGCCTAAGATGGAGAGGAAAGTAATAGGAATTTTTAATCAAGACATGCTTCTCTCTCTCAATTGCAGCAAGATTACATTTGTACTTGAATATGTTGGCATACATCTGTCTTCATGTTATTTCACACCCTTACTGCCCTCATCTTACACACGGAGAAAACACCAAGACAACTTCAAAAAATGCTTTTTGTTTGATTTAATGTCAATTCAAATTGGATTTGACAGAACTGGATACTTTACATGTACCGTATGCTTTATATTTCTAGGCAATGGTAACATAATACACTGAGATTTAGCTCTTAAAAGTATTTTTCTTACTGGCTTCTCAGGGCTTTAAATCTTGAGCCACAACCACGATTCAGCTGCGAGCTTTGATGTCATCACCGCCTGTGCAAATGCAGGTCTTGTGCTAACACAGGGCTGCAACAACTTCTCAGAACCTTTTCTAGCTGTATCTGAGTAGCTAAGAATCTTTGCTAATGATGAAAACTCCTCTTTGCCACAGTGGGAATGTTTTTAGTTCGTACTGTCCCAACAGGAGAAAACTGGTTAATGTGGGGGAAAGACACATCTGCCATAAGAACGTGGTTTTTGTGTGCAGAACTAAACTCAAAAACAGGGTTTGGAAAATCTGAAAATGGTGTGGTGGTGTTTTATGATGTCTTTTAATCATCATTAGTACTTAGACAAGTGTATTCTGCTGAGCCCTATGATACTGACCGTCGGTTCTCACTGAGAATATAATTTTCATCTTATTTAAATGCAAGTTGTTGGAACTGAGCTTTTCACCCTTTCTAAAGCTCTAGTCACTGTAACTGCTGAATAAATTAGGACATAAGAATTTTTTTAACGAGTGTATATGTTACTCTCATGTTGGAGAAGAACTGGGCATAAAATATCACAGTTCCTCAGCACGTTTCTAATAACATATTACCTTTTCTTCAGGTACATCCTTTCTTGGCACCTCCCCCTACATCTACAGCACATCTGACAGTCTGGGGACTAACTTACTCTTTTTTTTTCTTGTTTTATTGTTGGGGGTTTTGTTATTTTGAGTTTGGTTTTATAAAGGGCATTAAATGTTCATTCATAGCCAATTCATTTAACCTTAAATATGCATTTGAAGCTGAAGTTTCTTCCCATCTATGCTGGAAATGAGACAAAGACATCATCGACAAACGAGGAATTTTACTTCTGCCCTGTTTCTGTTTGCATCACGAAACACATCAGACTCCATGAAAACTCCCAAGCATGTTTAGAAGCAGTTGGCACAGCAGCAGCTGTTCTTTCCCCTCTAGTTTTCCCTACACCTCCATTTAGAAAGACCAGTTGAGGAAACAGAGTCAACAGAAGCCAAACAGTTACTGCTGTTCAAGCCAGGAGGAGCTGCAAAAAATACTGACTGGGATTCTGGAATTTACGGATATTTTGGATTTCCCCTCTGGAACTCTGAATCCACAGGCACATCACTCCCAACCCTGTCTTCCAGAGTGTGGGATCCTACACAGGATAAATATCTGCAAGCCCTGGAACTTCTTTCCATGATCTTTTTGGTGGCCAAAAGGAACAACAAATGCATTACCCTGAAGACAACATCTTTCTGCAATAACAGGTGTTTGTGTGGATGCACTGATACAAAGGGAAGGGGCCAGGAAGAGTTGTGCACGAATGGAAATGCAATATATGTGAAGTGTCTCCATGAGGATTTGAAGTCTGAGCATTTGTATCCCACTCTCTATGTGGAAGACGTTTGTATGGTAAAACTAAACATGCCTGGATATTTTGACCACTTCTGTTAGTCTGTTAGGAAGTGTAGGACATCATTCAGGCTGGGAGAGCTGGGATTGTTCAGCCTGGAAGAGGAGAAGCTTTAGGGGGACCTCACTGTGGCCTCGCAGGGCCTGAAGGAGCTGCAGGAAAGATGGAGAGAGACAATTGACAAGGGCTGGAGGGACAGGACACAGAGAATGGCTTCAAACCAACAGAGAGTAGGTTTGGAGGAGATATTAGGAGGAATTTGTCCCCTGTGAGGGTGGGCAGGCCTTGGCACAGGGTGCCCAGAGCAGCTGTGGCTGCCCCTGGATCCCTGGCAGTGCCCAAGGCCAGGTTGGACACTGGGGCTTGGAGCAGCCTGGGACAGTGGGAGGTGTCCCTGCCATGGCAGGGGTGGCACTGGATGGGCTTTAAGGTCCCTTCCAACCCAAACCCTTCTGTGATTCCATGATCAGAGTACTGTGCTTATGGACAGGCAAACAAAGCAGATTGTATATGCATGTCTCATAACCATCCCTTTGAAAAAAAATACATTAAAACCTTGCATGCATTCATGTATATTGGAATTAGATATCTGTCAAAAGCATAGATCAGAAGAGTGGAACTACATATATTTGCACCAATTATGCACGAGGTGACACGTAAACCGAACAGAATCATAAACCCCAAGGAAGCTGAAGTGTGATTTCTCCAAATCATGAAGCTCTTGAATTCTACCTCACTCTTTTCCTAATTTCAGAGACAAAAAAATTAAGGCCATGTCTGAGTCAACCTTCTGAAGTTCCCAGATTTCATAATTCCCTGATTTGGAGTGGAACCATTCCAGTGCATGTTTCAAAATGAAGATGGTATTGACAGCTCGAGAGTTTCTACCTCAAATTAGTATTCTAATATTACAGACACAGCCACGGGGGAGCAGCTGAAACAATAATTTCAATCTCATTGATTAATTTCTCCTAACATAGGAAACAATATATCAACTCTCCTAACTCATGGTGCAACAGGCAGTTCTCAAGCAGGTGTTCAGCTCAAGTAATGCACGTGAAATACTAGTTCTGCAACCATAATTCAGCATGAAACCTCATGCCTTAATAATTCTGGTCATTAATATAACATAAATATGAATTAATTATTATTAATCATTATTTTATAGCATCATCAAGTTGGAGAAAACTGTACACCTGTGATACAACCTGAAAAAAAAACCCAAAACCAGTATCTCTGAGTTGAATTATTCATATGCTTCATACAGTCAGCATTTCACTTAAGTCCTTATTATCCTCATTATCCACGAATGCACAAAAAGAGGAGCACGTGGCATGTAGTGTCTTTTCACCCCAAAAGAACCATCCCAGATAACTTACTGGGTAAATGAAGGAGGAAAAGTAGGGGTATTTCAGCCTTGTTATTAACAGCTGACACGAGCTGCTGCAGCACAGGCACATCTGACTAAATAGCAACAAGCCCAGACAAAAAAACTAAAACCCTGAAATGGGGTAAGAAATCTGAGACACCCCTCTGGTGTTGTCTTTCCTGTTATTTCGACAGATAAAATTTATAGGTAATTATTTTTTATTATATTTTATTTTATTATCTCATATATAATTCTCCTGTTTTCTTGATTCCTTGCAATAAAACATGTATTTATTCTGTAGCCTAATAGGAAAAAACTTTCAACCGTAGACTTATTACAGAGTTCCTGTGATTACACTTATATTTGGGGAAAAAATAAAAGAAAGAAAAAAGAAACAACAAACCAAACCAATCAAGAACTAAAGCATTTAGTTATTCCCCTTACCCAGGAAAAATGTGATTTTTGGAACAAATTAATCCCATGCTGAAAAAAGTTAAAAGGTCTCATCTGATCTATATCAGCATAATTCTTCTACATTCTTCTAAAACCTCTACCAACAGTTCTCAGTGTCCTCAGCATTCCAAAGAATAAGGTATACTTGCTCAAGACTATACTAGTATTATATATTCCAGTTTAAAATCTTCAACAAGTTCATTTCGTATGCTGGAATTGAAGAAAAAAAAAAAAAGTTGTTAAGAGAGTAGATATATCATTCCACAGTATTTTAAATGCTTAAGGGAATTTTGCATCTGGATGATGAGCACCAAGGACCCTTACGCAAGTGACTTAACAGAGATTTTAAATCAAGCAGGAATAAGCACAGAAAGGAACCAGGTCACACAGAGTTATGCAGTGAAAATAAATTTCTGACGTACTAAATAGCAACTTTTCCCAGTTAGAAATATTAAATTTACTAGGAGAAACATTTGGATAGTCTTATTCTGCTTCTGAACAGAAATATTTTTATTACTGGAGAAAAGCAAAAAGGATCCTGAATTGTTGCATCTATTTTTTTAGTAACAAAGAAGTATTTCTTTAATTCATTACTTAAAAACAAGTAAACATACAGGGAGAGAAAAAAGTAAGGCAAAGTGATTCCAAAACATGATGTATTTTGCTCTGCTTAATGAGCCCTTTATACAAATAGTTTTGAAAAAAAAAATATCTGGCAAAAAACTTAAAGAGGAAGAGAAAAAAACCAATAATAACGTCCATCTGTCTCTGGATCCAATATTCAGCTTTTAATTTGTGTTTCTTTTACTCTGGAACCAACTTGCATTTAGGACCTGCATTAAGTTCAACACCACCAGGTTTTCCATCTGATCATTTTTTCCTAAGAAGTATAAAATCTTCTAATCTGAATCTCCTAGGATGCCAGAATTAACATCTCATTAAAGACCAATTTGCTTTTTCAGCTAAAGAATCAGCTTCCTTCTGGCACTTTTATTTTTAGCAAGTTGCTTCCATACTGTTGAGTCACATCCTTCTACATAAAAATCCAGGAGAAAACTATATTATATAAAACAGGAAAACAAACAGAGGCAGTGCTTCAAGAACATTTCTTAAGTATAAATTTTATGAGAAATTATGTTGTCTGGTCTCTTAAAAACCTCCATAACTACTTACTTTGCATTAGCCAAGAAACTAAAGGAACAGGAAAATAAAGCTACCACCCCATTGCTAGTGAAACAGAAGAGGAATTAATCCTGAGCATGATGAAGCTTAGTGATCCCTAATCAGTAAGAATTAATAATTCCTAATGAGTGGTGTGTTTTAAAAGTCCTGCAAAGCTGAATTTCTTTAGAATTAGATGAGAACATGGAGACCTCTAGCATCTGGCAGCGATAATGGCATACATTAAAAAAATGATCCAGTAATAGAAACTGTCTTAAAGGCAGTAACAGTTGATTAGGAACAATGAAATATATGTGGTTTCCATGTAATAATGATAATAATTAATAATAATAATAACAACAACAACAACAATAATAATTATAACAATAATGTGGTGAAAGACCCATTTTAAAAACCAGGACAGGGGCACTGAAGAACAAAGTCAACATGACATGGAACATCACAACAAACAGCCCAGCAGCTGTGTCAGCGAGTCTCACAGGCACCTGGACGACTCCAGAGGTACTCGTGGATGTGAAAATGTGCAGGATAATGTGTACCAGAATATTTATTTATTTCATTAGACCTTGATGTGCCATGTACTCTGTTTTAATCCGATGCAGCTGCTGCCCACCAAGACCTCTTTCGTTCAAAGTGGTTGAATTATTTGAACACTTCTCTTTCCAGACAACGCTAAGAGCACCTATCCAAAGAGCCATTTCCCCGTCTGTCAGCATAAGCTCTCCCGATTTTTATGGGCTGCCTATTTCACCAGCAGATCTGACAAAACATAACTGGTTTATTCTACCTACTTCTTTTGAAGCTGGTTTAAAAAATATGTAAGCCCGTAGACACAACACATCTCTGAGGAAACCACTCTCTTTTTTTCTTTTCTGTTCCTTTTTCTTTCTCTTCTTCGCCCAATAAAACAGGGCAAAACCTTGTGGACATGGACCTGGCTCACAAGAGATGCCTCCCTTCCATACACACAGCCCAGGCAGGTGCCAGCTCTTGTTTCTGGAGCACCCTGCCTTTAGCAGGTTCTGTACACTTGGACTTTCCAGTTAAATAACACCTGGATGGAAAGTCCACAGCTTGTCACAGTTCTCCGTGACCTACATGCATGCTTTACTGATATATCTTTGGATATATCTTTTTTATATCTCTTTTACTGATATATCTTTTGGGAGCTTTTCAACAAAGCATGATGCACTCCTGAGTCCTTCATCCCTCCAACTGAAATCAGGGGCTGGGGACATGTTTTTGCAAATAAACCCATGCTCAAAAACCTTGTTTCTCTTTGCAAGGTCTCATCCTGAGCACCAGGCCTGCCAACAAGAGCCTGGATTTTTTCCATTTGCCCTTTTAATTAGAGGCATAAAATGCATAAAATCTCCTTCAGAGTGTACCACTTCTCACCCTCTAGTGTGTGACCAGAACTGCTTATCCCTTGCCAGTTTGTACTTTCAAATAACTAATTTGGGAACAGAAAAATAAGGGATGTGATATGAATTCCAGCATGGGCTTTAATTGACAGGGCATTTCTCATTCAGGTATTAAAGTTCTCACTACCTACAAACACTGTGCATGGTCATATTGAGATCAGTGCTGCCACGTACCCTTTTAAGGTCTGTCATGTATTTCAAAATACTTTATAATAAAGAAACATTCTGATTAAACCTAACAGTGTATTAACCACCTTTTTTTTCACAGTTGCCAGCAGCATTCTGGGCTGCATTAGGCAGAGCATTGCCAGCAGGTCAGGGTGGGTGGCCCTTCCCTCTGCTTAGCAATGAGACACATCTGCAGTGGTGTGTCCGGTTCTGGGCCTGCCCAGGACAAGAGGCACAAGGACATTGTGGAGCAGAGCGACACAGAGATGGAGAAGGAGCTAACTTCAGGGTTGTTCACACAAAAAGGCATCAAAGAGGGCAAATCCACCAGAGGTAAATTCATTACCCCGCTTTGCTCAGCCCTTGTTGGGTCACACCTGGAGCTCTGCGTCCAGGTTTGGTCCTTGTTAAGCCAAGCAGAGGTGGACAGGCTGGAGAGGGTGCAGAGAAGGGCCACGAAGAGGATCCAAGGGCTGGGAAGTCTCACGAGGGAGGAAAGGCTGAGAGACCCGGGTTTGTTCAGGCCCGAGGAGAGAAGGCTGAGGGGAGCCCCCACCACGCGTTCCAGTGTTTAAAGGGTGGCCACA
>VXAZ01004098.1:0-12806 GCA_013399875.1 Gymnorhina tibicen | reverse complement strand
AGCAAGAAGAAGTGCTTCCCCTGTTCCTCAANAAAGCAAGAAGAAGTGCTTCCCCTGTTCCTCAACCCCAGCAGTAGCTAATCTCTGTGTCCTTGAAGCACAAACTGTTTTAAAAAGTTTGCTCAGTTTTTTTTTCCTCTGTCTCTTGCATCCAGTTTTAAAGGCATAGAAAGGCTCAGGAATCATGTCTGGGCATAGAGCAGTGATAGGGGATACAACAGCATAAAGTCACCCCAAGACAGACAGATAATGAATATGTATAGGCGTATTGTGTAGTTTAATGCATATGTAACTTGTAACTCAAGAAATACCAAGTTGAGCATTGCCAGGGTACGCATGTCTTTGGAGGACGACCTCCCATGCATCCGGTATCATAACTGATCCATTAAAAGCATACCTACTTTACAACTTTAATTAGTTGTGGAGTCTCTCTGCGCATCAACACCTCATTCCTAGTTTACATATCCATCATTCTCATCAACAGTCGCACAGACAATAATGACCCACCACATCACGGGTCAGATATACTTTCTAGACACACTCTGCAGAAGAGAAAAAAAAGAGTTGACCCAAAATGCCTTTGCCCAGTTGTCTCCTTCCCAGAGTTCTTGCTAAGAACTTCAAGAGAAACAGAAGAGTGAATGAATATAGGTAAGGGAGGCACAGAAATAGTTGTCTATTCAACAGTGACAGAGTATGTGCTGGTTTAATATTGTTTGATACTCAGTGAAGAACCTATGTAACTCAGTGTGAACTTAAGCAGACATTATGACGAATGTGTGAGTAGGTCCATGTGGTGATGTATTCCCTCCCACACTCCTTTCCAGGCTGCAGTGTTGTAGCTGTTTACCAGGGACGAAGAAATGAAACCACCTGTATCCAGCAAGAAAGCAACATATTTAATTAAATAAATCCCCACTTATATGTGTAATTACATAAGATGATTGGTCAGTGATCACCCACCCCCTAGGGTGATTGGCTAAAGTCTTACAACACCCATTTCAATAACATTTCTCCAGTGTATCATCAACAGAACTTAGACAAACACCAGGTGTTCAGATAGTTATACAAAACCATCTTATTGTTTTCATAGCTTGTGTGAGAAAGGAAAGATTCACACAGAATATTGCAAGAAGCTGGAAAAACCTTTCTAACTGCCTTTTTGTATCCACACAGTGTGATCTGAGAAATGCTTGTTAGACCTTGTCCTTGAAAACACCACCTGGGCTCAACTCTCTCTGAGCTTATCAAAACACTGTCTGCTCCCAGGAACTCTTAACAAGCTCCTGATTTTCTCATGACCAGCCTTGGAAAATATTTCTCTGGCCTGAATGGCATAACATTCCTATTCTCACACTTTCAAAGAAAGTGCTGACCCAAACTGTATCCAGGATGAAACACTGTTATGACTTAAGCTCACTCTCTTGCAACCCTATGAACAGTGGTCCAATAGGGCCCTTTGAGCTCTCCTGGACTGCAGCAGGCCTGTGACCAGTTATCTCCCTCTGAGTGGGAGGCCTCTCAGAGCTAGCAAACCCTCAGATTTGCTATACCTGGAGGATCACTGAAACACAACGTCCTGGGCAGGCACCTTCACTCCTCACGGCCCAATCCTTCGCCTGTCAGGAGATGCAAAAGCATCCAAAATCAGTATTTTCAGTGACCTCTGAGGGAGATTTTTCCACAGGTATCTTATCTTGCACTGACTGTTTCTGTCTGCATGCATACCCTTTGAGCATATGCTATAGCAAATCTGAAAGTTAGGTTAAGTTATAATTTAGGCTAAATGCTGTTAAATGTTATTTCTCTGTTAGATTGTTAAGGTTAAGCTATAAATTAATGTATAAGTTAAGTACTGTTAAGTTTAAGTGTTGTTAAGCTTTAGGTTGCCTTCCTTTTCATCCTACATAGTTTTAAGGCACAACAAACGTAATTCAACCAACCACCATACACCACAATGTGAGCATGCAATGGTCACGCAGCATTTTTTTCTACCCTTAATTCGGCTGTGTCTCTTTCCCACAGTCCTTTTCTCCTTAGCCGAAGTAACAGGCCTGGGCCATGATTTTACAAAGGCAAAAAGGCCTTCATGCAACAAACTACCCAATTAAAATGCAGACTTCCTTGTTCCACAATAAAACAGTGGGTACTCTGGAACAGAATCTAAGGCACATGTGAGCATCTCTAATTTCAAAAACATTAATATTATTCTGCAAGCAAGAAGTAAGAAATCTTATTGAACACAACCTCAATGTATACAGAACTAATTTGATTTACAGATAAGAAATTAGCAATTCCTGTTGTACCAAATAGAAAAAGAGACCATAATGGTATTATGCTGTAATAAACCAAGATATTTTTAAATAATATTTCTCCTTTAGCACACTTTTTGATGGTCCTATTTTATTAATTGAAGAGTTAATAATTTAGATTCTGACAGAAGCAATTAATCATATTACATAAAGAGGTAGGAAAGAAAACACCTGATCTTCTGTAAGTAATTTACTGTCAGCTGAATCAATGTAGGCACTATAGGAATCTGATTATTTTACTACATAATCTCTATCATTTCTGAGCTCGTAGAAAAGTGAGGTAATTTTGACTACCTTCTGCTGAAGAATTAACATACTTGAGTATATTTTGCAAATATCTTTCCAATCTTGAATAATCCATCTTGAAAACATAGTTTCATGGCTTTCATTTACTTATTTAGTGTTCTTGAGAAGAAAGAATAACTTTTAATTTTGAATTAACTGTCAGATAACAAGTTTAGATTCCCTTTAAATTTACTGCGAAGTGTTTCTTGATCTCAACATTATTTGCAGAATTTAGTAAACTTTTATCCTAGAATAAGACAGCAATAATCATGCTCTCTGTGAAATTAAAACCAAAACCATTAAGTAAACAGATGACACACACAGTCACCAAATTTTTCCAAGTGAGATAGGAAAATAATTTGGAAAAATTCTATTACTAGAGGGAGATTTAATGAGCTGCAGTCCAAAAAAAAAAGAATCTCAAAGGGGTTCAATCTTTAGACTTTCTGGTTTATGAATACATTCTCTAAAGACAATTTAAACCAATATAAATTTTCGAAATATAGCTTACCAACGTGTATATATGCACACAAACAATATTAAACCAGCTCATACTCTGTCATTGCAGTGCAAAGAAACAAAGTTTATAATCCTAAGTCTTTAAAATATCTATTTTGGCTTAGGACTCTACTACTCCCTTTTATTTTGTCCACAAGTAACATCTGTATTCTTCAAACTGTAATTTATTTTTCGCTCATCCAGAGAAATGGACAAGCAGTTTGTTAGCAGCAAAGGGATTTAACATTAGGTACTTGACATTACCAAAATCTCACTACAAAAGCAACAATTCTGTATTATTTTATTCAGAAACACGTTCCATTTTTTTTTCAGAAGTACGAAAGGGCACAAAGTACATTAAGACCTTCTAAATGTATACACAGAACAACTGCTTTTACAGAAGCAATATTCACCTGATAAGGATTTTTCAGGGTTATATAAAAAATATTTTTCAAAACCAGGAAGACAAGAAAGGGAGCCTATAACCACCAGCTCTTCCTGTACGTACAGGTGGTTCTGATCTGTTACCAGATACCCCCATAAACAAGAAGCTGTTTTTTTAATGCACTAGAAAGTGTTTGTTTCTTTTAAGCATAAAGTCCAGTTGCAGTTGCTAACATACAATACAATCCTGATGTAGCTAAGAAATGTGCTCTCTTCACGCAAAAGTAAATATCAGAATCAGGACTGGAATTTCAAGGATTTTCTCACAATCCCCATTCTCACAAGCCCCAAAATGTAGAAATACCAATTCTACAATTCCCTTTTTTATATTTTTTTCTTCTAGCCTTTGTACTTGAAAGAGCTATTGCAGTGACAACACTTCTGCCTTTTTTTGTCCCTTTCTTTAATACTTCATTTCCCTTGGAGTCTGCTCTGTGATATCTTTCTGTAAATAAAAGTTTACAAAATAAATAGTACAACAGTATGCCCAACAACAGGATCTCATTCAAGAGAAAGGTCTGAATGACTGGTCAGTGAACTGAATGTGTATTATTCAATAATCCCATTAATTATTCCACAAATATTCCATGCAATAATTCACTAAAACATACAATTGCTTGTCTAAAATGAAGGGTAAACATCTACTTTCATATCTCCACAAAATTAGGTTGCTGATATCAAAAGAAAAATGATTATTCTAAGCAAACTTTTTGGCCAGAGTTTTCTGATTTCAGACAATAACAATGGTGATTAAGTCATAATTATAGACAAATATTACTATGTGCATATATTTATGATTTTTTCCTCACATTAAAAGAAATCTATTCTGTGTAGTACACGATCAGTGTAATTTTTCTTTCACAGATGTCAGTTAAATCTAGGCAGCCCCAGCATGGGTAAAAAGAGTTCAAGGTCATCTTTAATGGTTTTAGTATTTTAAATCCTGACTTAATTTGGCAAGATTTTAATCTTGCTGAAATTCCCTCAGGAAAGACCTGTAGTAAGGGAAATATCTGGTCTTGTTCAGCAGATTTAGGAGAAGGTAGTTGAATATACTGTAGATGGTGTGTGGGAGCAAAAATAAAGTTCTCAGGGGTTTCAATATAAAAAACTTTTGCTTGCAGACTTTAGAACATCCAGACAGGATAAGGCATTTGGGAACTTTGGAATATCTAGATAGAGTCAGACACTTGGCAAGGTTTTGAATGTTTCAAGGTTTGAATTTTTTCTGTCAGGCTTAAAATATATTTTGAGAAGAAGAAGAATGTAAGAGTGAGGGAAAGGGGAGAGAGAGAGATGCAGCATTGTGTCAACAGCTTTTAAATCCAGGACAGTATAGTGTGCCACAGGACACACACCTTGCTGCTTTTTATCGATTTCAGACCCTGTGGCCTTCTCCCAGGCAGGTCAATGTTAATTTCAACTCCAAAACCTTGCACCTGGGGTGTTACACAATGCCAAAATTTCTGGCAACATTTTGGGCCTTATGGAGGTCCTAGGTGTTTGACCACGCCCATTAGAGTGCTCACCTGCTGCACTTGTCACTGCTGTGACTTCTCAACAATCGCTATGCAGCTGAGTGTGAGGAAGCTCAGGGAGCCAGGGTGGGGGTGGGAGGAGGAGGTGAGTGCACTGTCACACCTATGCAGAGCTCACTCTTTTCCCCCACTGCTTTCCTGCCTTGTTGTTTTGAGCCACTCAGCCTTTCCTCTGGTCTCTTAAAAGCACAAACTTGTGAATTTAGATTTGTATAAAAGCTATCAACTTTACCTATGATTGAAATACTTTTGAAAGAGCACAGGTGAGCTAGTATCTCAAGAATGTCACTGTTTTCTCACATTTTCTGCATTTCTGTATTAAGAAAACTCCCTATTTGGACCATTCAGGAAGTACTCTTGCAGTCACACTCCCACTACCAGATACTTTAACTGGTGGGACTGAAGCTTCTTTGTAGTGGGCAATGCCAGTGAGCCTTGTGGGTGCCTTGCTTGACTCTCTTTTACAGACAGACCAGGTCTCCTTCCTTACCTGTTCGACACTAGATTTTCCATAATTTATTGTCAAACTATTCCATTAAGCAATTTAGTCATGCCAGAGAAATACAGAAACAGCTTGAGCTAGGTGCCTCTGACAAGGAGAAGAAACCCCTTGGTTATTAAACTTTCACAGTCCACCTGTGCACAAATTTAACTCTTTCCCCTGAGACCTCCATTGTTGCTGTGTCCATCCACCCAGGTGGCACCACTGGTCTTCATGCCCTTTGCTATCCAAACGTAGGGTAGTACATGGCTCCTGTTGTGTCTCTCTGTGTATTCCTCAGCACAGGTGTAGATGATGAAATACTCTCAGCGGAGGTAAAAGCCAGCAAGACCATTACAGCCAAGGACCTTTTATGTGGAAGCAATGCAATGGAAATATTCAATATTGGAGCTGTACACCAAACGTCGAAGTGGGGTGTCCCTATCCTTAGGAAGGGAAACAACTAGTCTACTGCAGCTGCCCATCGGAGACAAAGGCCATCAAGATCTTTCTTGTCCTGAAAACTTTGTGTTGGAGCAATCGTTGCACATATTCATTATTGGATATGTTATCCAAATTTTGATTGTGGGCTCTTGAAAGTGTTTGAAAGTGCTTTTCCACAGGAGGGAAACTATCCAGCTCTAGTGTTTCTGGTTCTCTTCTGGCTGCCAATGGTAGGTAAAGGCCAGCTACAACTTTCTAACCTGGCACCTTTTTTGTGGAAGCAAGCCCATGAAATTGGATTGTTTTCAATACTTGAACCTGGCTATAAATTTCGTTTGCTAAATCCAGAAATTGAAACCAAGCATCTTTCTGTCCTGACACATTTTATTTGAGTAATGATGTTTTTAGCTTTGGATCTGCACTTTGGGTTGCTTAGTTAGCTGTGGTCCATTTACGTTTTTTGCAAATAAACACCGCCATCTAGTGGGACTGTTGAATGGCGACAGAGGCAGGGTAAAAACCAAGAGTTTTTTGTCCTAGCACCTTTGTTTGGGAGCAGTAAGTGAAGTGGTTCACTTTTGAATCCTGGCTCTACGAGACTGGAAGAACGAGATCCTGTATATATCTGGGAAGGAAAGATAATAGTCTTATTGTTGGCAATGTAGTTTATAGGCTGAAAAAGAAAGGTTTAATACAGAACTTGCTCTTCCTTCTGGAACTTTTTCTGTGGGACTAGCTGCTGAATGGTTTTAGTTTTTAATCCTTTAACTAGTCTTTTGCAAGACTGAAAATGTTCAGGTGTATGTAGGGCTGAGGAAGAAAACACATAGACCTGTGTGTGGCAATTTATAAGCTGTGAGAACAAAGCGAAAAACTCTGGCTTTTTGTTCTAAGGACATTTAGTATGGTAACACTTTACTAAACCTTTTAAGTTTTGAAGCTGAGCTCTACAAAAGTACATGCAGTCCAGTAGGAAACTCCATAGCTCCATTGTGTGTCTTACAATTCAAAGGACGCAAGTTGAAAGAGGAGCCAGCAAAATTTTTCTGATGTGGCTCTTTCTGTGAGCAAGATTTTTACCAGATGTTTTCAATTTTGTAGCTGGACTTAGCAAGAGTAAAAAAGAAAAGGTATATGGAGCTGGAAAAAAAAAACAAAAAACCAAACAGCACCAGTATGTGTGTAATGCAGTTTATAAGCGGCAAGGGAAAGCTGCCAGAACTGTTCGTCCTAAAACCTGCATGTTAGAAAGAATGTGTTAGTACCTGCAGTTGGATAGGAAAGCTCAAAGCCCCAGTGACATGCTATTGTTGATATCCTTTGATGTGTATGTTAAACTGAAAAATTGTTTTGTCCCTGTCACTTTTTGTGGCCAGATTAAAATTATAGAGCTGGGCTTAGCGAGAGAGAAAAGTAAAGCGAGAGAGCTGAAAGTAAAAAGCATAGCAACAATGGGTGTTGTGCAGTTTAAGGCTGTAGGGGAAAACTGATGCCCAGCACTGTCTTTTTTGTTCTAGGACTTTTTAATGGCAGCAGTTACTGAACTGAGAAGGAATTTGCATAGGCTCTTCACCTTCCATTTGAAACAATTCGCACCAAAATCAAGGGGCAATACGAATTCCTCCCCAGTTGTATTTAATATCAACTTATTTCACATTTGAAGACACTAGCTACAAAATTGAAAATATCACACAAAAACCTTGTACAGAAATGGGTAAGAGGAGAAAGATGTTGCTGACTTCACCTTTACCTCATTCCGCTTGAACTTTGGTGCTATGTCCTTTTCTTCTCAGCAGCACATTCTTTCTATCTTGTAGAACTGATCTTAAAACTCAAACCATCCTGCAAGTGCTCCCAAAAATAAAGTCCTGGAAAAAAAATGAAATTTGTAGGCATCACCTTCCTTTCCCAGTACCTAAAGTGCTAACTTAACACGATGTTACTCACATTCTTTTCAGGTTTATATATATTCACATCTTTTCAATCTCACCAATGCAGGATCCCAAAAAGAACAGCTCCATTTACTGGTCCCACACTAAGGGTGCCAGAAGAAAAAGCACTCGTTGGCTTTTACTTTCCCAATGTTGTCTTTCAATAGCTCCGCTAGATGGCGGTGTGCAGTTGCAAGAGAAGTAAATATATCAAGGTTATTTCTAAACCACAAAATACTCAGATTCAACGTGGAAAAAGTCTTGTCACTACTCTCAAACAAAATGTTTCAGGATAGAAAGATTTCATTGACATTACCCTTCTATTTTCAAACATGTATTCCAAAATCAAGTGGCACAAGCCTTTCCCTTGCAACATGTAAACTGCACGCACCTCATGGTGCTGTGCAATTCACTTCTCAGCTATATGCAGCAGGATACACTTTCGCATGTCCGCAAGTGCTTTTCCATTGGAATGAAAGCATGTAGCCACAGTGTTTCAGGTGCAGATTGCAAACTGCCCTGGGAGGTAAAGACCAGCAAGACTTTTTCATCCTACCATAACTTCCCTATGGTACCTGAATATCTGCTCCACCAACACTGGGGCTACATCCTTTGCTTCTCAAGGCAAGACACTCTGAGTCACTTGGCCTTGCTTTGCCTTCAGTTCCATTGCCTAGACTTTCCTAGCCTAACCTTGCTTTGCCTTCTTTTGCCTAGATCTCCCTTGTCTCTATCTCTGTCTTCGTTGCTTTGCTTTTCCTTGAGTACCACTCCTTTGCCTTGCCTTGCCTTGCCTTGTCTGCAGGCAAAGGCAAGGCAATTGAAGTGTAGGTGATTCTAGGCAAATAAAGAGAGAGGCAGGGAAATAAAGACCAGTGAGGGGAGAGCTAATGGAATGTTAGGCATGAGAAGTCCCAGAAGTTGTAGGCAAGGCAGGGCATAGGAAGGTAAGTCCAGTGATGAGTAAGCCAGGCAGGAACAGGGAGGGCTAAGCAAAGCCAGGGCAGGCAAGAAAGGGGCAGGCAAATCAAGGCACGGAATGGGTGCAAAAGGAAATTCAAGAAAGCAAGAGACGGGTAGGTTCTGCAAGGCAAGGACCAACAGAAACATCGGTATGGCAAGGCAAGCAAGGGGAAGGAAAACATGGCATGGCAAGGGCTGGAAAGGAATTCATGTTGCCGTTTGAGTGTGGTGCAAATACTAGTTTGGACTTGGAAGGGGAAGATGAGCGAACTCTTTTTGTCCTGGCAGTTGATTGGAGAGCAGTGACGTTTTCAACTTGGATTGGCCCTTGTAGCTACCCTCTCCTTTTGCAAGCCGACAGCGCCATCGTGTGGATATTTTTATGAGCACTCGCGGTGCCCAGGAAAAAGCCGAGCGCTTTTCTGTCCTGGCACTGTTGGTGTGGGAGCAGTTAGTGTAACAGCCACGTTGTTGATCCCGGCTGTTGGAGACTGAAAGAACATCATCCTGCGTAGTGCAGAGAAGGAAAAAGAGTAGTTTCATTGTTTGTTGTACAGCTCATCGGCTGCAAAAGAAATGGGAATTCTAGCACTGCCCCTTTCTTCTAGAATTTTTTTCTGTGAGACTAGCTGCTGAAAGTTTCTAGATTTGTAACTGGACTCTGTGAGACTGAACATGCTCAAGGGTGCTTAGAGCTGAGTGCACAGACCTGCGAGTGCTGAACTTTATAAGCTGCAAGTGGAAAGTGAAGGCCAGCACTTATTTTTTGCTCTAGGTGCTTTGATATGGGAGCTGGACGTGGTAAACATCAAAGTTGGGCTTGGCAAGGGCGAAGGAAAGTGACGGCACATGTAGCTGAGCAGGAAGGTGCATAATAAGCTCTAGGGGACTATTGATGTTCACGGAATACCAGTTAAATGTGGAGACAGCAACAGCTTGGCTGAGCGGGTTCCTTTTGTGGCCAGTATTTTCACTTGATACAGTTTCAGGAGCGCTGCATGATTGAAAGAAAAATGCGATCGTACATTTAGTCTGAAAGGAGAGCTCATATCCCCGGTTTGCATGGTGTTGCTATCCTTCAAAGTGGATGTGAAACGAAGTCTATTGTTTCCAGATTAAAATCATGGAGCTGGAGTCAGGGAGAGAGCAAAAACATAATGGTGCATGCAACTGAAATAAAGAAGCATAATACAAATGTGTGTTGTGCAGTTCAAAGCTGCATGAGAAAAATGATAGCAAGCACTGGTTCTTTTGTTCTAGGACATTTTGTTTAAGGCAGCGGATCCAGAAAGTTTCAGTGAGATTCAACACACCGCTCACAAGACACTTCCCAGTTCCATTCGAAAGCCTTAATTAGCAGCACAATTCAGGCGCCAGAAAGATTCCCCCGCCAGGAAAGTAACAGTTGCCGGATAGCCCTTTTCCCCGCAGCTTTTCAACTACACACTTCAGCATCGGTCTACGCTCATTCCTTCTGAGCTCTCAGTACGTCTCTTTCAACACCCAGGGATGGAATAGTTAAACTCCAGATAAAATCTCGTTCACAATCAGTGTCAGCTTGCTGGCTCACCATGTAACACTCAGCCTTTGAACTCCCTCACACAACTCGGAAATATGCACTTTCACACAATTTCAGTCCAAGTAGCTGTATCTCCACAGAGACACAAGTGTCAAAAGAGAAGGCATTCCTATTTATCCCCTTCTTTTAGCATCCGTTAAACTGCATAAAACATGCGGCTCTGTACCTTCCTTCTCCTATATATGTGCAGTCATGTCGCTGCCTCGAGATGGACAGGAAGAAAATCACGACAAAATGTTCAAGTCCGGGGAAAGAAACCATTTAGTTTATTAATTAAAATAGCCTTTAATAAGGTGGTTCGCAAAGATGTCAGGAGGCCATTGGTCCTTTGACCAGCCACCCCTCAGCACCATTGGCTAGCATTCTAGAATACCCATTTCAAAATATTTTCCACAGTACCATAACAAAGCTAGGAAAACAAGTAGCAGGTGTTAGATAAAGAATTGGTTTACTAAACCGTCTCTCTGTTTTTCGTAGCTTGTGTGAGAAAGACAAAGTTCTCACAGAATACTGCAGAAAGCTAGAAAACTTCTCTGTTAAATGCTTTTCAGCGTCCACACAGTCACAGTTCTCACTCTCCCAGCTCCCTTGCAAGCATTCAGCAGCTGCTCCCTTAAAAAAACCTCTAAAAGAAAAAGCCAGTGTTGGTCTACACCGTCCCCTAGTCACATATCAGCCACACCAAACACCCTTCACTATGTATGTTCATTCTCAGCATCTTCTGCCGTAATATGTTTTGAATCTCAGAGCCTAAAGCTAAACAAAAATGTTTCCATACAGGGCTCAGAGGCGAATACGTACTGGCACAGGTAGCTGTCACGGACCTTCCCCCTTACGTTAGCTGACATGAATTTGTCAGGCAAGCGAGCGGTAGCCACGCTTTTCCTGCAGCCTGTACACTGAGCACACAAGCACCGTGCTCTGTGGCTTCTTTCTTCACCTTGCGTAACAGGCGTGCTTTCCTTCTCCCAGGATGCAAAATGCCCACTTACTTCTTGCACAGAATGCTGTACCGGAACAGAAGCTGTCCAGCACACTGCATCTGTGGAAACATGCCCGTGCCGTGTCCTTTCCTTCTCAGCTCTACATACCACCACGTTCTATCGGTCTCATACTCTGAATGTAAACGGAGAAGTTGTCTGCTACATAAAAGTTACAGTAATTTTCTCCTTGCCGCCTGTAAAATGCAGTCACGCTATGGTTCTCTGTGCTTTCACCCTCAGCGCTGTGGACCACCACGAACTTTCAGTCACGCAGAGACAAACGTGTTCCCATAACTCCGAACACAACAAGCAGGGACAGAAGCACTTGCCGGATCCTTCTTTCTCATGACAGCAATGCAACACACCAGGCACCGGGGCTATTGCACCTTCCCTCTCAGTTATAGGGACTCTTCCAGTACTTCATGCTTGCAGAGCCTAGCTTCTAACGTTAAAACATACCCAGCTGCTGCTCCCGTGCCAGTGGTCTAAGAACAAAATCCAATTGCTGGCTGGCACATTCACCTTGAATCTTACAAACCACGCCAAACAAGCTTCTGCTATGCACTTTTCCTCTCAGCCATAACACCACATTAAGGCGCACGGAATCTGAAGCGAAACTGAACTGTTTCCAGTGCAGCTCCGCTGGGAAAACGAAGAGCAGCAGCCTTTCGGTTGAAGGCACATTCACTCCAAGCTGTATGGACCGTCACCTTGTTTAACTCTAGCAGAAGCCTAGTTACAAATCTTAAAACGGGTGGCAAATACTCCCATGCAACAGGGCTAAGAACAGAAGCCCACGGACACCATTCGCCTTGCTCTTCGTAATCTGTATTCTGCCCACACCCTGGGGCCCTCTTCTTCACTTTTCACCTTGGCTATATATGGGATGCCAATACCCTTTCAGTCTCGAACAGTCCGAAGTGGCCATCTGGCCCTCACTCAGAGAAACATGCCAGCACAGAAGGACTAGCAACACTAGACCTTTTGTCTCCATAATTGCCAGCAAAGCACCACTAACTGGACAGCTGCAAGACTGAGGTTAAAGACTGAGGTGCTTCAAAGACCACACAATCACGTTACGAATGTGGTTTCCATGTTCTTAGGCGGAGAGTGAGTGGCACGTCTTTGTGGTGTAAGGAGAATGTTAAAATGTCAAACACGTCCATTCGCTCTGCAGTAAAAACAAAGATTCCTTCCATTTACATTAAGCAAAATTACCTCACAAGGCGCAAAACAGGACCATTCACGCCAAACCCAGTCAAGCCGCAGAAAAAAACCAGTCCCACAGCCTACGAAAATGCGAAGGCACTTGCTTACACTTCTCCCACAGGAGAAGGTGCCGGGACAA